>JAWDJE010000002.1:106107500-106435000 GCA_035047345.1 Bradypodion ventrale | reverse complement strand
CATATATACCTGTCAATTATAAAAAAGATATTGTTCACGTAGTTCATAAAAGCAGATATTATATAATTTATTTAGTCTTTAAGGCAGGAGTTCTCAACCTTTTAAAGCCAGGGGCCGGGTCCCACTCCCTCAGACAGCTTCGGGGGGGGGGGCATTTTGCCCTTTCACCACCACATGGCACTTCCAGGTGTGGGTGAGATGGTGGAGAGCCACATGAAATGGCACCATGGGCCACATCCAGCTCATGGGCTGCAGGTTGAGAATCCCCACTTTAAGGTATCACTTGGAACTACACTTTCTTCTTTAATAACAACAATATTGTGCGTTTCAGATAAAGATAAAGGAGTGAAGGATGCCAAGAAACAGCATGTTCTACAGCTGGAGGAAAGGCCTGGCATAGAAAATGGAAGCCACGTTTCCTACAGTAGAGGAGGAGGAGGAGGAGGAGGAGGGCTTCCCCCTCCTTCACGGGTCATAGTGACTAGGCCTCCGGGACCAAGAGGCTATGGCATGAATGGGTATCCTCCAGGAAATCCATGCTTTGGAAGTTTTCATGCCAGGATTCCAGGAGGACCACCTGTACGTTACTGATACTGAGAAGGGTTACCATTGTAGCATTACTATTATACAACACTGGACTTCAAATACTTGCATAGGAAAGCACACCACTCAGGTTTTTCACATTCAGAAGATAACCACCAGCTGTGCAGGGATGCCTGCCTACAAGAGGCGAGAGCTCCGCAATGGCCACCGCCGGTTTCTCCCCACCTGGACTTTCACTGGGGGAGGGAGCTTTTCGTGCCGCTGCTACCGCGGCGGCCAATGACCACCAGCTTTGCAGGGACGCCCACCTACATGAGATGAGAGCCCCACAACAGCCACCACCAGTTTCTCCCCACCTGGACTTTCGCTGGGGGAGGGAGTGTTCCATGCCACTGCTGCCGCTGCAGCCAATGACCACCAGCTGTGCAGGGACGCCCACCTACATGAAGTGAGAGCCCCACAATGGCTGCCACCAGTTTCTCCCTGCCTGGACTTTTGCTGGGGGAGGGAGCGTTCCATGCCGCCACTGCCGCTGCAGCCAACGACCACCAGCTGTGCAGGGACACCCACCTACAAGAGACAAGAGCTCTGCAACAGCCACCGCTGGTTTCTCCCCATCTGGACTTTTGCTGGGGGAGGGAGCGTTCCATGCTGCCACTGTGGCCAATGACCACCAGTTGTGCAGGGACGCCCACCTACATGAGGTGAGAGCCTCACAATGGCCGCCACTGGTTTCTCCCTGCCTGGACTTTCGCTGGGGGAGGGAGCATTCCATCCTGCCGCTGCCGCTGTGGCCAACGGCCACCAGCTGTGCAGGGATGCCCGCATACAAGAGGTGAGAGCCCTGCAATGGCTGCTGGCGGTTTCTCCCTGCCTGGACTTTCGGTGGGGGAGGGAGCGTTCTGTGCCACTTCCGCTGCTGCAGCCAATGACCACCAGCTGTGCAGGGATGCCTGCCTACAAGAGGTGAGAGCCCCGCAATGGCCACCGCCGGTTTCTCCCTGCCTGGACTTTTGCTGGGGGAGGGAGCATTCCATGCCACCGCTGCCGCTGTGGCCAACGACCACCAGTTGTGCTGGGACACCCGCGTAAAAGAGGCGAGAGCCCCACAATGGCCGTCGGCGGTTTCTCCCTGCCTGGACTTTTGCTGGGGGAGGGAGCGTTCCATGCCGCCACTGCCACTGTGGCCAATGACCACCAGCTGTGCAGGGACACCCGCCTACAAGAGGCAAGAGCTCTGCAACAGCCACCGCTGGTTTCTCCCCACCTGGACATTCGCTGGGGTAGGGAGTGTTCCATGCCACCGCTGTGGCCAATGACCACCAGTTGTGCAGGGATGTCCACCTACATGAGGTGAGAGCCTCACAATGGCCACCACTGGTTTCTCCCTGTCTGGACTTTCGCTGGGGAAGGGAGCATTCCATACTGCCGCCGCCGCTGTGGCCAACGACCACCAGCTGTGCAGGGATACCCGCGTACAAGAGGTGAGAGCCCTACAATGGCCGCCGGCAGTTTCTCCCTGCCTGGACTTTCGGTGGGGGATGGAGCGTTCTGTGCCGCTTCCGCCGCTGCAGTCAATGACCACCATCTGTGCAGGGATGCCTGCCTACAAGAGGCGAGAGCCCCGCAATGGCCACCGCCGGTTTCTCCCTGCCTGGACTTTCACTGGGGGAGGAAGCATTCCATGCCATTGCTGCCGCTGTGGCCAATGACCACCAGTTGTGCAGGGACACCCGCGTAAAAGAGGCGAGAGCCCCGCAATGGCCGCTGGCGGTTTCTCCCTGCCTAGACTTTTGCTGTGGGAGGGAGTGTTCTGTGCCGCTTCCACTGTTGCAGCCAATGACCACCATCTGTGCAGGGATGCCTGCCTACAAGAGGCGAGAGCCCCGCAATGGCCACCGCCAGTTTCTCCCTGCCTGGACTTTCACTGGGGGAGGAAGCATTCCATGCCACTGCTGCCGCTGTGGCCAATGACCACCAGTTGTGCAGGGACACCCGCGTAAAAGAGGCGAGAGCCCCGCAATGGCCGCTGGCGGTTTCTCCCTGCCTAGACTTTTGCTGTGGGAGGGAGTGTTCTGTGCCGCTTCCACTGTTGCAGCCAATGACCACCAGCTGTGCAGGGATGCCTGCCTACAAGAGGCGAGAGCCCCGCAATGGCCACCGCTGATTTCTCCCTGCCTGGACTTTCGCTGGGGGAGGGAGCATTCCATGCCGCCACCGCCGTTGCGGCCAATGACCACCAGTTGTGCAGGGACACCCACCTACAAGAGGCAAGAGTCCCGCAACAGCCACCACCAGTTTTCTCCCCACCTGGATTTATGCTGGGGGAGGGGTATAATTGGTGGCCGGGTGTGGTGGCTGGGACAGGGAGAGCTGCTGCCGGCGTTGCACCAGCCAACTCCATCTCGGCTTCTCATCTGGCATGGTCGACCATGGGAGGTGGTAGCATGGCTGGTTGTGGCCCCGGTGGCAGATGGGGCAGGGTCTGCCAATGCTGATACTGTGCCAGTTGACTAATTTTCTATTATCAAGGACATCGTGTCAGTACGGGGATGTGTCGGGGTCTATTTCTCTGATTCTACTGTAGACACTGAGACAAGGTGCTCCGATGCGACGTTGAGTCTTGTGACTCTGTTGTGCTCATTGAGCACTGAATCTGGGTCTAACTATATTTTGGTTTACTATATAATTATGTTTTGATTATTATAATCTTGTGGTGAATTTTTGTAAATTGTATTAGATGAATTGTGATTTGACTTTATATTATGTATCAGTATTATATACTAGTTTAATTTGGATCTAGATATGATGATGTTGTTTTGGTTATTTTATTACTGATATGTTGTTTAGGCCGCCCTGAGTCGGCCTAAAATGAGAAGGGTGGGATATAAATTAAAATTGGATTGGATTGGAAATACATTGAAACCTCATAGAACAATCGCCCCGTATAGCAATGAAATCACATAACAATTAGGCTTTGGTGGAAAATAGCATCCTGCATAACAATTTTCCCTATGGAAAAAAAATCATACAACAATTTTTCAATGGGAAAAATCACTTAGCAACAAAAACAAAAACCCGTTGTATGATGCATCCCATAGGGAAAATCGCTATATGATGAATGTATCGTATAGCAATTGTTTCGTACAACAACGAGCCCTGTTGTATGAGGTACCACTGTGTCAGCATCTTTGCATCTCAGCAAGTTGGAAAATATAACACAATAGGAAACCACAATTGCTGTTCCCACTTTATTGAGATACCAGTACCCCAGAATTTCTTTCTTGTTCAGATTTCTCTCATAGTCCCATGCTCTTGGTAAAGAACAAATGTGATCCTCTTAGAAGTTGAGGCCTGGATCTTTTACATTCTTTGGAGCGTCCCAGTATTATATAAAAACTATGCCAAAACGGGGCTACAAAAATGCTGTATATTTTAAATTTGAAGTCTTCCATGCATGTGAGGCCTGGTCAAATGTTCTTTTTGCTCACTGTCCAACCTCCATGATAGGGAGGTTTAATAAGTAGCCACAAACAGAGCTGAAATTTCCTTAATGTTGCAGGTAGTCATTAAAGATTGAGGTATTTTGGGGTTATAAAATCACACTTTAAAAGAATCTTGTACTTGCCCTGGACACACCTTGTCAAAACAACAACAACAACAACAAGCGAAACATTTATGCTTCGGGATTAAGTGAAAGAAAAGACGATATTGTCTCTTTTATATGAAATTTTCTTTGAGTACTTCTGATTTTGTTCTTCCCTCCCTGTGCTTTTCCTTGGCTCTCCTGAATACTATGAAGATTTTAAAAAGTAACACAGGAGAAGTGTTTTTGATTTTAAATTAGAAAGTAAAGGTTCCCTTTCTACAAAACCGACTTTTTAACAAACACACCAAAATTTGACAAGGCTTCATTTTTATATGTAATATTTCTCAAAGCCACAAGAGGGCAGAGTACTGCCAGATGCTAGAGCTAAACTCAACTCTATACTGTATTTTCTTCAAAAACTAATCTTCAAACCCACACAAGGGAAAGACTGGACTTATGTGGCCTGATTCCCTCCCACACACACACACATGCAATATATACTAGATGTTATGAACAGTAGCGATCTTCATATAATATGTAATATATATATATATATATATATATATATACACAAGGCAAATCACATATAGTATAACAAAGCAAAAATACAATGTGACAACACAGTATAAATACAAAAATAAACATAATATAGCAATAGCACAATAGCACAGCAAAAATACAATGAAATACAATGACAGTATAAGCCCACAACTCATTCCAGCCCCGTACAAATTCACAGATAGAAAGTAGCAGCCACAATTTTTTTTCATGAATCTCCAAAATTAACTCCAGGTGCCAATGAAAGTGGGATTGGGGGGGGGGGGCAGGGTGGGAAGGATCTTTTAAATCCATTTCTCCACCCAGCAGCATGCTGGAGTATCGAGCAATCAGGCAATGTACCACCCCACCCCAGCAATCTCTGCCCCTGTGGGCGGAATTTTATTTTTATTTTTATTTCTTAAGCAAAGGGTGGGAAGGGAGAAGCCAAGCCAGTGCTGCACAGAGCTTAACTCAAGGGGAAGCAGGGGCGGGGTGGCGACACCAGCAGGATTGTCTCTGGCCATTATACATGTTCCCACCATCCTTCCTGGAGAATTGAACTCCAACTTTGCTTACAAGGCAACATTTCAATCTCTAAGCCATGGCAGCTTCACTACCAATGGAACTGCTTTTAGTTATCTTATAACAGAGAACTCTATGTTAACCAGGATATCATTGCTTTTAAAATCCGGGCTGTAGAAGCCCTAAATGGGAATCAAATTCTGCGTCAGGAGAGACCCTTTGTTTGAAGAAAGGATGCAACATGGAACAGTAATTTTATTATTATTAATCATTATAATTGTAATTATATTTATAATAATATGTTTTTAAAAATTAAGTCCTAACCGGGAATCAAACTCTGTACCTTTTGGGCATAGTCAAAAACACTAACCACGTATCCACTAAAGATTTATCTTTAAACATGATTTTTTAAAGCAATGATATCCTCTCAGGTTAACATTGAGTTCTGTTCTAAGATTGCCAAAAGCAATCTGTTGATAGTGGAGCCACTGTGGCTTAGAGATTGCAATTTTGCCTGTAAGCAGGAGGTGGTTGGTTCAAATCCCCACAGGGGAGTTGAAATTAGAAGGCAAGTGGGAACATATATAATTTTTTAGAGTTAGAAAACCTAATCACTCCCTGTCCAGCACCCTTTTATGGTAGCCAGCATTTGATTTGATTTGAAGTTTAATTTATGCCCCTCTTCCCCCACCCCACCCCATCCCACTCTCCTCGCTTTGTGGTGAGGTGGGGGGAAAGAAGGATCCTTTCCGGAGATGGGGGGTGGGGATCGGCCGGGATTTGGCCTGGGCAAGGTTGCTCCTTTAGGAGCCTCTTGCCCAGCCAATCTCACCCACCGCCACTAACCATCAGGAGGTGAGGAAGGCAGAATTGGCTGAGCAATAGAGCTCCTTTGGAAGCCGCCCTTCGCCCAGCTCCTAGTGGTCAGTGGTGGCTAGCCGGCAAACCACACTGGGGGGTGGGCGGGGGCTGTTACTGTCATATAAGACACACTCCATTTTCCAGTGTATTTTGAGGGTGTGTGTGTGAGTGCATTTTATATGCCGGCAAATACGGTATGTGTCTATTCTGTGAATTGCTGTCAGTAGCATCTGTTACTCAATCCAGTGGCATGCAAATACAATCAATAAAATATAACATCAGATTTACTAACAGGTTAGGGCAGAATCCCCAGGAATAGGTGGTGTAGTGAAGACAGAACATGAGGGAGCAGGCAACTCCAGGACTTTTCGAACTTAAAGGAAGAACAAGGTGTCATCTGCCAAAGCACCAGGAGTATTTATTTATTTTGATACATTTATATACTGTCTTTTTGTCCAGAAGGGTTAGTGATGAAGCCTCTTTACTCTGACCGGTGAGCTGGGTAAATAATGTGGCTTTCACATTTTGCTATTCTTTGTAAGCGAGGAAGTTCCTAGTGTTTGAGAAAGTAAGGAAAATAATTCAGGAGAGATTGGTTGCTTCTTTTCTTTCAAAGAACTTGTACTTCATACTAGCACTCTAAGTGTTTGAGTATCTAATTAAAAACTCTCTATCATAGGTAATAAGCACCACTTGGTTCAATAGCACCTAATCTCAAGTAATTTTGTGCAGGATTTTATTTGTGTTGAATCTAATAAATGGAGATTTATGCTAGGACACTGTCATGATAACTGCTTGCATTTGCAACATTTATGCCACTAAGTACAACAGGCCTTGTTTTTTTAAAAATATTGTTTCCATATAAAAATGGGTTTTCTATTGGCTGGGGAAATGCATGTTTAAAAATGTCTTAGGTATGATGGTTGAAGCATCTATTTTGTTCATGCACACACATCAATTAGCATGGCCACAACAACCAGAGGATTTATGGATTCTGGAACATGTATGATATTTTGGGACCGTCGTTCTGTATTCTACAAGGGGCCACATCTTTCACAAAAGTGGAAGCCATCTGTGAAATCAAGAAAATGCTCTATTCTCTTCCGCAGCTCCTCAGTACCTTGGGAACAAGCAAATTATACATATCCCTCTCTTACCTTGGAATAAGTGAATAAGGACCAGGTTTGGCTCTCTTCCTAATCTAGTCCCCTTCTGTAGAGGAAGGGACTGTGTTGGCTTAATGGTTAAGACACTGAATGTAACAACTCAAAGGTTGGCAGGTCAGCAGCTTGAGACCTGAGTGCTACATGACGGAATGAGCTCCCATCTCTGTCCCAGCTCCTGCCAAACTAGCAGTTCGAAAGCAAGAAATTGCAAGTAAATAAATAGGTACCACTTTGGTGGGAGGGTAAACAGCGTTCTGTGCACTCCAGTGTCTAGTCATGCCTGTCACATGTCTATGGAAATGTTTGCAGACGTAGATAGCACTGGCTCTTTGGCTAGAAAAAGATGGGCACTGAACCCTAGAGTTGGATATGACTGGCTTTCAAGGAAGGGTGACCTTTACCTTCACCTTTGTTACAAATTTATTTTGCTGGGATTCGTAGGTCTTCCGATTGTATTTTGCTGGTGAACTTCACCACCAGTTATTCAGCAAGGAGGACTCTCGTCTTAAGGTCTACTGCCACATCACCCCTTGCCTTTCCCTGGGCTCTTCTCCAGTGTCTCCTTTTCTGGAAATTTCAGGGGTTGGTCTCTTCCTTACTCACATTCCCTTCTTCCTTGATCTCTTTCCTAGTGGGATTCAGTCTGTGGTGAGAATGGGTTGTTTCTGTCCACTGAATTCTTCCTTAACCCTTCCCCTTTTCTCTTTTGCAGATGTGCAAGTCATCAGCCATTTGCTGTTTTAGATTGCAAAACAAACATCCAGCCTTGTCAACATTTGATTCAAAATCAATAATCAGAACCAAATAAGAACATAAGAACAAAAGAACAGCCTTGCTGGAACAGGCCACAGCCCATCCAGTCCAGCATTCTGTCTCACACAGTGGCTCACCATTTCCTTCAGGGTATTCCCAAGGAGATGTCTTCACTTGCTTAGGATTCCCTGGAAATGGCATTGAGAGATATCCTGCCTATCTCTCCAACCCTGAGGTTGTCCTTAAGTATCCATAATTATAGCCATTGATATCCTTGTCCTCCATGAACTTGTCTAATCCTTTCTTAAAGCTGTCAAGACTGACAGTTGTCACCACTTCTTCTGGCAGGGAGTTCCATAGACCAGTAATCCTCTGGGTGAAAAAGTACTTTCTCTTATTTGTTTGAGAACTAGTACCCAAAAGTTTCATCAAGTGTCCCCTAGTTCTAGTGTTGTGCGATAGGGAAAACAGTTTTTCCTTATCTACTTTGTCCACACCGTGCATGATTTTATAAACTTCAATCAGGTCACCTCTTAGACGCCATCGTTCAAGAGTGAAAAGGCCCAAATGTTGCAGCCTCAGATGGTAAGGAAGGTGTTCCAGTTCCCTAATCATTCTGGTTGCCCTCCTCTGCACTTTCTCCAACTCCATAATATCCTTCTGGAGGTATGGTGACCAGAACTGTACACAGTATTCCAGATGGGGCCTCACCATAGATTTATAAAGAGGCAAAATGACACTTGCTGACTTATTTTCTATACCCTTCCTAATGATCCCTAACATTGAGTTTGCTTTTTTCACTGCTGAGGCACACTGGGTTGACACCTTCATTGAGTTGTCCACCAGGACACCAAGGTCCCTTTCCTGGTTTGTCGCAGAGAGTTCAGAACCCATCAGTTTATAAATGTAATTGTTTTTTTTTGCCCCAACATGCATCACTCTGCACTTACTAATGTTGAAGCTCATTTGCCACTCTTTTGCCCACTCCCCCAGTGTCAAGAGATCCCTCTGGAGCTCCTCACAATCTCTCACAGTTTCCACTACCCTGTATAATTTAGTGTCGTCAGCAAATTTGGCTACCTTGCTTTTTACTCCTACCTCTAGATCATTTATGAAGAGGTTGAAAAGCAGGGGTCCCAGTACTGAACCTTGGGGGACCCCACTCTTTACTTCCCTCCACTTGGAGAACTGTCCATTTAGTGCTACTCTGTTTCCTGTCCCTTAGCCAGTTGCTGATCCAGGACAAGACCTGTCCCTTTATTCCATGACTGGTAAGTTTATTCAAGAGCCTTTGGTGTGGGACCTTGTCAAAAGCCTTCTGAAAGTCCAGATAAACAATGTCAACTGGATCCCCCTTATCCACATGCTTGTTGACACTCTCAAAAAATTCCAACAGATTAGTGAGGCACGATTTGCCCTTGTAAAAGCCATGTTGGCTCTCCTTTAGCAGCGCCTTCTCTTCTATGTGCCTATTAATTCTATCTTTTAGGATGGTTTCCATCACTTTACCTGGGACACGTCAAACTGACAGGTCGGTAATTTCCTGTATCACCCCTGGATCCTTTTTTGAAAATTGGTATTACATTCACTACCTTCCAGTCATCAGGCACAAAGCCTGATTTGAGGGAAATATTATATATTTTGGCTAGGAGATCAGCAATTTCATCTTTAAGTTCCCTGAGAACTCGTGGATGGATGCCATCTGGTCCTGGTGATTTGTTAGTGTTTAGTTTAACAAGATATGCAAGGACCTCCTCCCTGGTTATTTCTATCTGGCTTAATTCTTCGGTTTTCCTCCCTACGAAGATAGGCTCTGTTTTGGGCATGTGGTCTCTGTCTTCTTCAGTGAACACTGAAGAAAAGAATTCATTGAGTCTCTCTGCAATCTCTGTTTCCTCTTTAATAACCCCTTGCCTTCCATTGTCATCTAATGGTCCAATGGCCTTCCTAGTTGGGTTATAACTTCTAATGTACTTAAAGAAGTTTTTGTTATTTCTCTGAGTATTTTTAGCTATACGCTCCTCAAAGTCTTGCTTTGCTTTCCTGATTGTTGCCTTGCATTTGTTCTGCCAGAATTTATGTTTCTGCCTGCTGTCCTCATTTGGACAAGCCTTCCATCTTCTAAATGAGCTTTTCTTGCTTTTGATCACTTCCCGAACAGCTCCTGTAAGCCACATCAGAGTCCTCTTGGACCTGGCAGTGCCCTTTTTCCTTTTGGGTATGCATTCCAATTGGGCCTCTGTTATTGTTTTTGTAAACAGCCTCCATGCCTCTTGGAGTGTTTGGACTCTCTCAATTTTCCCTTTCAGCTTATTTTTTACTAGTTTCCTCATCTTTGGGAAATTTCCTTTTTGAAAATTTAAGGTCTCTGTGTTAGATTTTATCAGTGACTTGCGGTCTATGATCAAGTTAAACATAATTGAGTTGTGGTCACTGTTTTCATTGGATCAGTCACATTAACATCTTGCATCAGATCCTGAGTATTACTCAGGATCAAGTCAAGGATTCTTGTACCTCTAGTTGGGTCTTCAACCATCTGTCCCAGGGAACAATCATTGAGCATATCTAGGAACTTTATCTCTTTATCATGTGCTGAACAACAGTTCACCCAGTCTATGTGAGGGTAATTGAAGTCCTCCATTATAACCAGGCTTCCCTTCCTGGATGCCTCCTTTACAACATTCTCCAACTGCCAGTCTCCCTCAAGAGTTTGGGTCGGAGGCCGATAGTATATGCCTACTGTTAGACCATCCTTGTGGCCTGGTCCTCTTACCCACAGAGCTTCTAATGGTGACTCCAAATCACCTAGATATTGCAATTCATACGATTTTATCACGTCTTTGACATACAAGGCTACACCACCTCCCGTTTGCCCCTTCCTATCCTTCCTGTACAGTTTGTAGCCTGGGATAACTGTATCCCATTGGTTATCATCCGTCCACCAGGTTTCAGTGATACCAATAATATCAATATTCCTATCTATTGCTAAGTATTCCAGCTCCCCTATTTTGTTCCGGAGGCTTCTGGCATTTGTATACAAACATTTATATATGCTTTCCTGATACAGTCTTTTGAGTCCAGTTGCATTGTTAGATTGCCTCTTGCATCCTTCTGCTAGAGTGCTGGTGACTAGCTCCTTGCTCTGCTCAGTAATTTTTGCATCCTCCTCACTACTCAAGTACACACTTTCCCGAACCGGATGCTGCCCAGCTCCTGTCGGCTTTCCCCCAGTTATTAGTTTAAAAGCTGCTCTACAGCCTTTTTGATGTTGAGTGCCAGCAATCTGGTCCCATCATGGTTCAAATGCAACCCATCCCTCCTGAACAGATTTGGCTTGTCCCAAAATGTATTGTTATGCATTGATTAGGACAGATTATTGTTTAGTAAATGAATATGTTACATAATTGTAGGAGTAGGATTCTTTTTTTAAATAGGAACTTTCCTCTATACACAGATTTCTTCAGAAATTGAGTGGAAAGAATACAGCTGATCCACCAACCTGATCAACTTGCGCAGCTCATGTTATGGGACATTTTGTGCAGAAGATAGCTACTCCACAGATATTATTTTGCTGGCAAATTGCATGAATAAGTGAGGCCTTAGATCCGGAGCTGAATCGTGTACTAAAGAAGAGATAAATATTCTTCTAAGAGATAGTAGATCAACTCCTGCCAGCCCTAACCAGCAGAGCCAGCAGTGAGGAATGGTTAAGTGGTGTGTTACCAACAATAGCTAGTGGGCCAGATGTTGACCATTTCTATAGTACCGTACATGTGTATGTATGTGTCTACATGTCTGTATGTAGCTATTCATACACACTCTTTGATAGCAAATGGTTTCCACTTAGTCTGTGAGGAACAGCATTTAAACATAAGTTTTCTGGTAATTTGTGCAGTGCTTTATTTTAACTATAGGACTCTTTGCTTTAAAATATTTAACTTATTTCTGGATTCAAGGTAAGCTTAGCGGCTCTCATCCCTACAAAGCTTCACATTTTGGCTTTTCATTTGTTATATATTTCCCAGGTGTCTGATCCACCGCTGTTATTAAATGTCTCTTCTTCAAAATAAATAATTTATTTTTTGAACATCCAAAAGTTATTCTTTTGGGAAGAGAGTGAGGTGGTAATGTTTTTTAAAATGAATGAGCCAGTATGAATCTCCCCATGTCCTCACATTTGTGGCAGTACTTTAACCTTTCCCCACAAACCTTCCTTCCCATCACTGTAGGATGGGCACATTTCTGATCAAACATTTATATTCTTAAGCATCATGAATTTCAGGGAAGCCCAGGAAATCCAGTTTGATCAATGGCTGGAATGAGAATTCTTATGTGACGGGAATTAGCTTTAGCTGATTTGTAGTTTTATTATTGTTTTCAGATTGTAAACATGCTGGTTAAGAATTCATGTCCCTTCCTTCTGAGAATACCTATGAAGTTCTATCGCTGCTTTGTCACACTGAAATCAAATCCGTATGCTTCTCATGGCTATGTGACAGAAATTCAACATAATGCAAAATGCTGCTGGGCATGTAATATTATATTTAATGGGGGGTGGGAGCAATTAAGGTTTTGAATCGCACCAGCCTCCTGCCTCCTCAGTGAAAAGATTATAGGTAATACCCTGTTTTCCCAAATATAGGACCTCCTCCCATAATAGGACACCCCCTCTTTTTCCCCCTGCCTTTGAAATATAAGGCCCCATCCAAAAATAAGACCTCCTTACCTCCTGGCTGTAAGGCGGCTGGCTTGGCCCATAAGAAAGCCTGCCGCATCGGAGTCTCGATTGCCTCCCCACTCACAACCAAGGGAAGTTTCCCCTGGTGAGAGCGGGATCGAGACTCCGATGCGGCAGGCCTTCTTAGGGGCCACACCGGCCGCCTCACAACTGAGGCCAGTCTCCATCGCGCTTCCCCACTCGCAACCAAGGGACGCTTCCCTTGGTTAGTGGGGAAGCGCGGTCGAGACTGGCATTCTTCTTCATGGAAAAATAAGACATCCCCTGAAAATAAGACCTTGTGCTAATTTTGGAGTTTTTAAAAATATAAGACAGAGTCTTATATTCGGGGAAACACGGTAAAGGGATCTGGAAGCATAGAGGGAAATGAAAAATATGAAGTCCAGCACATCCTTTGAAGCCAACTCATTTCTTCTGCGTCATCATTTATTCTGATCTATACAGGCTAATATGAATCCAGTAACTAGAATCCCTGTATGGGCACACATAGGCACATTCAATGATTTGCCCTTTCTTGGCATGATGATGAGGTGATAAGCTGAGAGAAGCTAGAACAGATGATATCAATAATAGTTTTTGGCTCATGCAGAACAAGATACAGTACTAATACCAATCTTGAATGCCACTAATACCAAGTGCAGCTTCATGGATGGCTTTGAGCTCAAAAACATTACTTTTCTAACTATATCTCCCATAATCCATCTCACCATTTGCCTACTGACAGAAGAATTCTGGAAGTCATACTTCCAAATAAATAAATTTATTTTTTAAAATAACTTTTCCAAACTCTGCCCTGGCAAACATTCACTCGTAGACATGGGCCATTTTTAAAAAGCTCATTTCTCACAATTTAGTTTTGTTTTCCATTTGTAACCATTCTACATTTCGCCACTAGTGTTTCCATCTTTTTTCTTGGTAGGAAAAAAATCTTAGTACAAAAATGTGACTAAGGATCTGAATCATTACAGCCTCTTGCTCTTGGAAAGAAACTGAGGGGTGGGGGTAGGGAAGAGAAATCTATTTTATCTATTCACAGCAAGATTTCTCTGCATAAGATTTTTTTTTATTCCTGAGAAGTCATGCAGGATATGTCAAAGGTTTATGAACATTGTTATTTTCCATACAAAAAACCAAGTATACACAGGTTTATTATAATTCTTGCATAGAATGTTATCTTTCCTCTGCCCAAATATAATTCTACTTGCTATGTTAATAAATCTAGTACAAAGCAGAAAACCAAACTAAACCTGAGTAATAATTTAAAGGGGCAGATTTTAATGAAGGTTACATCTAGAGTGTTCTGTACAGAAATTAATACAAACAGGTTCAAAGATACCACATGTATCAGAAGCTCCCTTATTCAGCTGATAGCAAAAGTACAGTCAGTATTTCTGATAGCCGTATACAAGTGCTTTTGCCAAGTCAGCAATAAAGAAGGAAAAGTCAGCTCATAATTTTGTAACAACACATTAAATCAAATTATGTAAATATTATTGGTTAATATTTTGTTTTTCACAGATCTACTTAATTATTCAAGTAAGAGAAAAATATTTCTTGCTCTCAGAGACGCTTAGACCATGCTTATTTCATTCTAGCAGGAAGATGTCCACTTCTATATTACACAGATTCAAAAATATCTAAACATTACTGGTAATAGCTGTTAAAATCATTTGTTCTTATAGACAGAAAGAGAAATAAATTTTTAATGACATCTTCAGTTACAAAATATTTTGTAAAGTTGTTGGGCCTTTGACATTGGTCAAGTTCCAGCCTGGAAATTACATTATGAATTCTTCTGTGGAATTTTGATTGTGACTGTCTTGACTTCTGTATACTCATAAAGGCCATATTCACCCCTGAAAGGAGAAGAACGAGAGAAAGAGAGAGAGGCGAGTCAGAATTTCATAAATCTGGAACACCAACTTGTCTGATAGTATGTGTTCAGTCTTGAGATGTCACAGGCAGGCTTATCACCATGAATGCTGTAGCCATTATGGCTTTTGTTCATTTATTTGTCATGACCATATAGAGCAGTGATGGTGAACCTTGGCACTCCAGATGTTCTTGGACTTCAATTCCCAGAAGCCCAAGCCCCCGTGAATCCACATGAAGGGGTTTGCTGCGATTCATCCGGCATGCACCAATGCCCCCTTGTAGCTTCTAGAAACGGAAGTAAAACACGCCCATACAGGAGCGATGAAGGGGCGTGGTGTAGGCTAGATGGATCGCAGCAAACCCATTCATGTGGATTCACAGGGGCTTGGGCTTTTGGGAATTGAAGTCCAAGAACATCTGGAGTGCCAAGTTTCACCATCACTGCTCTATATGGTCATGACAAATAAATGAACAGAAGCCATAAAGGATACAGCATTCATGGTGATAAGCCTCCCTGTGACATCTCAAGACTGAACATCTGGAGTGCCAAGGTTCGCCATTACGGATATAGAGGCTGGTCAGCTTTGGCTTTGGGTAATAAGAGTCTAAGACGACTGGAAAGCCCTTTGAATGTGAGCCTTCAGGCCAATGGGGTTACTTTTCAAAATTAAGCCATGAAACTACTGTTTACACACGCAAGAAATTTCAAGTGAGAACTTAGCAGTACAATTGGCTGAATAAAGCTGGCATAGTTAATGAACATAAATAAATGGCATTTCTTGCTTCCAGGGAGATTGGAATTCAAATCACCATTCAGCCATTTTGTTTGCCCCATTCTGCAATTCAGTAATTTATTATCATAGCCTAGTAACGTACTGCACTATTAAAACCCATTTCCCCATTTTGCTGATTTATAGCCTGACACCAGTTCTTTGTTTCTTTGGCCGACCCTACTACAAATGCTTGATGCCATAGACGGGGCATTTGGCAGTTTGTGCAGGGCCAAACAATGTTTCTGTCAGCAGTGGGATGGAGTGTCTGCAAACTGATACGTTGCTTCCTCTGCCTCACTAATCAGAAACTCCATTATGACTTTCTCACAGTTTTGGCTGGATAAATCATGGCCCTCACATCTGGCCCAATCTTGAACCACAAATTTTATAGCATTTTGTCTGAGGAAGAGTAAGAAAGCAAAGTGGTTGTCTGATGAGGCTCTTAAAATAGCAGAGGAAAGAAGGAATGCAAAAGTCAAAGGAGAAAGGAAAAAACACAATCACTTGAATACAGAATTTCAAAGAATAGCAAGGAGAGACAAGGAAATCTATCTAAATGAACAGTGCAAAGAAATAGAAGAAAACAATGCAAGAGGCCGGACTAGAGATCTCTTCAAAAAAATTGGGGAAATCAAGGGAACATTCAAAGCAAAAATGACCATGATAAGGGACAAAGACGGCAAGGAGTTAGCTGATGCAGAAGAGATTAAGAAAAGATGGAAAGAATACACAGAGGAACTTTACAAAAAGGACCTCAACACCTCTGATAATCACAATGATGAGAACATTGAACTTGAGCCAGACATCCTAGAGAATGAAGTCAGAAAGGCCCTAAAAAGCACTGCAAACGACAAAGCTAGTGGAGATGATGGTATGCCAGTTGATTTTTTCAAAGCTCTAAAAGATGACGGAATCAAATTACTGCATTCGATATGCCAGCAAATTTGGAAATCAAAACAGTGGCCACAGGATTGGAAAAGATCAGTATACGGTCTAATCCCAAAGAAGGGTAGTGCCAAAGAATGTTCAAATTATCGAACAATTGCGCTCATCCCACACGCTAGCAAGGTGATGCTCAAGATAATACAGGATAGACTTCAGCAGCACGTGGAGAGAGAATTGCCAGAGGTGCAGGCAGGGTTCAGAAGAGGCAGGGGGACTAGAGGCCACATTGCCAATATACGGTGGATCATGGAGAAAACAAAGGAACATCAGAAACAAGTATCCCTCTGCTTTATTGACTACACCAAGGCCTTTGACGGTGTGGACCACAATAAAATGTGGCAAGTACTTAAAGAAATGGGAATACCAGAACACCTCATATGCCTCATGAGAAATCTGTACAAGAGTCAAGAAGCAACAGTCAGGACAGAACACGGAATGACAGAATGGTTTGGAATAGGAAAAGGAGTAAGACAAGGCTGCATTTTATCACCCTACCTTTTCAACCTATACACAGAGCACATAATGCACAATGCAGGGATGGAAGAATCACAATATGGGATAAAAACTGCTGGGAGAAACGTCAACAATTTGAGATATGCAGATGATACCACCCTAATGGCAAAAAGTGAGGAAGATTTAAAGAAGCTCCTGATTAAGTTGAAAGAAGAGAGTGCAAAACCTGGCCTGAGACTTAACATCAAGAAAACCATGATAATGGCAACAGGCCCTATCAGCATCTGGAAAGTAGACGGGTAAGAAGTAGAAGCAGTGACGGATTTTACTTTCTTGGGATCTAGGATGGGGATTGCAGATGGGGATTGCAGCCATGAAATAAAGAGGCGACTGATTCTAGGGAGACAAGCCATGAGAAACCTGGGAACATAGTGAAAAGTAGAGACATCACCTTGCAAACAAAAATCCATATAGTCAAAGCAATGGTATTCCCGGTGGTAATGTATGGTTGCGAGAGCTGGACCATTAGGAAGGCTGAGCACAGAAGAATAGACGCCTTTGAGATGTGGTGTTGTAGGAGAGTTTTGAGAATCCCCTGTACAGCGAGGAGAACCAATAGGTCAATCTTGAAAGAAATCAGTCCTGACTGCTCCTTAGAAGGTCAAATAGTAAAGATGAAGCTGAAGGACACCAAATGAGAAGAGAGGATTCTCTGGAGAAAGCCTTGATGCTGGGAAAGGTGGAGGGAAAAAGAAAAAAGGGGATGGCCAAGGATGAGATAGCTAGATGGCATTGTGGACGCAGCAGGCACCGAGCTGAGCGGGCTGAGGAGGATGGTGGAGGACAGGGGTGCCTGGCGATCAATGGTCCATAGGGTCACAAAGGGTCGGAATCGACTGTGCGACTGAACAACAACAACAACAACAACAACTGAGGAAAAGTTCTGGAGAACTTGGAAGTTGGCCTTCTTTGTAACTTTTTATTGTTTCAATAAGGTTGCCTTTGCTTGAAAAGCCAGTCGTATCTGACTCTAGGGTTTGGTGCTCATCTCAATTTATAGCCAACGAGTCAGCGCTATATGCATCTTCAGATGTTTCAGTGGATGTGTGGCAGGCATGCCTAGACACAAGAGTGCACGGAACCCTGTTACCTTCCCACCAATGTGGTACCTATTTATCTACTTGCAATTTCTTGCTTTCATATTGCTTGGTTGGCAGGAGCTGGGACAGAGATGGGAACTCACTCTGTTGTGCAGTACTCACGTCTCTAACTGCCAACCTTTCAGTCATCAAGTTAATCACTAAGCCACTGCAGTCACATGTTTCAATAAACACATTTCCTAATCTGGAACTTTGAATCACTTTGCAGGTTCCCTACAACTAATCACAATGTGCCATACAACATTTATGGCTCCACAATCACCTGGAAAATATTATACACAGATCTTTAGTACAGAGTTGCATATAGATTCCTGTTTATGCCTACAGGATGACTGTTACTTCTTCTGTCCGACAGTCCAAGATCCAAAGAGCTAATATAAACATCCCCAGTAAGATTGTTAACTTTGTTCCTTTGGGCTAATGGATCACTATTCCAGTTTTTAGTTTTATATGTAGTATTGGAGGTCAGGGAGTGCTCAATAAGAAACAGGATCCCAAATTATTCACTTCCTATACTGAGCATGTGAAATGTTTGGTTCTTTGGAAGGAAGCTATAGTGCTGTAGAACTGTATTTTCTTCAAATACAGTATATCTCCACTATGCAGTTATGGCACTTTTGATATTGGTTGCCCTGGTGCCCTCTTACAGAAATCCTAGATTTCTGGTTTAGTGAGGTAAATAACATTGTCTCGCAGAGAGTTCTAGGGTATTCCCCTGCATTATAGCATATTTCTAAGATCTACCATTTCCTTGATTATGTAGGCTGAAACCTTGACAATTAAATTGGTCTCAGATTGACATAACTGTGAAGTGTGCCCACACCTTTGCTGTTTCCCAAGAAAAGTCACTGCATGGCAAGCACATTGTATTATTTCTAATTTTAAAATTCTGGCTGTTTGCCTTAAAAAAAAATCTTTAAAAAAAAACACCACTGCAACAGTGCCAGCGTGTAAACAGAGAACTAAAACTTATTCTGCTGATCTTGGTGTATGGCCAGACATGTTTTATATGATCAATTTGTGTATGAAGTAACATTTCCTTGCATTTCTTCTATGTGCTTACTCAGTTTTATACAACCTAAACCAGACAACCATCATTCAAAGAAAATGAAAGAAAAAAAAAACACTTTGAAAATAAGGATTGTAAAGTGACTTTTGCTGCTAAAATGTATCATTCATAGTCACTTTATTATTATTATTATTATTATTATTATTATTATTATTATTATTATTATTATTATTATTATTATTATTATTATTATTATTATTATTATTATTATTATTATTATTATTATTATTATTGTGGTGGGTTTCACTAAAGTTGAATGGCATATCAAGATGTGAATAAATCGCCATTGGCTTTACTTACAGTTCTCGGCCACTGCCAGACATTTTGAATCCTCCAAAAGGGCACTGAGCAGACACTGCACTATAGCAGTTCACCCTAAAAAAGAAAGATAAACATGAAGATGTTTAATCATGCATGGGACCGGGGTGGCTCAGTTGGTTAAGATGTTGAACTTGATGACTGGAAGGTCGGCAGGTCAGGACCTGAGTTCTGCACGATGGAATGAACTGCCCTCTCTGTCCCACCTCCTGCCAACCTAGCAGTTCAAAGGCAAGAAATTGCAAGTACTGTAGATAAATAGGGACCACTTCGGTGGGAAGATAACAGCATTCCGTGTACTCTAATGTCTAGGCATGCCTGCCACATGTCCATGGAAACGTCCACAGACGTAGACTGTGCTGTCTCTTTCGCTGTAAATAGAGACCACCACTGAACCCTAGAGTCGGATATGACTGACTTTCGAGCATGACCTAATCATGCATAGGATTTCTAAGTAGACAATAGCTGAGTTTATAATATTTAGCAATTGCCTTTTTTTATTCATATTAGAGTGAAGTATAATTTGAAATCATGGGTTATCTGAAATATAGGTAAAGGTTCAAATGCTAAAATAATTAGATTTTTTTTTAAAAGTAGGCTATTTCAATAGCATTAATCATAGCCATTCATTAGATCTAATAGATAATGCATTTCAGGTCTAATGAATCACTTTTTATCCCAGATTCGCTGCTTCAACAAAAATATATATCCAGCTCTTCTTGGTCTCATACAGGAGCAAAAATATATTGCAGTAGACAATATTTTTTAAGGGATATGTTCAATCTTTTTATTAAGAATGAGTAAACTTGTAAATGTTCACTATATCTTTAACTGGAATATTAAATACCAGCTACTTCTCCACCAACCAACTTGTGATTCCTCTAAATCAGGGGTGCCCAAACATTTCGGGCTGTGGGCTGGTCAGGTGGTTCAGTGGACTGGTCATGTGGTTCCTCCCACTGGAAGCGGAAGATTTTTAGGCTGCCATTTTCTCTGCTTAAAGCAAGGGTGCCCAAACTACAGCAGTGGGCCGGATCCAGCCCTTGATTCCAATTTATCTGGCCCATGCCACCCTTGCCACTACTGGAAGTGGAAGTAAAACGCGTCTTTATGGGCATGTTTTACTTCCACTTCCAGGAACGGCAAGGGTGGCATGGGTCAGATGAAATGGCACTGGGGGTCGGATCCGCCCCACTGGCTGTAGTTTGGGTACCCCTGCTGTAAACCAAGCTCAGGTGATGTGGGTCAGGGCCTTCTTTGAAACTGCATCAAAGCTGTAGAATTTCCTCCCAGGAGAAACTTGTCTCTTCTGTCCCAGCAAGGTCAGTTTTCTGGGTGGAATTCTGCACTGTTGACCTGTCTTTGGGATACATCCTACATGACTGCCTTCCCTTTCAATACATTTTCCCCACTATGTTTGAATCCACTGTCTGGCCAGTTTATCCTGCTATGGTATGGAGCAGACCATAATGCTAGTAACTCAACACTGATCGAGTTGAGTCACTGGAATTATGGCCTATTGGGGACATGAAAGGAACCTCATTTGGGCATCCCCTGACTGGAGTTTCTCCAGCAAAAATCCTTTCAATCCAGAATATCCTTTCAATCCAGAATATTTTCTGGAGCTCCTTCCCAGCTGGGGAAGTCGGAGCACCTGGGGGGTGCGGTTGGGGCCATAAAGACTGACCCACCTTGCCCCTCTTGCCGCTGCTGCCACGAGCTCCTTCCCAGCCAGGGAAGTTGGAGCACCTGTGGGGGGGTTGCAGTTTGGGCCATAAAGACCAGCCTGCCTCACCCCTCTTGCTGCTGCCGTGAGCTCCTTCCCAACCTGGGAAGTCGTTACACCTGGGGGGTGCAGTTGGGGTCATAAAGACCAGCCCACCTCGCTCCTCTGGCAGCGGCGAGATCCTTCCAAGCCGGGGAAGTCGGAGCAGCTGGAGCACCTTTCCCAGCCCCAGACTTTTAGGAGTGAATGGGTGCACTTGTGCCTGGCTCCATGACAATGGCACCCTTCCCCGGTCCGGCGTTGTCCATGGGGAAGGAGGGAACATTTGGGCTCTTTGGCGTGCGGACTTAAGAGCAGCCACCGCCACCGCTTTGCTTGAGTCCCTTCCCCGGTCCGGCATTGGCCGCGGGGAAGTCTGTGCACCTGGAGCTGAGTGCACTGTGGACTCTATAAACTGCCACCTCTCCACCCCGCCGAAGCTCCTTCCCCGGTCTGACATTGGCCATGGGGAAGTTTTGAGCACTTGGAGCTGGAGTAAGAATAATTGTAATTTATAATTTATAATCTGTAATCTGTTTATTTATTTCTGAAATTGTAATTGTATGTATTTTTGCTGCACTTGTAATATTGTATTTTGTATTTTATATATTGTATTGTTATGTTATTATTCTGTATTGTTGATATTGATATGATGTTTTCTGCCTTGAGTCGGTCTTGACCAAGAAAGGCGGGGTATAAATTAAAATTGAATTGAATTGAATAACACTGATTGTCAGGTGGCAGTTAATTAACCAGACAACCCTGAGAACTAATGGCCTTGGTGGCAAAGCCCACAGGGGAGGGTGTCCCCAAATGGATTAAATCTCACTTGAATTCATCTTGATGGAGGGCAGCAGCTTCATCAAAAATGGCTCAGGAGCAGAAAGTGACTCATGGAATTGGATCAGTGGCATGGCCATCACATTGCGATGCAGAAGGCAAATGGAAAGCCACTGCATTATATTGTTCCCAGGACAAACTTCATGGCTGATTGTCCTGAAGATTATGAATATTTGGAATCAGAAATGGCACTTGAAGAAGATGCTACTGCTGACAGATATGAGCCCTAAATCCAGTCCTGTGTTTCCTATTTTGTAGGTTACAAGGCTTTGCTTTTCATCTTTGTGATCTGCAGGCACACATATGATCTCTAATTTTGTACATAATAAGAGTATTGTAACAGATGCTACAATATCAAAACAACTGCTGTAAAATACATTCTCTGGCTGAACTCCAGTTGCTCAGCAATTATGCTGCATTAGATCCACTGAATCAGTGTGAATTTGGTAACTCAACTCCAATGTAAGAACAAATGTATGCTAAAATGGGTCCAACTAGAGTAGGCCCATTTAAATAAATGGTTATGGAGGAGTTGATTCTCTAAATCCCGACTGATTCAGTATGCCTAAACCAAGTGACTTACAACCCTAAGCAACAGGAGTTCAGCGTGTGTGGATCTCAAAGACAAAAAACAAGCATAGCAGTAATTCTTCCGAGCAAGGTTGGTCAGGGTTTATAGAGGAGCGTGAAGGATACATACCACACGGTTCCAGCCTGCAGAGCAGATGCAAATGTCAGGGCTTTATCAATATCTTTGGTAAACACTGCAGCTGCTAGGCCATACTGAGTATTATTTGCTCTTTTGATGACATCGTCTACATTCTTGAACTTCATGATCTGTTGGACTGGCCCAAATATCTATTTCAGATGAAAACAGACAATACCTTGTGAGTTACAAATTCATGGCAGAAAAGACACAACATAAACACTAGTTGCCCCAAAGCAAGGACATGCAGTGTTGCAACTCACCCACAAGCAGGGGTGCAAATAACATCCATTCCCATCAGGCTTGAGTGGCAGAAACAATAAAGCCGAATTGTGCACATTTGCTGCTGGGCAGTTTCTGAGAAACTGTTCCTCAACCAAAAATCTGCACCCCTCTAGCCTAATAGAAATACTCAAGCCAGGTACTATAGCCACTCAAGCCAGGGACTATTGCCGAAGGACATAAAAGAGGAAATCTTTTTTTGGCTCACACCAAGATAGAAATCAGGAGCTCTTTTATGTACAGGGTGGGGTGGGTGGGTGGGACTGTGGGGTTTTATGTGTTTTAATATGTTTTTAAAGATGATGCAAGCCACCCTGAGTCAGATTCGCCTGAATGGGCAGCATAAAAATTTGAATATTAAATTAAATTAAATTGTGTTTGTCTGTTGGGTTAAAACTGGTTGACCATTTCAGAAGGAGAAAGTCTGAGAAAATCTCATTGTTAAATACCTGCAAATATTCCTAACAGGCAATATTAAAAGGCTGCCTGTACACATTCTAGCATAGACATAGTGGGAGGAAAGAATATTATGTGGGCTTTGTACATTCTTAAGCTTCAATTTATGTTATTAGGCTTCTACTGAAAACTAAAATCACATCTACATTATTGTTCCAAAAATATTTACAGGGCATGATTTCTGATTAAATGGTGGCATAAACAAGGAATTTATTTATTTATTTAATTGGATTTCTAGCACTGCCCCACTCGTCAAAGGCGACTCTGGGCAGCTCACAGCGAAATAACAAAAACATCAGCATCTAAAAACAATTAAAATCTAAAAAATCATTAAAAATTCTTTGAAATCCCAAAACCACCTTCCAACCAACACAGACAGCAACTCAGCTATTCAGACCAGCCAGCCTCCCAGAATATCCCCCCCCCATACCTGCTGAGCCAGCCAGGTCTTCATGCCCCTATGGAAGGGCAAAAGCTCTGTCTGGAGATGAAGTTCTGTAGGGAAGAGGTTCCACAAGGCTGGAGCACAGAGAAGGCCCTCTTTATTGTGCTAGAGAGGTAAGCCTCTCTAGCCGATGGATCTATCAGAGAGCCCCTCCGGTCTGCTCTGGTGAGATGGGCAGATAACCTTGGGGTGATGCAGTCTCTTACGTACCTTGGCCCACTACCATGTAGGGCTTTAAAGGTGATCACCAGCACCTTAAATTGCACCTGGAGGCATACTCGTAACCAGTGTAGCCCCTGAAGCAGTGGTGAGGCACGGGCATAATGCTCGCATCCCATCACCACCTGAGCCGCCGCATTCTGGACCAGTTGCAACCTTCGAATGGTCATCAGGGGCAGGCCCATGTAGAGCGCATTGCATTAATCAAGTCTGAAGGTGACGAGAGCATGCGTGACCATGAGCAAGGAGTCCCGGTCCAGGAGTGGGCATAACTGGCGAATCACTTGAAGCCCTCCTAGCCACAACTGCTACCTGCTCTTCGAGCAGTAGTCCAGCAGTCGTGAATCCACTTCTCATTCTTTCTGATATATCTGAAAACCACATTTCCACATCGTTCCTTAGCAGGAAAGCATTATCTATTGGAGGATCCCTGGGCAAGTGGCTGGAGAGAAGGAACTTGCTGGACTCTTCAGCCTTTGTGAAATAAGTGGGAAATCAGCACGTGGTGGTGGTGGTGGTGGGGAGATGCATGTTGCCCATGGCTGTAGGTGGTGTGCTCTTGCTGTAACCACTGCACAACACTAGCCTCTTTTAAGCAGAAACAGCACAACTTTCCAATCCTTCTGGTTTTATGCAAACCTAGAATAACATGCAGCCCCTTGAAATTGATGGGGAGAAAATAAAAAATTCCTAGGAGTAGCAGTATCTGCAAAATATGTAGTAGCATAAATACTGAACCTTTTAGCTGGAATGAGAGCACTCAGCTTAACTGTAATGGCTCAGTAATGGAAAAAAGCTGAGTCAAATGGAAATATTTTCTTGTAACAATAGTTACAGCAGTTTCCATAGATCTGCTCCTGATTCTATTTTTTTAAAACCTTATGAGGACATCTGGAGTTTGGGTTAGCTCCATTTTACAACAAAACTGGAAGCTTCTGGGAACATAAAATGAAATAGTTCCTCCAAACTAAAAAATAAATTTCTAACCATTTTGGATGTGTGTGTGTTTGTGTGTTGCTGCACAACCTATGACCCTGTAGGGACCACAAAATAGCACTAGGTCAGTGGTGGCCAACCTTGGCACTCCATGTGTTCTTGGATTTCAATTCCCAGGAGCCCTTGATCAGCAGGAGTGCTGACTTGGGCACAGGTAATTGAAGTCCAAGCACACCAGGAGTGCAAAGCCCTACATGGTAGTGGCCAGGATACTTAAGAGAGCGCATCACCCTAAGGACATCTGCCCATCCCACCAGAGCAGACTGGAGTGGCTCCCTAATGGTTCCATCTGCTAGAGAGGCTCACCTCCCTAGCACGAGAAGGAGGGCCTTTTCTTTGTCTGCTCTGGCTCTGTGGAACCTCCTGCCAACTGAACTTCATCTCCAGGCAGAGCTTTTACCATTTTGTACATACGCTGCAGTCAAATATAGAGAACCTCCATACAGGCAGCAAAAACAATACCTGGAGCAGACTGTGGCTCAGATCACAACTTACTGATAGCAAAATTCAGGCTCAGACTAAAGAAAATAGAGGAAACAACCAGGCCAGAAAGATATGACCTAGACAATATCCCTAAATAATACACGGTGGAGGTGAGGAACAGGTTTAATGGCTTGGACCTGATAGACAGAGTGCCAGATGAATTATGGACAGAAATGCAGGACGTCATACAGGAGGCAGCAAGGAAAACCATACCAAAAGAAAAGAAGTGTAAGAAAGCAAAGTGGTTGTCTGATGAGGCTCTTAAAATAGCAGAGGAAAGAAGGAACACAAAAGTCACAGGAGAAAGGAGAAAATACGATCACTTGAATACAGAATTTCAAAGAAAAGCAAGGAGAGATAAGGAGAGCTACCAAAATGAACAGTGCAAAGAAATAGAGGAAAACAACACAAGAGGCAGGACTAGAGATCTTTTCAAAAAAAAATTTTTTGGAGAAATCAAGGGAACATTTAAGGCAAAAATGACCATGATAAGGGACAAAGATGGAAAGGAGTTAGCTGATGCAGAAAAGATAAAGAAAAGATGACAAGAGTACACAGAGGAACTCTACAAAAAAGACCTCAACGCCCCTGATAATCACAATGAGGAGGAAATTGAACTTGAGCCAGACATTCTGGAGAGTAAAGTCAGAAAGGCTCTAAAAAGCACTGCAAACAACAAAGCTAGTGGAAATGATGGTATACCAGTTGAATTCTTCAAAGCCCTAAAAGATGATGGAATCAAATTACTGCATTCAATATGCCAACAGATATGGAGAACAAAACAATGGCCACAGGAGTGGAAAAGATCAGTATACGTTCCAATCCCAATAAAGGGCAATGCTAAAGAATGCTCAAATTATTGAACAATTGCGCTCATCCTACATGCCAGCAAGGTGATGCTCAAGATAATACAAGCAACACATGGATAGAGAATTACCAGAGGTGCAGGCTGGTTTCAGAAGAGGCAGGGGGACTAGAGACCACATTGCCAGCATATGGTGGATCATGGAGAAAACAAAGGAATATCAGAAACAAGTCTACTTCTGTTTTATTGACTACACCAAGGCATTTGACTGTGTGGACCACAACAAAATGTGGCAAGTACTTAAAGAGATGGGAATACCAGAACACCTCATATGCCTCATGAGAAATCTGTACATGAATCAAGAAGCAACAGTTAGGACAGAACACGGAATGACAGAGTGGTTTGGAATAGGAAAAGGAGTAAGAGAAGGTTGCATTTTGTCACCCTACTTATTCAACCTATACACAGAACACATAATGTGCAATGCAGGGATGGAGGAATCACAATATGGGATCACAATTGCTGGGAGGAACATCAACAATTTGAGATATGCAGACGATACCACCCTAATGGCAGAAAGTGAGGAAGACCTAAAGAATCTATTGATTGGGTTGAAAGAGGAGAGTGCAAAAGGTGGCTTGAGACTCAACATCAAGGAAACCAAGATAATGGCAACAGGCCCTATCAGTACCTGGAAAATGGATAGGGAAGAGGTAGAAGCAGTGACAGATTTTACCTTCTTAAGAGCTAAGGTCACTGCAGATGGTGACTGCAGCCATGACATAAAAAGACGATTAACTCTGGGGAGACAAGCTATGAGAAACCTGGGGAACATAGTTAAAAGTAGAGACATCACCTGAAAAACAAAATTTACATAGTCAAAGCAATGGTATTCCCGGTGGCAATGTATGGGTGTGAGAACTGGACCATTAGGAAGGCTGAGCACAGAAGAATAGATTCCTTTGAGATGTGGTGTTGGAGGAGAGTTTTGAGAGTCCCCTGGACAGCAAAGAGAATAGGTCAATCTTAGAAGAAATCAACCCTGACTGCTCATTGGAAGGTCAAATAGTGAAGATGAAGCTTACGTACTTTGGACATCAAATGAGAAGGGAGGATTCACTTGAGAAGGCCTTGATGCTGGGAAAGGTGGAGGGCAAAAGAAGAAGGGGTGCCCAAAGATGAGATGGATGGATGGTGTGGTAGGCACAGTGGGCACATAGCTGGGTGGGCTGAGGATGATGGTGGAGGACAGAGGTGCCTGGAGGGCAATGGTCCATGGGGTTGCAAAGGGTCGGAATCAACTGTGCAACTGAACAACAACAACAAAAGGGGCCTCAAGACCTGACTGGCGCAGTGGATGTGGGGGGTGGCCAGGGAGATAGCCACCTTGGGCTGGCTTATTTGAATGGTCAGTTCTTGGAAGATTGGGTGGTGGCATTGGTAGGCATTTTAAAAAGAAAATTTTAAAGGTAATTTTAATTTTTTTTAACTTTAAACAAGTTTAAATTTTAAGGTGTTTCTGCGTTTTTACTGTTTTATTGTAAGCTGCCGAGTCGCCTCGGCAAGGGGGCAGTGTTAGAAACAGCTGGCAGAAACTTTTATGAAGATTTTTAATCGGTCTTTGGCCCAAGCCACTGTCCCACCTTGTCTGAAATCCTCTACTATTATACCTCTGCCTAAAAAACCTAACATAGATAGTCTGAATGACTTCCGCCCTGTGGTGCTTATACCTGTCATAATGAAATGCTTTGAAAAGTTGGTGCAGAACTGTATTATGGCTTGTTTACCAGTTGGACTTGACCCTTGTCAATTTGCATATAAGAGAAAGAGATCCACTGAGGATGCTGTGGCTACAGCCCTACATGCTGTCTGACCCATTTGGAGAAATAAGGGACTTATTCGAGACTGTTATTTGTAGATTTTTAGTCCTGCTTTTAATACTATTCTTCCGCATAGACTGGTGCCCAAATTATTAGATCTGGGCTTCCGCCATGCTTATGCAGGTGGATACTAGATTTTCTATCAGATCGTTCACAACGGGTCAGGATGGGCTCTCATGTCTCCGCGGATCTCAGTATAAGTACGGGGACACCGCAGGGGTGTGTGCTGAGCCCGCTTCTGTACACACTTTACACATATGATTGTGTTCCCAGTTACCCCAGCAATAAGATCATCAAGTTGGCAGACGACACAACGGTGGAGGGGGAGTCGGCTTATAAAAGGAGGTTGAGATGCTGACGGAGTGGTGTAGGGAAAACAATTTATTCCTCAATGTAAAAACAACAAAAGAGATCATTGTGGACTTTAGAAAATGCAAATTGAACATCCAGCCACTTATTATTGAAGGGAATTGTGTGGAACAGGTCTTGGTGTTTCGATTTCTGGGAATGGAGCTGAGGGATGATCTAACATGGGGAGCAAACACCAAAGATCTGATGAAGAGAGCACAGCAGAGGTTATACTTCTTGAGAATCCTCAGGAAGAACAATCTTTCAAAAGACCTGCTGTTGGCATTCTACCACTGTACCATAGAGATTGTGTTAACCTATGGTCTGTGCGTATGGTTTGGGAGTTGTACAGCTAGGGAAAGAACAATGCTGTCCAGGGTTGTAAAGACTGCGGAGGGGATAATCGCGTGTACTCTTCCCACTCTAGATCAAATCTATGCCACTAGGTTTTATAAGAAAGCTGTAGAAATTGCGCAAGATAGTACGCACCCCGGAAATGATCTCTTTCAGCTTCTGCCTTCTAGAAGAAGGTATAGGTTCATAAAGACCAGGACCAGCCGCTTGAGAAATAGTTTCTACCCAAAAGTGGTTCTGGCTTTGAATGCAGTGCAATGCAGTCTATGAGGGAGCTTCTGTATATAGTTTTTAGAGTTTTAGAGTTTTTAGAGTTTTAGAGTTTTTAGAGTTTTAGAGCTTTTTAGGGGTTAAATGTGTATATGTGGGGTGGGAGTATGTTGATAATTTTGTATAGTTGTATTTTGTTTAGGTTTTGTTGGGTTGATAAGTATTTTCCCCCTAATCTCATTGTTCTGTGCAGGACAATGACAATAAAGATCTATCTATCTATCTATCTATCTATCTATCTATCTATCTATCTATCTATCTAAATAAATAAATAAATAAATAAATAAATAAATAAATAAATAAATAAATAAATAAATGAATGAATGAATGAATGAATGAATGAATGAATAAATAAATAAATAAATGAATGAATGAATGAATGAATGAATGAATGAATGAATGAATAAATAAATAAATAAATAAATAAATATCACTGCACTAGGTGTTCCAGACAGCCAATGGTCTGTCACCTGTCCACCTCTGTAGTTTCACGTTTGGCCTTTGGGACAAAAATGGGTCCTCCTCTCCTCCTCCTGGCTTGTAGTCCCCAAGCACACTGATGTCACCCTTTTATTCCTTAAACCATGGAGGAAACAAGAGACTCCTGTTTAAATCCTGACCAAGTGATAAAGCTCACTAGAAAATGTTTGGCTAATCACTAGCTCTCAGATCTCAGGAAGTGATGGGATTTGATGCCCTTTGCCACAGTGAAATAAAAGCACTAACATGGCAGTTTACATCAATGGCAAGAATAAATACAAGCAAGATAGAAAAACATGCCAATCTATGCGATACCCATGTTAATCCAGTAGTTCATGTCTAAGTATTTCTTTTTTTCAGAAGAGTCCTGCCCATGTACATATTAGAACTCCTTTGCAGGGAAGAGGTGAAGGAGTAACTGAACCCAGATGGAAAGTACAGGAAGTCTAACAGTATTAAATGTGGGGTGGGGATCAAAACAGGAAGACCTCCCTTTTTTGTTTCCTGATATTAGATTGGTACTTTTTCTGCAGCTTCTAGTCCTGCGATCATAACCTAGACTGGAGTGTTGATTCTTACTTGCTTCCCTTCAGTGGTCTCAGTAGGGCTCTAACAATGCAGCAGGCGACTTATCAAGGTATGCTATGAGCATGTACAGATCCTGTCATTTTATGATGAGTCAGTAGATTCTCACATGTTTCAAGAATGGATCTATGTCTAAAGCATTTTTGTATTTTTACTTGTGGGCTACTGTATACAGTTTTCATCTTTTAAAGCATTTGCCTGCAACTGAGGTCTAATTGACTTTTTTTTTTACATTTGTGCTTACAGTTCTCCATGACTGTAAAAAAAAATAAATTCTTCTCTGTCTAGGCTAGACGTGAAACTTCCAAAATGAAGCCACCTTTTGGTGAGTCTATTCTGCAGTTCCTTTGGCCTGACCTAGTGTGAGAAAGATTAGCCAGCAACACAAGGTTACCATTACCAGGGTATGCCCGATTGTGGTTCCAAAATAACACAATCTTCAAGGAGGCTCTTTTTGTATACCTGTACCATGAAGACTGTCCTAAGAATATAATGCAGTGGCCCTTCATTTGCCTTCTGCATTGCAGTATGACCCCTGTACCACTGATCCAGTTCTACAAGTCACTTTATGGTCCTGAGCCCTTTTGGCACACAAAGTCCTCATCAGTCCCAGGCCAGTATTGATGAAGCTGCTGGATTCAAGTGGGATTTAATCCACTTGGGGGATCATCACCCTTTCCTGTGGACTTTGCCACCCAAGGCCATTAGTCCTCAGGGTTGTCAAGTTAACTGCCACCTGACACTCGACGTTGAGTCGCTGGCAGTATGGTCTACTCTATTACCATAGCAGGATAACCTGGCCAGGCAGCAGACTATAAAATGATGTTAAGAGACTTTTGGATGTCAAGAAACTTTGGATTTTTTTGTGTATATGAAGAATAAAAGTAATGTATATAAATAAAACTTGTAGGAAGAGACACACTTATGTTTCCTAAATTATTTCAACATTATAAAATACTTTTATCTTGACACCCAGATGAATTTTGATATGACTGGGAACAACTGTTGGATTTCATTCTGGATTTAACCTTTCATTGAGATAAAGATTAGCTGTGATGAACATAGGCTTCTGGTGTTTTCCCTGGAGGTGTATAATTTTTGTAGGACTCCTGAGACAATGATTGGGCAACAGTCATCTGAACTTGACAAACTTAAGAAAACGACTCCCAGAATAACCAGCAAGTCTGGCTGGGGGGCAATTTTGGGAGTCATAGCCCCAGAAGGTAACCTTTCAAAGTTCTTGCAGTGGGAAGAGGAATCCACAAGTGCACTTAGCCATGTATACTGAAGGACACTTATCACACACACACACACACACACACACACACACACACACACACACACACACACACACACACACACACACACACACACACACACACACACAGATGACTCTTCTGTTGGGTGATTGTCAGACCTATTCAGGGGTCTGTAAACACTAGGAAGTACGAACAGTTAAAGTCATGATAATGAAGTAAGTAAGTAACAATCTGCTACCCTTTCATGACACTCAATTTGATTAAGGGGCAACAGTATCCTATCACTAGAAGATAAAATCTTTAAGAGTGGAATTGTTTGTGATTTTCACAGCAGGAGCTTTTCACATCTTCTACACAGCTTGCATGTTAGCTTACTCTGCTTTGTGATTACTCTTCAGGCCACAAGCACCTTCTTCCTTGATAACTCTTGATTTCTCAGACAGAAAACACTAATTCAATCACATCTCTTTAGTTCTCACAAGGAAGGAGGTGTCTCTTAAGTATACATTGATCTTGAGGTTCCTTCCTCATTCTGCCCAATGATAAAGACTGGATATGTATGCAGGGAGGATGACTTTATGTTACCATTCAAAAGTTTAAAAAGTCTTAAGAAGATATTTTGTGGCTGCAGAAAATCTCTGAGATGGCACAGTTCTGTTGACACATTCTTCTTCTTCTTCTTTTACCCCACCAGGTATTGAGGGAGATGCAGGGTTCTTGCTCTGGCACCTCTAGCAGCCTCCACTGGTGTTATATGGTATTCTTGTAATGTTTCTTTGATGTATTCTCTTCACCTTCCTCTGGGTCTGCCTTGTGGTCTTTTCCCTTCTCTTTACACATATGTCTTGTAAGGTATGGCAAGGTAAGATATGGAATTCCAAGACATACCTTGTACGGTATGGAACTCCAAGACATATGCCTTGTAAGGCATGGGATATTCCAAGACATTCTCTCCAAATGGGCAAACCACATTAGCTAAGTTAAATTAACACATATTTTAAAAACAAATTCATCTAGTCTAAGGGAATAAAATTTAAAGGAATGAAATTTATATATCACTGTATGACATCAAATGTATATGTTCTATTTATTTAAAAACATGAATATCTTGGGAAACTATTGAAACATAACATCTACTTAAAAATCAGAATGTCCTCATTTTGCTTACCTCCTCTTTGGCAATGCGCATTTCATCCCTGACATCAGAGAAAACTGTTGGCTGGATGAAGAAGCCTTTGTCTCCCCAAGGGCCTCCTCCACATTCCAGTTTGGCACCTTCTTTTTCCCCACTCTCAATCAGGGTCAGTATTTTATCATACTGCTCCTTATCAATCTTCAAAGAGAAAAATATTGCACAGTTAAGTCACTCCCGTCAGCAAAGCAGAAGCAAGAGCTGAAGCAACAACTTGCCATTCACAGGCTTGTTCTTTTCTAGTATTTCCTATGAACTTCAGTAATTATGATTTTAAACACAGAAGAATCTAAGAAAAGAAATATCAAGCACTGCCTTCCAAAGTTTCCTAGGCTGTCATGGGCCAAGAATTTTAATGCCCTTCCCATATAGTTACAGTAGAACCTCGGATAAGGTCCAAACTCTGTTCCACAAGTTTGGATTGTATCCGATGTTGGACTTTATCCAAATCAAATGGGTGATGCATCAGATAATGTCCAAAAATGGACTTTATCGGAGGTTCCTATACCAAATACCTCAGATAACATCCATTTTTAAGCAGTTTGGGACTTTATGCGATGCATCACGTGTGCATGAAAACCGCGACATTATCCGAATAGGACTTTATCCGAATTGGACTTTATCTGAGGTACCACTGTACATTCATTTCCCTGAAAGTGTTTTAACCTGGTCAGTTGCATTTTCAACTGCAGCTTCTCAGTTTTCATGAATGCCAGTCTCAGACCAGTTACCCTAGAGAGGTCACAATGTTTTTCAGAATTTCAGACAGTTTTCAAGACTGATGGAATACAGCCAATCCAAAAAGAGCCAGCTAGGAAAACTTCTTCATAAGTTGACTTGTGAGCAAAAGTTAAGTTTAATTTGTGCTGCTACTTTTACTTTGAAAATTTTCTGCGCCAACTGGAAGGGCGGGCTTGTTAATTGTTCTGCAACTTGTTCTAACTGCAGAATTCTGGACCAGTGGTTGTTATCATGGGATTCTCAACCTACATCTTCATATGTGCCAGTGAATGCATTACAGTTTTTTCTGTAGGAAGACTGGCTTGGGCTGCTTTGTTTTAAGTGTAGCTTTGCAGCACCCTTAAAGACAGGGTACAAAACGTGGAGGCAGTCAGATGGAGGATGCTGGGGAAAGCATGGTTGTGATTCCATGAGGCTAGTGCAAAATGTTTGAAAGTACATACAGACAACACAGTGACCTACTTACAAATGGCTATCTGCCAGTGTTAGCCCAGTTATTAGTCCAATAGCTAAGGCTACTGCAGGCCATCCCATGCCTATCTATTTCCACATCAGAAGCAGAAGGTCACTCTATGTATCTATGTGTGAATACTTGCTTACCTGTCTCTGTGTGTACATGTGTGAGAAAGAGGCAGAGTGTAGCAAATACTTGTAGCAAATCTAGCCTTGCCTACCATTGCTTGTTTTGTTTTATCTCTCACATCCACAATGAGCAGCATCAATGGCCATTGCTCTCCATGAAGCTGCAAGCATACAGACTATGCTACCACCAGAATCCTATGATTTATCCTAGTGGCATAAATTCAGTGATGTGAATCCCAGTGGCAAACTGCGGCTGATTAAGAAGTTGACACTTGTATTTGCCATTATATGTGAGTCATATAAGTTGGCAGATAACAAGAAGTACAAGCTTTGACCTAACTGATGGTAATTTACTGCTGAGATGTAAGGTGCTAGACTTACACTGGCAGGTGAAAGTACAGTGGTACCTCATACAATGATTTTAATCCATTCCATGGGGCTCATTGTTGTACGAAACAATTGCTATATGATACATGCATCGTATAGTGATTTTCCCTATGGGATGCATCATACAATGATTTTTTTTTTGCTAAGTGGTTTTTCCCATTTAAAAATTGTTGTACAATTTTTTTCCATAGGAAAAATTGTTATGCGGGACACCATCCCCCCCCCCCAAAAAAAACAACCCTCCTTAATTGTTATGTGATTTCGTTGCTATACAGGACAATTGTTTTAGTAGGTTCCACTGTACTGTAATAGGATTCTGACCAATGACTAATGTTTCAGTAGCATCCACATTTACAGTAGTTTTGTATGATAGGGAGTGTGGATATGTAGCCTTCCAAAACGTGTGACGTTGTATGAGGCATTGGGGATTTCCCAGGTTGCATTGTGCCTGGGCAGAATAAAAGGCAGGACACATGCGTGCATTGCTCTTGTGGGTTTTGCATGAGGCAAAGAGTAGTTAGGAGTGGTTTTGAGCGCAATTTTGGATTTTTTAGAATTTTTTCGTCAGAATTTTTAGAATTTTTTCGTCAGAATTCCTGGGATTTTTGCAGCATTCTTCAGGTTCTTGGACAATCAGGGTTGTTTGACAAGTTTTTGTAATGTTTTTAGCCTTTAGACAATGATTTCTTAAAGTTCTGTCAGTTTTCTGTCTGTTTCCTTGACTTTGCCCTGAAGTCTGTGCTGTTACAGTACAATGTATCTTTATGGAAACGACGTTGTATGAGGCATCACGGCTAGGATTTTGCATGCCTCATACAAAGTCCAAATCCGTATAAAGTCCAAACTTGTGGAACCAAGTTTGGACGTTGTATGAAGTATCACTGTACATGTAATAGACTCCTTCCAAGAAGGACAGGCCCACATTTATTTGTTGCCTACTTTGTAGACACAGATTCTTCCTCCTCTCCAAACCCCAAAGATAAGTTGCTGCATAACAGACAGCCTTAAACAGCTAGATACAAGCTGTGAAACTGAAACCTGGGTCTTTCCAAAGAGAGGTGTAAGCTCTTAATAAAGAATTATTTGTTAAACTATAGAAGTGTCTGAAGCTCCTGCTGTCAACCTATATTCAAATACAGGTGTACTGCTCCAATGTTATTTCACAGGATAAGGAGGTCTTTCCATCAATATGCAAAAAGTAAGTCAATAATGTATTTCATGCTAGATTCTCTCAATGGGGAATGCAAAATATTTGTGCCTGCTTGCTATACTGCCACATGTCTAGAGTTGCCACATGTCACAGGAAAACATGAATTTCATGTTTTGTAACTGTCCTGCCCGGTTCAATAAAAAAACATTGAAAATTCACAGTTTTCAAACCACTTGATTTGGAAAAAAATAATCATGCATTTTTCTTGCACTTCTATTGGAGCCACCAGCAGGTGGCGGCAGCAGCAGCTTGGTGAACAAGGAAGAAAGAGGGGGGGAATGCGCCTTTTTCTTGTGGCATCTGTAGCAGCAGCCATTACATGAATACTGCAGGATGGAATGAGCTCCCATCTCTGTCCCAACTCCTGCAAACCTAGGAGTTCGAAAGCAAGAAATGGCAAGTAGATAAATAGAGACTTCGGGGGGGAGGTAAACAGCATTCCATGTGCTCCGGTGTCTAGTCATACCTGACACACAACCACGGAAATGTTTGCAGAAGCGGACAACGCTGGCTCTTCGGCTTTGAAACAGAGATGAGCACTGAAACCTATAGTCGAATATGACTGGCTTTCGATTAAGGGAAACCTTTACTTCTGTCCCGTTTTTGTGGGAGGAAATTATGGTAACCCCACACATGTCATGGTGGTGTACTGTATCCTCCCTATAGAGATGACCTGAGGAGTCAAACTATGGGGTGAGACAGAATCAATGGTCAAAAAGACAAGCTGAGGGCAGTTCCCTGAAGGTAACCTAGGCAGATGCAGAAGTCCAGGAAATAAAACAAACCAGGCAGCTCAACAGAAGCAGGAAATCGGAAGAGGTATAAGGAGACCAGGAAGTGCTATGTGGGAGAAGAATGGGAATGTGATTTACGTGCAGCAGTAAAACTGTTCTTGGCTCTGAGTGCAAAGTATATTGACAGGAAGGGCAAGCCCCATAGAGCGAAGAAAGCATAAGTATGAGGAGCAGTCTCACTGAAGGGGGAACAAATTGCTTGTACCATTGCTTTCCAAAGTTCTTCAGTGACTTAAGGGGCAATACGTCAACCCAGTTTATGGACATCTATGTCTCAAGTCCCGCTATGGCAGTGAGAACCTTGACACAAAATATTACCATCGAAGCTTACCTGAGGACCTTGATTTACTCCAGGAGTGAGGGGATTTCCAAGGACATATTTCTTAGCTCTTTCTACACTCCTCTGTACAAATTCATCATATATGGACTCTTCCACAAAAATCCTAGATCCAGCTACACAGCATTGTCCTTGATGGTAGAACAGGCCAGAATGTGCATATTCCACAGCACTGTCCACTGTGGGGGAAAAAAGTACACTCATAGTCATGCCAACATGTTGACTCTTCTTCCATACCTATAGTCATAAAGTTCGGTCTCTTTTTAAAAATGGTCTTGGCTGTAATGCAATCACACAATTCTATTTGTTGCCTGCTTGGATACAAGTGTTGGGAAATTTTCTCTTTAAAAGTTGCCAACTTCCTGCTAACTCTTTATTTTTCCCCCATTTCCGAAAAATAAGCAGAATAGTCACTTTGAAAAATATGAATATGAATTCTAAAGCCATTGGCTTGTAATATAAAACACCTTGTCCTCCCATCCATTTTACCGTTACTTCAAAACACACAGTTACAGCACAGAAGGAGTGGGATTTTTTAAAATCACTATTAACATACATAGTGATTTTTTTTGTTATTGCAAAAATTGATTATTTACAAATAACTCATTACTTATGAAACTCACAATCAGCATCTGCAAAGATAATATTGGGGCTTTTCCCTCCTAGCTCCAGAGTGACCCTCTTCAGATTACTCTTTCCAGCAGCTTCTGTGATTAATTTGCCAACCTAAAAGGAAACATTTGCATATGGAGCAAATTGACTTAAGTTCATTAGGGCAACAACATGTACAGATTTTTCCAAATGCAAAATGCCCTGGGTTGCTGTGTGTGTGTGTGTGTGAGAGAGAGAGAGAGAGAGAGAGAGAATGAGTGAGTGAGTGAGTGAGAGAGAAATATACCTGTATATGTGGAGCTTAGAAAAGCCCCCTTGTACCTTCTAGGATTCTGGGAGTTATAGTCCCCAAAAGCAAACTTTTCAAGGCTGTTGTGTATTGGAATAAATCTAGTATTATTATTATTGCTTAACATTGCAAGATAAAATGGCGATTCGCGCCATTTGGGTTAAGGGTATATTTAGTACACCCTTCCCGGTTTCAAGGTGCACTCTTTATGTACATGTGTAACATCTGATTGGTTATTATTTTGGATCCTTTTGGGGATTCATCAATACTTGGATATTTCATTTCTGATTGGTTAGTTAAGGTTATCCAAAAAGGTTGCTAGTTTGTATCATTGGGTAACTGCCACTCGAACACTATATAAAGTACAGTTTGCAAAAGGGCGTTGGCTCTTGGTTCGCACACACAACACAAACACATGTGGGCTACTTCCAGAATGGTGCAGGCGTGGAACTGATCCCGGACAGCAGAATAGCGGGAACGGGTGCAGCCAACTCATGTCTGATTAAGCTGTATTGTTGTTCTTCCAAGAGTAGTGAATAAACCGTTGCTTCGTTGTTGATTCACCTCTTGTTGGTCTCTTCATTGTAAGCTCCGGACACAACAAAGGTGTAGTCTGACATGCAGTAAGACAACTTTGTATGAATAACAACTGCATAATGGGAGGGGAGGGGAAATATATTTTGAAATATAGGGAATCAAGAACGAGACATTCCTCTTCCAACTTTCCAAGGATTTCTTACAAAACATCACAATAAAGCTTCTGATAAATGTTGCCAAAAATAAAGAGAAAGAATGAGGAAGAAGGACAAAATATTTTGGCACTCTGAAGACCAATAGTACTGTTACAATCTGACCTTTGGGGAACACAGAAAGAACCTCCTCGAAGATTGTGATATTTTTGAACCACAATCGGGCGTACCCTGGTAATGGCACTCATGTGCCAGTTAATCTTTCTCACATTAGGTCAGTGTTGTGTATTGAGGCACTATTGCAAGTTGTGTGGGTAGAGCCTTGCAAGGTAGAAAATGGCAGTTTCCCGACATCCAAATTAGGAGCCAAAAAGGGCGCAAAATCTCTGTTCCAGGGTGTGCTCATTATGCTAATCCCAGCCCTGTGATTGGTTACAGTTTTGGATCCTGTTACCCATTGGTTAGTTAATACTTACCCTGCTATGATTGGTTAGTTACGGTTATCTGGCAGGTCGCTACTTTGTATCAAGGAGCCACCACCAGGGAGACACTATATAAGCCCCACAAGTAAACAAGGTTGGGCCAGACCAGATCTATACTACCCATTCCGCACAGGTAGCCAGCAACGTGCTAAGCCTGGGTCTCCTCCACTATGCTACCGCTCATGGTGTAGCTAGCCTTTGCCTCCTACATGGCAGATTCTGGAGAGACTGACTTCATGGGATTGTATAGCTATCTCTGTGTCCAGAGCACCTTGTGAGCATAACCTAAAAGACTGTTGAATCAAGATTGTTGCTGTTCTGTTCATCGTTGTCTGGACTATTGCTTATAAGGGCCGGACATAACAGTCAGGCAAAAGGAACAGTCAGGCAAAAGGAACTGCAGAATGAACTCTCCAAATGGTGCCTTCATTTTGGCAGTTTCACATCTGGCCTAGACACAGAACATAAGAACAGCCTTGCTGGAACAGGCCTCAGCCCATCCAGTCCAGCATTCTGTCTCACACAGTGGCTCACCATTTCCTTCAGGGTATTCCCAAGCAGATGCCTGCTTAGGATTCCCTGGAAATGATATTGAGAGATATCCTGCCTATCTCTCCAACCTGGAGGTTGTCCTTAGGTATCCATTGATACCCCTGTCCTCCAAGAACTTGTCTAATCCTTTCTTAAAGCTGTCAAGACTGACAGCTGTCACCACTTCTTCTGGCAGGGAGTTCCATAGACCAATAATCCTCTGGGTGAAAAAGTACTTTCTCTTATTTGTTTGAGAACTAGTACCCAAAAGTTTCATGGAGTGTCCCCTAGTTCTAGTGTTATGCGATAGGGAAAACAGTTTTTCCTTATCTACTTTGTCCACACCGTGCATGATTTTATAAACTTCAATCAGGTCACCTCTTAGACGTCGTCGTTCAAGAGTGAAGAGGCCCAACCGTTGCAGCCTCAGATGGTAAGGAAGGTGTTCCAGTCCCCTAATCATTCTGGTTGCCCTCCTCTGCACTTTTTCCAGCTCCATAATATCCTTCTGGAGGTATGGCGACCAGAACTGTACACAGTATTCCAGAAGAAGAAGAAGAAGTGTGATCATGGATCAAAATGCGAAATGAACTGGAACCCTTATCTATCTCTTTGTTGTTGTTACATGCCATCAAGTTTTATTTATTTATTTATAATTCACATTTGTATATGCCGCCCACTCAGGCAGAACCCGACTCAGGGCGGCATCACAACAAATCTAAAAAATACATAAAAACATTTATAAAACCTTATAAAAAACCCACATCCACCCCAATTAAAAAAAACCATATCCCACCCACCCATCACACCCACCATACAAAAAGGGAAGAAGAGAGAGTCCCTATAAAAGCCAACCGGCGGGGACCATAGTCCCGTTCGGGCCCCACACCTGCCCTGCCAGCCAGGTCTTTACTCCTTTCCTGAACGGCAGCAGTTCACTTTGAAGTCTTAGATCTATTGGCAGGAGGTTCCAGAGGGTTGGTGCGGACACGGAGAAGAGACAAAGTTGTCTCTGACTTACATGTTATGCCTGAAGTAGGACAGTTTCAAATTCATCATTTTTGCCTTCAGAGACAGTTTGGGCTTGACTTGTTCTAGGGCTTACTTGTTTTGCAGTCCAGGTTAAGCACAAAACTCTCCTTCTGCACCACATCTCAAATGAATCAATTTTGAATGAAGGTGGTGAGTATATTCTCACCACCTTCTCTTTATTTTCTTCTGGTCAGATATGGTGCTTCTCTGGTGGTCATTGAACACTCTCAATACAGGTTTATATTTTCCTTGGATTTCCTGAATCTTATGGAAGAGATATCTTGTTTCGCCCTTTTGGTTCTTCTCCTCTATTTCTTTCCACTGGTTGTTGTTATAGTTCACTTTGTCTCTATGTGTGAGTAATTGAAAAACTGCATCCAGGGTTCTGACCATATTTCTGTAATGTTTTACTTTTGCTTCTTGCCTGTCCTTCACAATCTAAGTATTTCTTCTGACATATATTTCTGCCTTCCTTTCCTTATGACTACATGAGTTGCTTTTGCATCCTTCCATTATAATGTCCGTGGTTCTAATCCACAGTTCTTCTAATTAACATTTAATTTAATGTAGTAATGCAAATCTATTTAAATTAATCAGGAATGCTATTTAAATTAGATTATTTCAGAACTGTATTTCTCTTAGTGTTTTCCCCAGCTTTACTCTAATGTTGGATATTAACAGTACATGGGCAGTACCACAATCCACTCCTAGTCTTGTTTTGGCAGGGAGAGTACAACTTCATCTTCTACTTTCAATTGTATATCCTATTTGATTTTTGTATTAATCATTATGTGACATCGATGTGTGCATCTGTCTGTTCAGCTGTTTGAAGCATGAATTTGAAATAAACAGGTTGCTGGACTCACAAAACACCATGAGTCATTCTCCTGTTTCATTTCTATCCCCTAGGTCAGATTTTTCCAGCAATGTTTAATTCTCCTTTGATTCCTACTTTTGCATTCCAGTCACCTAAGGTTATAAACATATCTTGTTTTGGTGTGTGATCAATTTCTTTTGGGATGCTTGTGTAAAAGCTTCCAATTTCCTCTTCTTCAGCAGCATCAGGGGTTGGGGCATAGATGTGGATAATGACCATGTTGATAAGCTTCCCATAGATTCTAACTGATATTATTCAGTCAGATCTTGCATTATAATCCCTAAATGCCTGTGTTATATCTTGCCCTCCTTTTCTTCTGAATGTGCCATTTCCAGGGTATAATGTTTTGTAGTTGTCAGACTAGAAATATTTCATTCCACTCCACTTTAGTTCATTGACACTAAGCACTGCAATGTCTATACTTTCCATTTCTTGTTCTATGGTTGCCTGTTTGCCTAGATCAGAGATGGCGAACCTTGGCACTCCAAATGCTCTTGAACTTCAATTCCCAGAATCCCTGGTCAGAAGGAGTGCTGGCTTGGGCTTCTGGTAACTGAAATTCAAGAACACTTGGAATGCCAAGGTTCACCATCACTGGCCTTGATTCATGTTTCTCATGTTCCAATTCCATATGCTTTAACAAATATTTTTCTCAGGGTGATGCAAAAGGAACAATACAATTTCCCCCCCATTTTCTTCTTGTTTCTCCCCTCCCCTCCTGGCTTTGTATCCACCTTGCAAACATCAAGGACAGCACTCCATAGATTTTCTTTTAAGAGCAGTTTCCTGCGCTCTGCATTTCTTAATGATAACAGGAATGTGTTCATGATGACCAATGTAACAATTTCCTTTCCTTTGGTGCAGTAACATTAGCAACAACAGTAATGATATCATATTTTAGCAAGTAATGTATTACAATAAGTTATTTCTTAAAAGTAACATTCCAAGGTTTGCTCAGGTCATTTTCTCATATGCAGAACAGCCCAAGAATTTCTGTCAAGCATGCATCATAGTTCCAGTCTGGTCAGGTTATCTTGCTATGGTAATAATGTAGACCATACTGCCAGTGATTCAACGCTGAGTGTCAGGTGGAGGTTAAGTAACCTGACAACCCTGAGGACTAATGGCTTTGGTGCCCAAGTCCACAGGGAAGGGTGATGGTCTGCAAATGGATTCAATCCTTCTTGAATCCATCTTGATGGAGGGCAACAGCTTCATCAACTCTGGCCAGGGGCTGATGAGGACTTTGAATGCCAAAAGGGTTCAGGACCAGAAAGTGACTCGCAGAACCGGTTAAGTGGTATGGGTGTCATGCCACAATGCGGAAGGCAAATGGAAGGCCACTGCATTATATTCACAGGATAATCTTCATGTCTGATCACCATTATGATTGCCAATATTCAGATTTGGATATGGCAGAAGAAGAAGAATGCATCATAGTGAGTAGGGATAGGAAATGACTTCTGCATCTGGAGACTCATAATGGGCATATCTATTTATGCCTTCTGAGATTCTGTCATAGATAAAAGGCACCTTGCAACATCATATATCTACAGGGTTTATGGTACAGGGTTTATGGAACAACAAAATATGAACAAAACATATATAGATTCTTAAAATGGAGATAGCTAAGCACAGAGAACAATTTTATCTACCCAAATTACTTTGTTTTAAGAGGTATTCAAATACTGTGAAAATAACAAAAGGCAAATAATTAAACTGATATTATTTAAGAAGTGCACTGCCTAAAAACGTAATATATGTTGTGATCAGATGGCTGGTAAGGCATAGATCTGATTGCCACCTTTAATGAGATTGATCTCCTTTAAAGCAGTCCTCCCATCTGCTGGGGAATTGCTCTAGACCCGTGATGGCAAACCTTGGCATTTCAGATGTGCTTGGACTTCAATTCCCAGAAGCCCAAGCCCCCATGAATCCACACAAATGGCTTTGCTGCAATTCACCCAGCCCACGCCACCCCTGTCACTCCTGGAAGTGGAAGTAAAACGTGCCCCCAGGAGCAAATGGAGCGAGGTGGGCTGGATGAATCGCAGCAAAACCATTCATGTGGATTCATGGGGGCTTGGGCTTCTGGGAATTGAAATCCAAGAACATCTGGAGTGCCAAGGTTCTCCATCACGGCTCTAGACAGTGCCCCCCCCAGTAGCCCTACACCTGGTACAAAAAGATCCAGTTTGAGCATGGATCAGTCAAGCTGGAGTACATTTCCCTTTTCATTGTATGATTGCTGGGAAATAGATCAACCTGCACTGCTTCACAAGAATGAAAATAAAATAAAATGAAATCTGTTTCCCTGTGTGATCACACTTATAGTTGCATTAAGAAGATTAGGTGCTAAATTGTTTTCAAAATCAGGTTTTTGGCAGCTTTCTGCTTACAGTTATTGACAACGTTGCCAAAATACCTCAGTAGAGCCTGTGAATGCCACTTTATCGATGTCCATGTGACTGGAAATGGCTGCTCCAGCAGTAGGTCCATACCCTGGTATGATATTCACAACTCCAGGTGGGAATTCTGCCTACATATTATGAGGAAAGAACACAAGTTTACCTTTAAGTCCTACAATTGCATCCATTTTATTTCTTATATTTTCATGACATCATACAACAGCAGAACCTGTCAGCTGATCTTTCCATTCTAGAAGAACCATTGGGTTCTTTCCGACATGAAGAAAGAAAGAAAAATTGTCATCAGATTTCAGAGTTCCCCATGGTTCCTCCCCTTTCAATCTCACAAAAAACTCTGCTGAACAGATTAGGCTAGGAGCAAGCTGAATACTCATTGAGTAAATTAGTTTAGCAATCCAGGGCTGTCTTTAAAATACAAAGTAGAACAGGTTGTCTCAAGAGGTTCCTACCCCACCCCTCCAACTAGACCAGCAAAAAGAATATAGGAAGAGGAGGAGCCACCTTGGGTTGGAATTCTTCTGGCCCAGCCAAGCTAACATCTACTGGCCTGGAGGGAGAAGAGAGGAGCAGCAGCTGCGCAGCTGGCCAGCCTAAAAACTGCCGCCGCCGCCGTCGGATGCCCCCTCGGCTGGCCCCGGCCTGGAGGGGGGAGAAGAGTCCCTGTGATCATGGGAGGCTGAAGGCGCTGCCCCACCCTCCTGGCCCTTTCCACTGGCCAGGTGACTTTGCCTTTGCTGCCCCTGGACTTTGCCTGCGGCCGGGACGGAGAGGTCATGGCAGCAGCGGGTGGCAGGCCCTTCCACCACTGGTGCCCTTGGGCCCCACCCCCGGCTAGGTCTTGAAAATGCCGCTATGATGGCGGGCGGCAGGACTTCGCCACCACCGCCCTTGGACTTTGTCTGCGGCTGGGGCGGAGAGGCTACTGCAGTGCAGTATTGTACTGTATTGTTATATATTATTATGTGTTGCTCTCATAAGCCGAATATTGCATAATTATTTTGTATATTGTATTATTGTTTATATTGTATAACTATTGTGTGAGCCGCCCTGAGTCAGGTTCCTGATTGGGCGGCATACAAGTAGGAAAATTAAATTAAATTAAAGTTCTCCATCTCCTCTTCCTTAACCTTTTCCATTGTATCTTGCCTGCCTACTGGCATGAGAAATCTTGGAATACTGTGTTTTTTATGTATATTTTTCATGCCTTGTTGATCTGAAGGATGAAACTCTCAAAAACACATATCGATCTACAAGGTTCTCATCCCATGTTTATGAGAATGTCGGCCATGCTTACAAAAAACCCCACTGTCTTTTAGACAGAGTCCATCCTTCTTTTACCATAAATGGTGAAAGACTATACTAGGTAAAGGTCCCCCTTGCTCAAAAGCCAGTCACATCTGACTCTAGGATACTGTGCTTATTTCTGTTTATAGCCAAAGAGTCAGCGTTGTCTGTGTCTGTAGATATTTCCATGGACATGTGGCAGGCATGAGTGGACAAAACACTGTTTGCCTTCCCACTGAAGTGGTATCTATTTATCTATTTGCAATTTCTTGCTTTTGAACTGCTAAGTTGGCTGTCATGCAGCACTCGAGTCTTAAAATGCTGACCTGCCAACCTTCCAGTTGTCGAGTTTAGATTCTTAACCACTAAGCCACTACACTCCATATACTAGACGAGATGGTGAACAGCAAAAACAATGTTTTATTAAAGGGATATGTAATGATTTCAGGACTGTGTCCCTGATAGCACTGCTCCATTTTGACTCTTAGTTACAGAATGCTATTTCACTGTAGGTTCACTTTTGCTGAGCCATGTTACATATTATGGCCCACAAAACAGTTTTGTTAGTATTTTGCTCTAGTTAATGATTAATGTGATTTCTCCTAGCCACAGCAATTTTCAGTTTCTCTTCCTTTTAGTTACAGTTCAATCTTCCGCTGATCTTGGAGCAGAGTCGGCTTTGGCTGAGTGGGCGGTATAAAAATTTAACAATAAATAAATAAATAAATAAATAATCTCCTACACAGAGCTTAGAAGTAACACATTAAAAGCAACAACATTGATTGTAAATGTTACTTTTGAAAGAGATAACAAGAACACGACCATTTTCCCTTAGGAGCTTAGTAAATCACACAGCCCTTGGTGAATGATCTCATTGTTTTGTAAGTAGGAGTAGACTCTCCTTATCACTCTAAAATATTTGAAGGAGTCATTGGGGAGGGGATTATTCACCATTTTGATCATTTCAATTTTAAAAGGAAAAAATTAATTCATTAAGGAATAATGCACTATTAATTTAATTTAATAGTTCAACTTATTTGCCGTCCACTCAGGCAAGCCTGACTCAGGGTGGCTAACAAAATTTAAAACCCCATACAATAAAAACAATTAAAATCCCTACCCCCAATTAAAAAACCCACCCACCTCATGCAGGAGAGAGAGGGTGCATCTTATGATACATCTTATAGTAAAAGCCATCTTATGGTAAGAGCCAGTGGGCAGGAGCCACATTACCCTTAGGGCCTTATACCTGCCCCGCCAGCCAGGTCTTAAGTCCTTTCCTAAATGGCAGCAACTCCATCTGTAACTGTAGCTCAACCGGCAGGAGGTTCCAAAGGGCTAGTGCGGACACGGAAAAGGCCCTTTTTCTTGTGCCAGAGAGGTGAGCTCCCCTAGGTGATGGGACAACTAAGGAGCCCCTCCGGTCCACTCTGGTTGGACGGACAGATGTTCTTAGGGCGATGCGGTCTCTTAGGTTTCCTGGCCCACTACCATATAGGGCTTTAAAGGTCATAACCAGCACCTTGAATTGCACTCGGAGGCAAACTGGTAACCAGTGCAGCTCCCAGAGCAGGGGCGAGGCATGGGCATAATGCCCACGGCCCATCACTACCCAGGCCACTGCATTCTGGACTAGCTGCAGCCTCTGAATGGTCATCAAGGGCAGCCCCATGTAGAGCGCATTGCAGTAGTCTAGTCTGGAGGTAACCATAGCATGTGTGACCGTAAGCAAGGAGTCCCTATCCATGAGCGGGCACAACTGGCATATCACACGGAGTTGTGCAAAGGCCCTCCTGGCCATGACCGCCACCTGCTCTTCTAGCAACAGTCGTGAATCCTGCAGGATCCACAAGTTGCGCACTGGATCTGTCTGGGGCAGAGTAGCCCCATCCAAGACCAAGGATGGCAGCTCCCAGACTAGTGCAGGACCCCGAACCCACAGCCACTCAGTCTTGCTGGGATTCAGCTGTAACCCGTTAGCCCCCATCCAGACCCCTACAGCCTCCAGACACCCAGATAGGACTTTGACAGCAACGCTGGAGTCCCCATGGGCCGAGATGTACAACTGAGTGTCATCCGCATACTGGTGTAATGCTTTTTGCCATGAAAGTAAAGCAAAAAGGTCAAAATCCTGTTGAAGACATTATGACTGTGTTAAAGGGGTAATAATGTCACTGGCAGTGGAAGATTTCCGGTATATGAAGAGTCCCCCACTTTAATATCAGAGCTTGCCTATCTCATCTGTAAGACAGGCACACCAAACTTGATACCTGGTAGCTTCATTCTGTTTCTCCTCAATTCATGGGCAGAGTACGTGTTTCAATAAAAAAAAAAGTTGAATTAAACTTTCAACGTGCATGTTAGATTTCATGACTGTGAAGCTTGGGTGAAGAACCCATCTATTAACTCATCCTTCACCCCTTCTTAAATGAACACTTTGCTCTTCTGAGTTCTTGTTTGCTTTTGCCTCCAGTAGGTCCTGATGAGGTGGTTTGCCAAGACATTCAGTTTACTAAGCTGCTAATGATTTGTTTTCTGAGCAATTTTGGGTGCAAAATCATGCCAGCTTCTTACCCTTGATTTGCTTCAGTGGTGTGCAATTCTCCAAGACAAGGCTAGACATGTTGGGAGACAGAACAACCAAAAGCAAACTAGCCTGCACTGTTTATAAGCACCTCTGCTCTTGTTGGTGCTAGCTGCAATGTCCTTCAGGGCAATGTTCTCCCTTGCTTTTCAGGAATTTGGCTACGGCAGCTCACCTCTAGAATTAAAGAGCCCATGTGAAGAGCAGTTAATGGAGTTTGTTCTGCTGGTTTGATGACCACGGTGTTTCCGCAACAAAGAGCCTGGGCGATCTTCCAAGTGAACATCAGAAGTGGGAAGTTCCACTAGGAAAGACAGAATGGTGGTGACTAACAAAGCACTATAGCATATTCACATTATATACACATGCATTCTACCACTCTGAGCGATATATTTCTAATGTACTGTATTTCAACACATATACTGTATTGCCTTTAGATTGCTCCATTTGATGTAGCTTAAAAGTTCCTTTTTGGATCCATTTCTTCTTCAGTGATTAGAAAGTTATTGGTTCTGGCTTCTTCTCAGAGTTCTTAAAAAGGCTGGAGTCTGCTAATCTGCAGTCAGCATGAAATGGCTTCAAGACCACGAGTGTCCTGTCTGTCACCCAAAGTAAGCAGCATAAGGGACGTGAAAATGTGCACTCACTTCATTAACGCACAAAAGTTTTAACCTCTTCTAACTTTTATGTGTCTTATGGGAAGAACTGTACACAGAGTGGCTATTTGATCTTCAATGTGTTTGAAATTATACTGAATAAACATCATTACAAATTCCCAGGCTGTGTTAGACAGAGTTGGCAGACTTATTTTATAGATACAGAAAACGTAGGTTCTACCAGCCAACATGATCATGGACCATGCCAATTAGGGGGATTCTGGGAACTGTAGTCTACAAAGGTAATTGTTGTAATTTCTGCTGGTGGAGTATTGGCCAGTAAGATGATGTGTTCTTGTCCATGATAGGCATGTGTGTATGTGTGTTTGTGCACATGTGCATTTGTACACATTTTTGGCTAAAGTTATTTTGTGGCTTAATCTGTGAATCGGCTCAAATGTTAGGCATAGAGTAAGTTCTTAAAAAGAAGCAGCCAAGGCATTAGCTACTATGGGAGACGGATAGTGGATCTAGGCCATAGGGACATCCAAACATTCTAACTACAGCACTGGGTTCTGCAGGTCTCTGAAGGATCATGGGACAAGTGTATTCATTTAATAATCCTGATGCCCCTTGCCATTGAAGGCTATGGTGCTGAGATGACACAAAACAGCTTTCCTTGATAGCTGATCTGGCAGCTATTTTCATAGAATCATAGAATCACTGGGTTGGAAGGGGAGTTTTAGGCCATTGGGTATAATCCCTGCTCAATGCAAGAATCTGAATCAAAACAGATCTGAAGGATCTTACTCTATGCCAAAGATGAGATGGCTAGATGGTATTGTAGACACAATGGGCACAGAGCTGGGTGGGTTGAGGAGGATGGTGGGGGATGGAGGTGCTTGGAGGACAACGGGGGTCGCAAAGGGTCAGAATCGACTGTGCGACTGAACAACAAAAAGCGTCACTTTATCACTACTCAATTAGAGATAGCTTTAACACATCAAAATACTTCTCTTGAAAGTAACTTTTCAAACTCTTCAAGGTACCAATTCCCCTTCAAAGTGAAGCTTACTCTTAAATATCTAAGCACAGAAGCAGACTACAAGGAGAGGAGTAAGGAGAGGCCAAAAAGCCCTCTTGGTGTTGGGCCTCCCAGGAGACAGCCTCCTCTTGCAAAAGGAAAAAGAAAGGATTCTTTTACTCTCTGAGAAAATGGTGGTCTTCCTGACCATTCATTTTCTGTTTGGGCCAATCTAGAGCCTTAGAGCTGAAATCAGCTAGTTGGTGAAATCATTGGTTTTGATATCTAGCAGCATAACCAGAGATTGGGAGTTTAATTCCCATTCTTAACATGGGCTGATGATGGCCACAGGGGACCTGCTGTACACTGGTCCCACTCCAGCTAACGTATTACAGGTCACTTCCCATATTCATGGGTTCAGTTTCCACAGTTTCAGTTAGCCTTTTGTCCAAAAATATTCAATTTAAAAAATCCTGAAATGCACACTTCCTAAATTTACATTGAATACCTGATAAAAATCTTAAATCAATGCTAAATTATATTGAGAAACCATAACTTAAATCTGGAGCAGAATTACATCTTTTCTTCAAAATCAAAACAAATCAAAATTGAATGCCATACGGGCGTGTTTTACTTCTGCTTCCGGGAGCAACGAGGGCAGTGCGGTCCGGATGAATTGCAGTAAACCCCTTCATGTGGATTCACGGGGGCTTGGGCTTCTGGGAATTGAAGTACAAGAACATCTGGAGTGCCAAGGTTCACCGTGATGGGAATAGACTATCTTGGAAGGCAGTGAATTCTTCTTCATAGATATTTTTCCCCAGTACAAGTTGGATGGCCATCTGTCAGGGATGCTTTAGCAGTGGATTGGTGTGATAACAGGGGCTTTTTTTTTACTAAACTATCCTTCCAACTCTAACACTTTATGATTCTGTGATCTTCATAACAGTATTTATTTATTTATTTATTTATTTATTTATTTATTTATTTATTCAATTTATATCCCGCCCACTCAACACAAGGCCGACTCTGGGCGGTAGTCTCAGTAGTTTTAAAGTATTATTTTGCTAGATGTAAAGCAGGGGTTCCCAACCTATGGCATGTGGGCTGGCCCCGGCCTCTGAGGCCGATTCATCTAGCCTGTTGCCACTCCGCCACACCCGGAAGTGGAGGCAGCTGCATTTATGCATGCTTGGGTGCATCTTAAGTCAGCCATAAAACATGTCCACGCATGCGGAAACATGCACTCGACTATCATAAATGTAGAAGTGGCTGCATTTATGAGAGCTGTAAATGTGCCTGCTTCTACTTCTGTGGAACATGGTCCAGCCCACTTAGCTGTCCAGGGGGCGTGGTCAGGCCCATGGTGAAAAAAGGTTGGCCACCCTTGATGTAAAGTATATGCAGCAATTTTAGACACACCAAATAGGAATGCTTCAAGAATAGATCCGTCATAAATTCTGACATATAATATCCCAATGTGCATTCCTCAGTCATAAGAATACATGTGAAACTAGACTGATCCATCCATCTCTGATTCCAAATGCCCATAAATAACATTGACTACATTATTAGCTCAATAAAACAGGTAGCGTTATATCAGCCTTCTATAAACAAAGGAAAGCTTTCAATTCAATGACAGCCTTTCACCTAATAGAGGACTTTGATAATAAAAATGTGAACTTGAAGAGTTTATTTTACCATTGCCTTATCCCTCCTGCAATTCTCTGTGGCCATTGAAATGCTCAAGAGCATGATGGATACTTGGGAAAGAGGCAGCAAAGAGGAGGAAATTCATGAAAAACACATCATCCCATCTGTTAGTAGAAACATCAACTAGATCAAATCGCTGTCCTGGAATAGAAAGTCTCTTTCCTTTTTGTAGGAGGGCAATATTAGCTGTAACACATTTTCAAAGTCTAGGAAAGTTACTCTTTTTATTACAAATCTCTGAATCTTCTAGCCATCTTTTCAAGGCTCTGACCATATTCTCCATATTGTCCAAAGAATCCTAACTTACAGGAATAATTTGACCACAAACTCCAATAGGCTCGTGTCTTGTGTATGTGAAATAGTTTCCATCTAGTTAAGATAAAAAGAAGATATTGATAAAATACAGTAAGGACAGAAAAAAAAACAGCTTTTTATTCAACATTGCTAGGCATAATAATGCAATAAAAAAGAGAAATAAATATACAGTACCTAGATTCAACACTGACAAAACAAATGATATAGAAGATGCAGATGACTAACCATTCAGCATTAGGATTCCTGTACTTTAAACATTAATGCAAAAGAAAAGAAAAAGCTCGCCAATGGAATTTACATTACTATCTGGCCACAGAGTCTGCCTCTTTTTCTTCAAAATTACTTTGAGTTTTTATTTTATTTTGTTTTGCTTAAGAAGCAAGAGGTAGCATAAAGAATTCAAATACGAGGGGGAAAGATTGATAGGGGGAGGGGGGAGAAGTAATCCATGAGGAAGGCAAATAAGCAAATAAATCTATGTCCAAATTAGAGGCTGTAAACTATTTCTAACCATGAGCTGCTCTTCTAAATGAAGGCTGCAAAGTTTTAGAAAACTATCTCTGCTGAAATCTTCTGCTACTGTTGCAAACCAAATTATCTTGTTTATTGGCTGAGGCTATCCTCAAATACTACCACCTTCTCAAACCCATTTGGTTCTTTTCCCATTACTAGGCCAGATGTGGAACTGCCAAAACAAAATCACCTTTTGTTGAGTTCATTCTGCATTTCCTTTCACCTGACCTAGTGTGAGAAAGATTAGTCAGCAACACAAGGTTGCCATTACCAGGGTATGCTCGATTGTGGTTTTAAAAAAACCACCACAATCTTCAAGGAGGCTCTTTCTGTGTAACCCAACTCATTTGGTGAGGACATGTAAGATGATCTTCAGTTCTCAATGGCTAGTTGCCCTGAGAAACCAGGTTGCCCCCTTCCTTTGGAGCATTTGTTGTCAACCAAAAACCTTCCTTTCAGGAAAGATTTTAAACAATGAATGGGAGTCTACTGAATTATCATTATCATCATCATCTTAGAACTGCATAGCTAGAAGGGACCCTGTAATCATTGAATCTAGCTTCTGTCAAGAAGACACAGTAGAGAATTGAACTCCCAACCTCTGGCTCTCCAGCCAGATACTCAAATCATTGAGCTATGCAGCAGTATATGCCTTATTTATTTAGAGATTTTAAAATGTTTTTTAAAATTGTTTTTAATATTGATAAATGCTTAGATTTTAATGTAGTTTATTTAGTATTTTTAAACTGTTGGTTATTGTAAAGTTTTAATTGTTATGAACACCCACAGGTCCCCTATGGGGAGAAAGTCAGCATGTAAATAATATAAATAAATAAATTTGAGAAAATGCCTGCCTGCCTATAAAGGGTGCTATATAAATAATAACTGGTAAAGAAATTAGTATTGCTTCTCAATACTAGGTAAGTTGAACAAGATTTTTGAGACTAGCAATTACTATTCTTGCAAATGTGCATGTTAATTGAAATATATTTTGTATTTCTTGAGAGGCTGAGTTTAAGGAGTTAAAAACAATCTAGAAAATATTTCTTTATATAGTACATGAAAGAAGATATGTTGCTTTTCTTGTAATGTGCCAACTAGTCTCTTCCAATCTATAGCAACCCTACAAACTAGTGTGTAGGAATCGGGGCCACTGGGGGCCGGAAGGTCCCGGAGGAGGACTGATCAAGTAACGACACGAGACAAGCTGCTGGATCGATCAGACACTTTATTGGTCAAAGGCAGAATCATTTATAGGGAAAAAGTGCAACGGTGGCAAACTGTCCTCTGGCAAGGCATTACCTCATGCGTTGACACATGTTAATGGGAAAACCTTCAAAGGGGAAGTTAATTAACTCGGGGTAAACAGCGAACAAGATTGACCATTGTCTTGGGGCTTAGGCAGGGGTAAACATGGCTTGTTTGCACCAGGGATTTCCCCAAACCGGGAGATGAGTCATTATGGTTCATGGATCAGCTATCTGCTTACTCGGCAGAGTCGCGGGTCAGGTCACCTTAATTGGGTGAATCAAACCCTATACTTTATTCACCCCCCTTAATTTGGCGACCGGTGAGCCCACTGGTCGGGAGCCTGTCTCACCGCAGTGGTCTCTGGTCTATTCCGTGTCCTGTGGGGCACGGGGAATCCATATCTCCCCTTTATTTTCTATTTAAGAACCTGACCGGCGACCTTACGCAAGATAGGCATCAGCTGTTGAGCTGGGATGACATCACGGGATTTCCCTCTGGGGCGGCACTTGGAGATCAGCGAGGGAATACACTGAGCAAAGCAACAGAGCGTAATGCCTAGTATGGCTATTCCCACCACTATCTGAAGCACCGTCTGTAGCCACCCCCAGGGGATCCATGACCACATCCAATTCCATAGGGAACCCCACCAGGCTCCCCACGCGGAGCCTTCCGTAATGCCTGCAACAATGGAATGCAGGTTCTTGATCTGGTTTTGTATTTTCCGGGAGTTGTCAGTAAGGTTAAAACAGCACATCCCATGGACAGATTCGCACCCTAGGTGGTGCAATAAGAGGAGGTAGTCGATAGCCGCTCGATTATCAAGAACAGCTTGGCGGAGTTCCACCTGCTCTTGATTAAGGAGCGCTATCGCTGAGGAGGTATGATTGATGGTTTTTGCTAAACCGCAGGCCAAATGACCAATTCTCCGTGCGTTGCCGGTGGCCAACCCCGGCACGCCGATCAAACTGACGGATAGGGAAACATATTCAGCGGGACTCATTACTCTGATGCTGCTGTCACAAGAGCTGTCTAACTGGGTTGTGCGTGTGTGCCGAATGAGCGGGGAAACATTCACATGGGATACATTTGCGTCACTAGAACGTGGGGCAATCATGTCCTTGGTAGGGAGTACAAGTGTCAAGCGACTAATACAACACATTGAGTCTGACAGATTGGCTGGGATGTAGTTCCAGGTGTGCTGGTTGCAGGTAAAGAACCACCCTGAGGGCAGGGTGACATGAGCGTACAATGAGATGAGGGTCTCCGGTTTACTGCAAGTCCAGTTGGCAACGCCAGGGTCAACACAGCGGCGCCGTGCCTGACCGTCTGCGGTGCAACCGGTCATGCGGGTACAGGCGGCGCCCGGGCTGACCGCCACCCGAGGGGTATGGAGGGTGGCTGCATCAGCCGGCAAGGTTGGGGTAAGTTGCTGTCCCCCCCAGCGTGCATATGCCGAGAAGGCGGTAGGAGAGTGAGGGGCAAAGGATGCTTTTCGCAACCAGGCACTGTCCTCGGTGTGCTCGTCCGGAGTATGGCACACCGGGATGAGACAGGTGCTGAGCATGGATGCAGAACCAACGTCCTGCTGTAAGCAAAAATCGGACTGGTTGACGAGACCCGCCAACCTTTCCCACAAGTTGTACTGCATTCGTGTAGACAGGTCTTCACCAGGCGACAAACCGTCGGCCTGGATTGAGGCTGCCTGGGCGCCTCCCCCCAAAAGCAGGGAGAGGGCCAGGACTATGGAGATCGCCACGGTGTTGGCGTGAATCTGGGCCAAGACTGCTGCTGTGAGGTTCTCCGGCGTCGGTTCCTTCCCCTCGCGCTGGACGGCGTCCTGAGCGTCATGGCAAAGAACCTTGACCATCCCCCAGGTGACTTTAGGGATCGGCTGTCGCCTCCTCCGACGGATCCTCTCGTGCAGGGTGAGGTCCTTCATCTCTGGTATCGGACTCGGGTCGGTCTGGTTCCACGCCATGCGGTTCCGTGTGGGGTTTGACACACCGAGCTGGGATCCAGATGACACCTGTAGGAGACATAACTGCAGCATACCCTCTCCCCCAGGTGACGAGCGGCACCGGCCCCCTCCAAGTGGGGTCCGGTGGCACTCGGTACCGGACCATTGGTCGCGGGAGAGCTTCCAAACGGCGGAAATGCCTCTCCTGCGGCGTGCAATCCGAAAAAACATTAAGGTGATTGTATGTGAACAAAACCTTGTTTAAGCAAAACTGTGCTGCTCCTTGTGACTTGGGGAGGGCAGGAGGTTCCCCCCTTTCTATTTGTTTGTCAAGATAGGACTTTAGCGTCCGATTGACACGCTCTACAATCGCCTGCCCTTGCGGATTGTAGGGGATTCCAAAAGTGTGCTTGATGTCCCAAGTCGCCATGAAGGCGGCCAACTGCCTAGAGCAGTAGGACGGTGCGTTATCCGTTTTCACGTGCCGTGGCTTGCCCATCGCCGCGATGCAGGAAAGGAGGTGCTGCTCCACGTGGGTAGCCGTCTCCCCTTTCTGCGCCGTGGCCCAAACGAACTGGGAAAAGGTATCAATGCAGACGTGCATGTATTGCCATCTGCCAAACTGCGGCACATGCGTGACGTCCATCTGCCATACCTGGTTGGCCTCAGTCCCCCGTGGGTTGACCCCCCACGAGGCCCCCCCCGGCGCCCCTGCGCAATGCTGGCAAGAGCGGACTATACCCTGGGCTTGAGAAAGCGGCAGATTGAACTGTCTGGCGAGTGCCTTGGCATTTTGGTGAAAAAATGCATGACTTTGGATTGGAGTAGTGAAAACTCCCAAAACTGAACGTTGCTGAATTTCCTTTGCGGCCGCGTCCGCTCTGCTATTGCCCGCGGAAATCGGACCCGGTAGGTCTTGGTGACTTCGGATGTGGGCAATATAGAGCGGCTCCGTGCGGTTTCGCAAATGAAATTGAGCGGTGAGAAACAGACTTAGTAAATTCTTGTCTATCGCGGGAGTGATGTAAGCTCCCGGTAGACTGTGCAACAAATTCCTTACGTACAGGCTGTCAGTAATAATATTCAAACGCTCCTGGGCGAAGGTGCGCAAGGCAAGGTTCACGGCTGCCAACTCTGCCCGCTGAGCGGACTTCTGTGGAAGAGTTAGCAGCGTGTGCCAAGCTTCGCCCTCCTGCCAGGTCAAAACACCATAGGTGCGACCTCCGTCTGTGAAAACTGTCCTGGCCCCCTGAAGCGGGACCAGCGAGAGCAATTCGAACAAGCTGACTGTTCCTGTCTGTAGGGAAACGAGTCTAGGGTCCTTGGGCAAGTGATACGCTAAACTCCCAGTGAAACCTTCCAAGGCTATCGGAAGCGAGTCACCGAGCTGCACTAATTGGTGAATTTGTTCCTTGGTGAAAGGAACCACAATTTTGGCCAAATCATTTCCTGAAACGTCCCTAGCTCTCAGCCTGCCGCGGTAAATCACCGCGGAAACCAGCTCTTGGGGCGGAACGATGTTCCGTGATGATGTGTTAGGCAAATAAACCCACTCCACAATTTTCGCTCCCTTCTCTGAGTCTACGCCTAACGCCCCAGTGAACATGGATCCTGACCGTACGATGTACAAATTCAGGATCGGGGCGTAAGGCCCCTGGGCGATCCTATCCACCCACCTCTGGCTGAGAACTTGGTTCACTTTCTCGAGCGCCAAGCGCGCGTCTCGAGAGATTTTTATCCGGTCTGCCGGCTGCTTACCTAAAGTTAGCAGCGAGAAGAGCGGCTTTAAGAGATCCGTATCCAATCGGAAATACGGCCTGGCCCAATTAATGTTCCCTAAAATCTGCTGTAACTCTACCAGGGTGACTGAGTCCTGTAAAGCTATCTGGGGTAAAACCGGTGCGGCAAAAGAACGGAGAAGCCGATGACCCAAGTATGAAAAGGGCTCGGTTTTCTGCACCTTCTCTGGGGCTATGAGTAGACCCTTGTCCCCCAGGCTGGCCTGGAGGTCAGAAAACACTGCGCTGCCGAGTTGCGGCAACGCCACTAAGATATCATCCATGAAGTGACACACAATAGCTTTAGGGTAAAGGCTTCGAAACTTTGCCAGCGCGTTGTGAACATAAATTTGGCACAGGGTGGGCGAATTGAGCATGCCCTGTGGCAAAAATTTCCACGCGTAACGCTGCGTGGGCTCTCCGTGGTTCACAACCGGCACTGTAAAGGCGAACCTTTCCCGGTCCCGGGGGTCTAAGGGGATTGTATAGAAGCAATCCTTGAGATCTACAACAAGAATCTCCCACCCCTCGGGAATCATATTTGGATTCGGGATGCCGCATTGAAGCGGGCCCATGGGCTGAATACATTTATTGATCTCTCTGAGATCGTGGAGGAGTCGCCACTTCCCCGACTTCTTCTTAATCACAAAAACTGGCGAATTCCAGGGACCGGTGGACTGCTCTATATGCCCTGCGTCTAGCTGTTCCTTCACTAGCTGCTTTAAGGCAACCAGTTTCTCTCCCACAACCGGCCATTGTTCTACCCAGACCGGAGTATCGGTGAGCCATTTAAGTGGCAACGCCATTACCCGAAGGTAAGGGTGGCACCGTACTGCTGGAGAATGTCTCGCCCCCAAAGGTTGACGTGCACGTCAAGAATGTGCGGTCGAACTACCGCCGTGCCGTCAGCCCCTGGGATGGTGACTTCTACCCAATCTCTGCTCCTAAACGCTTCCTGAACACCACCTACCCCCCACACATCGGAGACCGGCTCAATGGCCCACTCCCTTGGCCACTGGCTCTTGCTTATCACGGACACGTCAGCTCCGGTATCGAGGAGGCCTGAGAACACCCTTTTGTTCAAAAATACCTCGATAACGGGGCGCTGCTTCCACTCAATGTTGGTCTCCACTGTCGCTAAGACCTGGTATCCTTGCACTGCCTCAACCGCGCTCAAGCGGCCTGCTGAGCCGGGCTCTGAGCTGTCACTGAGCCTCCCCTGGCTGCCTGCTGGCGAGTGACAAGGAACCATGATCAGTTGCGCTAAGGAATCTCCCTTGTGAATGGTCTGGGGCAGGTGTGTCCAGAGTTGGACCTGGAGAACGCCTGAAAAATTCGAGTCAACGACTCCTGGAATTATGAAAATTCCGCGTGCTCCAGCTACACTACGGGGCAAAACTAAACCTAAAAAGCCTCTGGGCAGGGGACCCATGTACTGGGAATTGACCAGATAGACTGTGCCTGGCAGGTCGCATGTAACGTCTGCCTGACAAGTCAATTCTAGCCCTGTGCTACCCTTGGGGCTGGCCTGTGCCTTCGTAGTGCCTGGTATGTGCCTGGAACCTAGTCCAGCTCTGGGAAGTCCGGATTCTGGGGAATGAGAGAAGTCTCTGTTTGGACTGGGGCCAGAGACATGCCCGCGTTGCGGTTTCCCGAACTCGGACAAAACTTGGCCCAATGATAGCCTTTCTTGCACTTTGGACACGGGGTTTTCGGGGCTGTGGACTGGCTGGACCTTTGTCCGCCTCCCTTTGATCGGCATTCTTTAGCGAAGTGCCCGACCTTGCCACAAGTGTAACAAGTTCCCCTGGTCTTTCCCTTGGGGTGAGATCTCTTTCCCCCCTGCACTGCTGCCGCCAGCAGACCCATCTTGTAGGAGTCCGTGCCGACGTCAGAACAGGCTCTAATCATGTCTGTCAGTGTCAGGTCAGGACGATTGCCTAGGGACTGCAAAATCCTACGGCAGTCCAAGTTGGCATTGTCCTTGGCTAACTTGATCAAGAGCTCTTGCTGGGCTTGCTCATTATCAATCTGCCTGGTGATGGCTTCTTCCAGGCGATTGATGAAGTCCATGTAGGGTTCCTGGGCTCCCTGCTTGATAGCGGTATAATTCTTAGCCGCTTTGCCAGATGCTGGGATCTTGAAGTACGCCCTATAGGCGGCTTCAGCGGACATTTCGAGAGTGGCAAGAGGCAAGTTGATTTGGGCGTTAATGGCCTCAAAGGCACCTGAGCCATATAGCTGCTCAGCGATTACCGCGCCTCCCATTCTCGCGGCTCTGGCCTGTGCCTCGAGCCGGTACTCGCTGTCCCAGATCATGTACTGGCTAGGGGTTAGCATCATCCTCATGACGGCTTTCCAGTCGTGAGGAATCCACATGGTGGTCTCGCACGCTTGCTGAAGCGTGCCCCTAGTAAAACGACTTTGGAGCCCTGTCTCTGAGATTGCTTTCCGTAAAGCCATGAGGAGCTTGTACGGGACTGGGGAATGAACTATCTGTTGCGCGCCTGTGAGCGCGTCCATCTCCATTCGGATTGGACAAATCTGTCTAAGCTCAGCTAGTTGTTCTGCTGACAATTCCCCCTTCTTGAGCTCTATCTCTGCTGTGCGCTGAAGGGCACTCTTTACAACTAGGGAAGCTGGCGCTGTCAGAGGAACGCCTGCGCTCCTCATTCCTTGCGTTCCTTCGGTGACGTCTGCAGCTGTCACCGGGGGAAGGCTTCCCTCGCTGCTCTGCTGATAGCTGAATGACGGACAGAGCGCCGTGGGCGCAGCCGGGTGAACTGGCTGACCTGAGGGCTCTTCTAACGGGGGTTCTAGGGCCTCTGTCCGGGCTGGCTCGATCTGCTCTAAGAGCCTTCTACACTTTTTCCATGTGCTGATTACCCTGCCGGGCGCTTTGGGGGGCTGCTGGATGCAGTCTCCTATCTGATCCCAGAGCTTCAAGGTTAACGTACCTACTTCTGGGTAAAGTAGGCAGTGTCCCCTGAGGTACGCCAAAAGTCTCGCTAGCTCTCCGCTGTGAAATCGCAACTTAAAAACCCTGGCCAGGATTCTGAACTCTTCCTCACGAGTTCTTTGGCTAGCGGACGGACTTGGTCTATGAGAGCAAGTCCCCATATTACCTGTGATGGGTCCCTCGAAGTTTCCTTCTCGGGCCGAGAGTCGACGCGTCCTTTTACAGATAACAGTTCTGGCGACGAGTGTCTGGGGTAGCTGTCGGAGCGTGGATCGTCCTGTCCCGGGCCCTCGGCGGCCACTGCAATGTCAGGGGCTCACAGCCTGCCCTGACCGGAACGCGTTTTTCCCTTCGCGAACCTCCCCAAAGCCGGGAAAAAGGTAGGTAGGAAAGTCTCTTGGGAGTGCCTCGCCGCGGCCACTCCTCTGTCCGGCTGGCTGCCGACCAGAGTGCCGCGCAGTCCTCCGGGACAACGGGTCGCGGTTCAGGCGTTGAACCGGACCGCGTGGATCGTTACTCACGAGTAGACCTCTCCGGGGTCTTCTTACTCACGAGTAGAATCACGTCGGGGTCACCAGATGTAGGAATCGGGGCCACTGGGGGCCGGAAGGTCCCGGAGGAGGACTGATCAAGTAACGACACGAGACAAGCTGCTGGATCGATCAGACACTTTATTGGTCAAAGGCAGAATCATTTATAGGGAAAAAGTGCAACGGTGGCAAACTGTCCTCTGGCAAGGCATTACCTCATGCGTTGACACATGTTAATGGGAAAACCTTCAAAGGGGAAGTTAATTAACTCGGGGTAAACAGCGAACAAGATTGACCATTGTCTTGGGGCTTAGGCAGGGGTAAACATGGCTTGTTTGCACCAGGGATTTCCCCAAACCGGGAGATGAGTCATTATGGTTCATGGATCAGCTATCTGCTTACTCGGCAGAGTCGCGGGTCAGGTCACCTTAATTGGGTGAATCAAACCCTATACTTTATTCACCCCCCTTAATTTGGCGACCGGTGAGCCCACTGGTCGGGAGCCTGTCTCACCGCAGTGGTCTCTGGTCTATTCCGTGTCCTGTGGGGCACGGGGAATCCATACTAGTGATCTCTAAAAGATCCGAAGCTGGATGGATAGGACAATGGGCTAGATATCTGGCTGTAAAGCCAGAGGTTGGGAGTTCAGTTTCCTACTGTACATCGAAGAAGAGCCAACCTGTGTAACCATGGGCAAACTGCACAGCCCCAGAATGCCTCCAGAAGAAGAGAATGATAAATCACTTCTGAGTATTCATTATCTAGAAAATCCTGAAAAGTTTTTTCCAGAATTGACTCGATGGCACAGCTATTATTTCATTAAAAGATCCTGGCACTGAGATTGCTCAGTAGTTAAGAAGCTCACCTTGTTAGCTGGAAGGTTGGCAAGTTGGTAATTCAAGATCTGGGTATTGCATGGCGGAATGAGCTCCCACATCCTGCTAACCTAGCAGTTCAAAAGCAAGACATTGCACATACAGGTGAAACTCGGAAAATTAGAATATCATGCAAATGTTCATTCATTTCACTTAAAAGGTGAAACAAATGTATGAGATAGACTCACTACATGCAAAGCGAGAGATGTCATGCCTTAATTCATTATAATTGTGATTATCATGGCATACAGCATACATGAGAGTTTGGTATGATTATGCGGTACATGAGATTGGGAGGTTGGAGTTTTCACATGCTGTAAGCCATAAGCATCGATATTATAACAAAGTAAGGCTTGAACTATCTTGCTTTGCATGTAATGAGTCTATCTCATATATTTGTTTCACCTTTTAAGTTGCATTATTGCATTGAATGAACATTTGCACGATATTCTAATTTTCCGAGTTTCACCTGTAGATAAATAGGGACCACTTCAGTGGGAAAAGATCTTGGGGAGATGAAAGGAGCCACTTTCAGGCATCCCCTGAGTGAAGTTCCTCCAGCAAAAATCCTTTCAACCCAGAAAGCACCTTTGTGTGCTTCTGACATCATCAAGTGAGTAAATTAAAAGATCCTAAAATTAGCACTCCTGCTCAAATCTTGCAAACTTAAGACTGTGCCTTCATCTGGCTTAGTATATAGAATGCAACCAGGCTTCCCTTTCCATGTCAAACAAGCAGGTGAGAATACTATTTTAAGTGGGGCACAGCCACACTGAAGTAGCAAAACTTGGCACAGGTTATCGTAAGAACCGGATACTTCCAGAATACTCCTAAATAAGGAATGGGGAAGAAGGGTGAGGTGTAAGGCCTGCTGACACTTAGCTATAATAACCTATTTTTAAAACATATTTACATTGGGACTTTGCCAATGCATCCAGCTTTAGGAACTGCACTTATTATTACAGAACTAAACAAGTGAGACATATAAAAAGTGCCAAAAGTACTTTCTTTAAAGCTGGCTGATAAATGTTTAACCGCCCCATATAATTTGAGTAGGTAGTAGATTTCTAAAGATTATATTTTCCCCAAAGAGCATGACTTTAATTCCACATTTAAGTTACATTATGGCATTATTACTAAAACTGGCACTGATCTGTAAACATCTCATCAGAAGGACTCACCTATGGGAATGGTACGTCCCTGAATTTTGTCTGCCCAACCCGCACAGTAGCGTAAAGTGTTGATACAACCACGCAAATCCAATAGGTAGGCATTGGAAAAAACTTTTCCTCCATTAATGCTCTCCACTGTCTGGAACAAAAATGGTCACAAAATTAGTTTACAAACATGAGTGCATTAAATCTTACACTAAGTAAAGGATGCATCATACCGTGGTGTATCACACTCCATGGTATACAACAGTGATGGTGAACCTTGGCACTCCATATGTTCTTGGATTTCAATTACCAGAAGCCCAAGTCAGCACTCCTGCTGATCAGGGATTCTGGGAACACCTGGAGTGCCTAGAAAAAGCCTAGAAACACCTCTCCCATCCCTGGCAATAAAATAACAAATGAAATAGACAATAATTTGATGCCTTTTCATCACAGCCAAAATCTCCCTGCAATGGCTGCTTTACTTTGCCTAATGCCCTATTGTAATACCACATTGCTCTTAATTTCAAACATGCAGATTCATTAAAAAAAACGCCCAGCTGGTTATTTTATGGTGTGATTATTTGACCCAGCGGTTCTCAATATTTTCAAGTCAGGGGCCAGGTCACGCTTCCTCAAACAGTTGAGGGGGTGGACTGGTTGTTCCCCCACCATTTATGGCTGCTGTAAATGAGTCTGCGGCCAATTCCACTGGCAGTGGTGGCTGGAGCGAGGATGGGAGCCAGATTATTTGGCACCAAGGGCCGTATTTGGCCTGTGAGCCATAGGTTGAGAACCCCTGAATGAACTGTCATTGGTGGTTTACATGATTATTCCATTAATGGCTGCTTTAAGGATTGTGATCAGATGTTGTAGTAAATTGTCAGAAAATTAGCAACAAATGGTTGGCCAAACGGTTAATCAATACATAAAGACAAAAAAACCGTTTGAGGCAAACAACAACAACAACTATATCCCAAAGTTCCATCTTGTAATATATAAATGAAATAGTAAATTGTTGCAAACCAAAATCTTGTCATCTGCCACCAAGGTCTAGTAAGGTATGTTTCTATGGGAAAACAAATATTCTAGACTGATTGTAGATTTGTTTCTGTTGAACAAGCAAGGAGTGGAAAACAGTGAGTAAATCTTCCAGGTTATTTTCCACAGGTATTGTCCTTCTTAAATCTCAGGCAAACACATCCTCATTATCTGACATTAATCAACACATTAATTCTATTTTTGCAGAGTTCTAATTGTTTGGAAGATTATAATCTGTCTGTTGGCACAGCCCATTATTTTCAGTTAATATTTAAATTTTATACAATAAACATGCCAGACGCTGTTGTTGGTGTTTGAAAATGATATTTTAAAAATTAGGATTGATCATTAGGGGTAAATTGAATAGTGTCATGCCAGTGATGAAACTGCTTTCATTGGCAGAAAGGGGGGGGGGGTAGCATTCCTCTCAAATCTTCCACATCTGTTCAAGAAAAACTGTTCAGAATAGATTTTCAGGTGGAATGGAGGGCTCCCTAGAAGAGAGAGGGAGAGAGTCCCATCATTTCTTGCTGCCAGCTGTGGGAGGTTGTATTGATATGTGTGCTTGTCTTGTCATTCTGCTTGATTGCTCTTTGCTTTGTTGCTTGGTAACCCACTTCCCTTGTAACATCTTGACCTCTGCATCTGATGTATATAAACCATGTCTGAAATTTTACTCCTTGTCTGAAGAAGTGGACTTGATCCACAAAAGCTCACAGTAAAATATAGCAGTTAGTCTTTAAAGTGCTGCAGTATTTTTGTTTTCATTGTTGTTTTTCTTTTCTGATAGTCCCATTGTACTAACAGACATCCTGCTTGCTAGTGATCTACATCGCTCCTATTAGACTCCCTCCCCACCAATTCCTCCTCAATTCAGCTTGGCAGAGAGACATTTCCACACATGGGAGTCAATTCTAAGGAATTTATGAATTATCCATAATTTATGCATTATCCATAATTTCCTATATACTGTAATTAACAATAAGTTACCTCTTCTATCTTACTATTTGGCGCCAGAGTAATTATCACTGTTATTCTTGATACTCTGCTATTAAATTACTGTATTTACAATCCTAACAGGATTTTATCCTACTCCTTTGATTACCAGAAGTTAGAGGGAAAAGGCCCAAACCTGGCAGTCCTCTAAAGAGGTGGTGATAGAATGCAAGCGCGGCGCCAAAATGGCCGCCGCGCTCTTTGCGGCCCCCCCCACCGGACTTGGACATCTGGGTAGTTAGGGGGCGTGGCCAGCACCCTTTAAAAGGGGTGGCCACGAGGCAGCCGCACTGCCATTTTGTGAAGCGACGGAGAGGAGAAGTTTTTCCCCAATTGCTCCGTCGCTCTTCACTTTAGCTGGGAAGCTTCTTTTGGGCAGCGGTTTTTCTTCGCTCCTTTTCTTCGGCTTCCCAACAATTCGCAGCAATGCCTTCCAAAAAGAAGGCGATGGCGAATGCAGTTCGCCCTTCCAGGAGGCGCCAGCCGGGTCGGAGGACCGCGACTGCGCCCCCTCAGCAGGCCCCCTTTCCGGGGGCGCCCACCGGGACCGGTGGGATGGGGTCGATTGCTCCCTGGCCTGAGGCTGGGCAGCCTCAGACCGGCCCAGCAGGGGCTGCGGCCCCCGGCCCGCAATTAGCGGCCACCGGCCCGGGCCTGGTGCATAACCAGGCTGGGCCTTCAGACCTTGGCACGCAGCTTCCAGCGGTGGGCTTTAACCAAGGGGGTTGGCTGGGTTCCCTTCCCTGGCAGGGCATGCCCCCGGCCCCTCCAGGGCCGGTGGTTGGGGCATGGCCATATTCGGGCCCCGGGGTCCAGGGACCTGGCCTGGCACCTGCGACTAGTGGGCCGGCCGGCCCTATGCCCCCCATCAGCGTTGGGGGCTATGTAAACGTTGATGCCCTACTGGCCCGCGTAGCGGCCCTGGAGGCATCTTTGGGGATGGTTAATCCATCCGGGGCACCTTTTAGTTTACAGGTCAACGCAACGTCTGCCGGTCCTCGGCAGGCGGTCGAACGGGTTGAGCTGCCTGAGGCACGTAGGTTGGCGCCAGCCGCGGCCTCGCAGCTCCCCACGCAGCAGATGCCGACAGCAGGTAGTGGTCAGGCCCCATCTACGAGCTCGGTTGCGGTCGCGAGCTCCGACGCCCGCAGTGGGCCGGAACCCCCGGTGGGGGCGGCCCATGGGGGTGCAACTTGTGAGTATACGGTTCAAGCTAGTGCACCCACACCACAACCCACAACGGGGGGAGGCGTGCAGTGGCCGTGGCCTCGCCTGGCTGGGGCGGCGGGTCAGCCGCTGCCGGCCCATCCAGGGACGGCTCCACCACTCCAAGGCCCCACTTGGGGCGGGGCACCCTGTCCTGCAGGGAACCTACTGGGGGTGGCGGGGCTGGTCCAGGCTCCTTTCATGGTGCCCAGCACTGTCAATGTGCCGGTGTTGGCGTTTCCGACAGCAGGTTATTCGTTACCCCTTGGGGATCATCTGGCCCAGGCCACCAAGGAAAAGATCTGGCGGGGGGAGTATGTGGACATTTTCTCCCTCTTGAATAGAGAACCCACCAAAGAGGAGAGGGAGGGGCAGGACGAGAAGGACAAGGAGCAGTCATGTCGACGTAAGCCGCCACGCACGTGGGCCAACTGGTTACCCGCGTACCTTATATACATGGCGGTGTACCTCAGGGCCCATCCTGACCTGGCGATTCCGATGGTCCAGTATTTGGACAACATATACCGGGCGATGGTCGATTTCCCTGGCCCATCGTGGTTGGCTTACGACGAAGAATTCCGTATGAGAGTGCCCCTACACCCAGAGATGAGGTGGGATGAGCCCTGCCAGAAGCTGTGGCTTCTGTACATGACCCCCACGCGCCCGGCGCCAGGGGAGAGGTACCATTGTGGACATGCGGTCCAGCGAGCTGCTCCAGCCCAGGCACACCGCCAGGTGGCGGGGCAGGGGGTTCCAGCCCGCCTGCTGTGTTGGAGCTTCTCGGCCAATGGTGCGTGCAACAGGAAGCAGTGTCGATACAGGCACGAGTGTCCCTCTTGTGCAGGCCCCCATGCCGCCTCCGCGTGTCCTAGGGTGGGCGGACTGCGGGGCAGAGGTAGCGGTGGACAGGGAGTGGGCAGAACTGTCGCGGAGGGAGCTGGTCAAGCAAAAGGCCCCCTCCCCAATTAATGTGGACATTTTGGAGCGTTGGCTCACGATGTACCCGAGGAGGGCGGATGCAGCTTACCTGCTTGGGGGTTTCCAGCAGGGGTTTCACATTCCTTTCACAGGGGACAGGTCCCCCCAAGATGCCCCCAACCTATTGTCACTCAGGGGAAGGGAGGAGGTGGCTGCCATGAGCATTGCTAAGGAGGTTAATGCTGGCAGGGTCGCTGGCCCTTTCCCTATCCCACCATTTCCCAATCTCAAGGTTTCCCCATTGGGGTTAGTGCCCAAGAAGTCACCGGGGGAATTCCGTTTGATACACCACTTGTCTTACCCGGCCGGCCGTTCGGTCAACGATGCTATCCCTGATGACCTCTGTTCGGTCAGGTATACATCTTTTGACCAGGCCCTGCGCATGGTGCGCTCATGTGGCCCGGGTGCACTACTGGCTAAGTGCGACATTAAGTCCGCGTTCCGTCTCTTGCCAGTGCACCCGGGTGACTTTGAGTTGCTGGGTTTCAAGTTCCGGGGTGAATTTTATTTTGACAAGGCCATGCCTTTTGGCTGCTCCATTTCATGCTCGGCGTTTGAACGCTTCAGCACCTTCCTGCAGTGGGCCTTTGTTCGCAGGTCAGGGTCTCGGTCTGTAGCCCACTACCTTGATGATTTCTTATTCGGGGGTGAACGGGGCTGGGACACGTGCACGCATCTCCTAAATACATTTCAGACGCTAATGAAGGAACTTGGTGTCCCTTTAGCGCCCGAAAAGACCGAGGGCCCTTCAACCAAGCTCACATTTCTGGGGGTTGAGATTGACATGGTCGTGCAAGCATCCAGGTTACCTGTTGATAAGGTTTCACGGATCGTTGCACTCATTTTCGACTTGCTGGCCAAACGCAAGGTGTCCCTTCGGGAGCTCCAGGTGTTACATGGTCACCTCACCTTCGCTTGCAGGGTCGTCGCACCTGGCAGAGCATTTGCTCGACACTTGTGCGACACCATGACTGGCTTGGCCAGGCCCCACCACAAGGTCCGACTGAACAAGGGCATGAGGGCTGATATGCTCATCTGGCTTCAGTTCCTGAGGGAATTCAACGGGGTGTCATTTTGGAGGTCTGACCTTTTGGTTTCCCCTCGTTTTCAGGTTCAGTCGGATGCATCAGGGTCCCTGGGTTATGGGATTTACTTCGAAGGGAAGTGGGCCTACGGCAGATGGCCGCCAGCCTGGTGGGGCACGGATCGTTTGCGCGATCTCACGTACCTGGAATTTTTCCCCATTCTGGGAGCTTTGATGCTATGGGGCGAGGAGTGGGCCAATTCGGTCGTTCATTTCTGGTGTGACAATGCGGCTGTTGTCCACATTGTCAACTCACAGTCGTCAAAATCTCCCATGGTTATGGAGCTGGTTCGCCAGTTTGTGTTGCGCAGCCTACGCCTCAATGTGCTTTTTAGGGCCAGACATGTTCCAGGTATTAATAATGATATCGCTGACGCTTTGTCCCGCCTGCAGATCCCCCGGTTCCGTGCCCGGACGCAGAGGAATTTCCCTCGCCGCTCCCGGAAGAGATATGGACGCTTGGCAAGGAGAGGTGAACCGGGCGATCGGCATGTCGCTCGCGCCCCGCACGCGTAAGGCGTATAACCATGCATTCAGTTCATTCAGGGCCTTTTGTGCCCGATCCCGGCTACCTGAAAGTTGGCCCATCCCAGTGGCTCACGTCCTCCAATTTATGGTTTACTTACATACCCAGGGCTTAGCTCCCCGCACCATAGCATCCAGGCTGTCAGTGCTGGCATTCATGGCCAAGGTGGGTGGTTTTGCTGACAGCACAAATGATTTTCGCATACGACATGTTTTGGAAGGGTGGGTGCGGGAACGTGGGTGCAGCCCGGACGACCGCCACCCGATTTCTCCAGGGGTACTTACCCACCTTGCACGGGGCTGGCATGACCTGTGTTTCGACAGGTATGAGGCAACCCTGTTTCATGCAGCTACAATGGTGGCCTTTTTTGGGGTGCTCCGCATCAGTGAGCTGGTGCTACTGTCTAAGGCGGATGCGAGTCGTAGGGCACTGGAACTCGAAGATGTCTATGTTTCCAATGATTGGGCTCAGCTGAGGATACGCTCCTCTAAGGTTGATCAGCACGGTGTAGGCAGTGGTGTAAGACTGCTACGATGTTCCATGGCAGACATCTGTCCGGTTGGTGCCCTACAGGAGTTCCTTGCACTACGTGGTACGCACCCTGGCCCATTTTTCTGTCACCAAGATGGGTCTCCCCTTACTAAATTTCAATTTTGGAAGGTGACCGGTAAGGCACTAGCCAGTGTTGGCCTCCCCGGGGCTCGCTACGGCACCCATTCATTCAGGATTGGGGCGGCTTCCACCGCAGCGGCATTTGGGTACTCTGGGGCTGAGATACGCAACATGGGACGGTGGGGATCACGATGTTTTCAGTTGTATGTTCGCCCTCTTCAACAGTGAGTACCAGTTAAGTCACTGCCCTGTTTCCTTTTTTCCTTGACAGACCCTGGTGTCGTCTTACACCGGTGACAGTATGGCTGGTGGGCCACAGCTATGTGCACAGGGCAGTGCAGTTTGCTGCGGCGACAGAGTGGGGACCCCGACTGGGACTGGGTGCATCCGCAAGTCTCAGGTGGTACGGTAAGCGCGGAATGTTATGGCGGGAACTGTTGCCATTCCTTTTCTCCATCAGGGATGCTGACCCGCCTGATGTCCTGATTATACACCTTGGGGGTAATGATTTGGGACAGGTCACGGGCCTATCGCTGAAGCATGCGATTTGCGGTGACCTGGCCTACTTGCATTATGTGTGGCCTGCCACAACCCTGCTTTGGTCGGACATGATACCGCGGCACGCTTACAGGGGAGGGTTTAACCTCCAGGCCCTTGATTGGGCTCGGCGCTCGGTGAACAGGGCTATTGCCCGGTTCTTTCTGGACAAGGGTTGGGGGCGCGTCATACGACACCCCACCATCAGTCTCCAAAATTATGAGCTTTACACAGGGGATGGGGTCCATCTGTCGCCGGGAGGTATGGACCTCTTGTTGGGAGATTGGCGAGCAGGCCTGTCGACCGAGCTGACGGTCTGGGGGAGGGGGCGGTGAGCCTTTGTTGAAGCCTCCCCGTGTGGCGGGTAGCACTGGTAAGGTAAACATTTATGACCCACAGGTATCCGGCAGGTTCGCAATTGACTGGACAACACTAGACAGGCACAAGTTGGTTAACGTTGTCCGATCAACGATGAACCAGGCAATGGGGTGATGGCACGAGCTAGGCAGCATGCATCACCCCATTATTTTACGGATACGCGTCAGAGGGTGGGGTCAGTAGTTAGATTATTGACTACGGTCAACAATTTGTTTGTTGTCAACAAACAAATTGATACAAATGGATACATTGTAACCAATTGCTGTTGGCAATTTTGGGTGGAACCTTACCAGTGCTACTTCGGCCTGCTTGCCTTAAGAATTATAATTGGTTGGATACCAATAGAAATTTATAATTCGGACTAGGGCATGAATCAATAAATGTGGCCCAATGCCGTTATCCACTTTTACCAGTGTCTGAGTCCTTTATTGGGGGGTGCGCCTGCAAAGTCCAGATGTTCCTGTGACTCTTGACTCTCCTGAGCACTGCCATCCAGCCCAGAAGGGACATGGTGTCCTCTTAGACTTGGCTATTGTAGGCATCCAATTTGAACTATAAGAGAGAGATGTCAATTTGGAAGCTGTTTGGCATGGTGGGTTGGGCAACAAGGTCAGACAAGCCTGCTCAGCATAACTCTGCACTGATGGAGCTACTGGGAGTTTTAACTAGCAGCCTCCTTTGAGGTCGCAGGAGCCACCCAGCAGCAGACAGGAAGTGGGAAGAGCTGTCCTGTGGTCTTTAACTTTTGAAACCATCTGACTGACATAATAGGAACTTGTCTCATCTCACATAGCTTGCAAATTAGCTTGCTTTACTATTCGGTTGATATTCAGGAGTTAAACACCAGCTTTGTTTTGCAAATCTGATTTCTCTCTCTAATAACATCAAGATGATTTCAGCTCTAATGACAGGTTATCTGTAACATATATGGTGGCCCTTACACTTACCGCTAAGAAGAGACGATCCCTTTCAATTAAATCAGCCAGTTTGTATAACAGTCTTCCTCTTTCTGAAGCATCCATTGTTCTCCACCGGGAGCCAAGCTCAAACGCTTTCTTTGCCGCTTTAACTGCTTTGTCGACATCCTCCTGCACAGAAAATCCATTTAAATACAGTAAACATAAGATACTGATGCTATTTTGAGTGAACAAAAAAAAAGTTGGTTCCCAGAATTTTTTAGGTCATGCATGCTAATGAAACATGGCAAATGGACCCTCAGCTCAACACATGTCAACAGCATCACAACTCCAGGCAGAACACTTTCTTACTTGGGATGAGATCTGCAGATGTTTTTGGCTATAACTTCCAGAATCCTCAGAGCTGTGAATGTTACTTTCAAAAAGTAGTTAGTTATTCTTATGGTTCCAAGGCCCCGGTTCTAATTGCTTTTTCCTGGCTATTTACTAGAATATCTAACAATATACAAAAGTAACACTTCCTTGTTTTTAAAAGTAACTGAAACAGGTATTTCTTATTCAATTCAGGAAAATGAATTGAATGAATCATGTGAGGTACTACCTTAGCCTATCGGAGAGGAAACAAAACAAAGCAAAACAAAAAAAGACAAGAAATGCTGTGACACCTTAAAGACTCATTCCTGTATTTTAATGTTAGCTTTCGTGGATCAGGTCCACTTCATCAGACCTGATTAACATAAAAATACAGGAGTTAGTCGTTAATAATAATAATAATAATAATAATAATAATAATAATAATAATAATAATAATAATAATAATAATAATAATAATAATAATAATAATAATAATAATAATAATAATAATAATAATAGTTTATTTGTACCCTGCTCTTCTAGTGCATGCACAACTCAGAGCGGCTTTCAACAGTAAATAATAAGCAATATACCATACAACATAATAAGAATACAATAGATATAAGCATATCATACATAAGATTACAATTTTAAAAAATCACATCAAGAAAATAACACATACATTATAAAGAAAATTACAAAATTAAACCTCAACCACCCAGCAGCCACAAAAGCACCCCAAGGTTCAAACGTCCGTGAGGGCAGCTGCGTCGGCGGCAATTGCTCCACCTGTCTCTCTCCCGCGGAGCTGGAGGCATGGGCTCCCGGGGCGAGACAGGAAGCTTCTCGAGGTGGCAGGGCAGATCTTAGTAATTGGACAGGCATATATAGGGAGGAGCGTTCCCTCCAGTATCCAAGTCCCAGTCTGTTTATGACTTCATAGGCTGTCATCCAGATAATCATCCAGAATGAACTCACCTTAAAATTGACTTGAAGTATAGTTGCAGCAAGTGCAATTCTGTCAGAATCAGTGTTATATGGGCTCTAGCAGTCTAGCTGTGCATATTTCACCCTCCATAGCATCTGTGTCATTTTGGAGGACAACCATATGTAAAGGACATTATAACAGTCTAATTGCAAAATTACCAGTGTGTGAACTACTATTGCCAGGTTGACTCTGTCTAGGAATAATTGTAATTGGAGGGCCAATTAAACATAACTTCCAAGCTGCTGTGCTCCCCTGAGCCTGAGCTTGCCGGAATGATAGAGATGGCTCAAAATAGTACCCCTGGGCTGTTAACTTGATCTTCAGAGGGAGTTCAACCCATCCACAACAGGTTGCCTACCCAACTCATAGGCATGGGAACTGGATATGGGGACTACCAAACTACAAAGCCTCCATCATGCTGGGCTTCAGCTTCAGCTTCAGTTTAGTCTACTTCATGCTACAGAATCCTAAATTAGTTATGTCACAGAGTTGGTTTTTTTTATTAAAAAACTAATTACCACCCATCACCAGGTGGTGATGCGGTGTGGACGTTATGCCCATGCCTCACCACTGCTTCGGGAACTGCACTGGTTGCCAGTTTGTCTCCAGGTGCAATTTAAGGTGCTGTTTTTGACCTTTAAAGCCGTATATAGTAGTGGGCCAGGATACCTAAGAGACCACATTGCCCTAAGGATGTCTGTCCATCCAACCAGAGCGGACCAGTGGGGCTCTCTAATTGTTCCATCAGCTAGAGGGGTTCGCCTCTCTAGAACAAGGAGGAGGGCCTTCTCCATGTCTGCACCAGCTCTCTGGAACCTCCTGCCAACAGAGTTACGTCTCCGGATAGAATTGCTGCCTTTCAGAAAAGAACTCAAAACCTGGCTGGTGGCCCAAGTATGGGATGCAGGTGGAAGGGTAACCTCCATTGGGTGGTTGGTATAGAGGATAATTCCTTCCCCCATGGTCCCTTCGGCCCCTTCACCTTTTTAAGGGGGTGGGTAGTTTAAATTAATTCTATTATATTTTTATCTGTGATTGTGAACCACCCTGAGTTAGCCTTGGCCGAGTGGGTGATGTAGAAATCGAACAATTAAATTAAATTAAATTAAATTAAATTAAATTAAATTAAATTAAATTAAATTAAATTAAATTAAATTAAACACCAGAACCATCTAATTTTCAGTGTTATTTTCTTTAAGGATAGGAGATTGTGAAATGAAAGGAAAGTTTATGCATTGTTCATCTTCTTTTTTAAAAATGGCCTGGGATTTGATGATGGGGTAGTTTGGAGAATAATTAAGGAAATTAGAACTCTAATTACCTATCCAGTCACCACGAATAGACTGTGTTGGATGTCACCACTCTTCTACATATGATAAGTGGTGAAGCTAAGGAAAAGACTCTCTGTTCCCTAAGGAGGGGGGCTTTCCTGATCTTCTGGTTCTGACTGTGGGAAGATCCCCCCACAGAAAACAGAGTTTCATTTCTTCATCTCCCTGACTAGGGGAGAAGCAACACTGAAAGCAGAGGAGGTGGAGGTGGAGCTTTCCCTTTAATCCATTGTTCTTCTTCTTCTGTGTTTTGGCCAGATGTGAAACTGCCAAAATGAAGGCACCTTTTGGTGAGTTCATTCTGCACTTGCTTTGGCCTTACCTGGTTTCAGAAAGATTAGCCTGCAACACAAGGTTGCCATTGCCAGGGTACGCCTGATTGTGGTTCAAAAATACAACAATCTTCCAGGAGGCTCTTTCTGTGTACCGCTTGAATCCATGGTGTCTTGAAATGTTTAGATAATGTTTGAATAAGGCTTAGGTCCATGATGGCGAACCTTGGCACTCCAGATGTTCTTGGACTTCAATTCCAAAAAGCCCCCATAAATCCACACAAATGGGTTTACTGAGAATCATCCAACTTCTGGGAATTGAAGTCCAAGAACATCTGGACTGCCAAAGTTCACCATCACGGGCTTAGGTAATGAGGACAGCATATGGTCCCTTCTGCAAACTTTCAGAAGCAGTTTTTAAATATATTTTTCAAAGGCACATTTAAATTGTGAAACAAAATGCAATGAAATGGTCTTCATTGCTTTAAAAATGTTGCATCATTCTCCTTCACTCTCAAAAGTTTCTTTCACGTCCTTCATGTTTAAAGAGTTGGTACCAAAAGCAGTATTTCCAGTTAGTTGGGGCCCATCCTAGGGATATATCAGGCCTACTGCCAAATTTATGTGCAAACTTTGCACGCCACAGTAAAGGGCTTCACATGCTGAAGTGGGCTCTAACTGGTCACTATAAATTAGTTACAATGTGACAGCACATAACAACTAACTACCAAACCAAACACACCTTGCCCAAAGTATAATGAATGTCAAGCTTTACAGATGTGGGTATAGCATATGTTTCTACTTTAATTTCCATTTCTGTTATTGCAGTTCACATAGGAGCAATGCTGTGTGGCCTCTTTAACATTGTTTGGGGTCTGTGGTTCTTTCCCTTCAAGAAAATACAGTAGTAGCAAATGCCTGTTGACCAAACATGAAAGTAAAACTAATTTCTGCCTTGGTGCCTCACAGTGGTGATCATATTAATAAATGTTGCTCTTTATGGAAATCTTGGATGTCTTCACATGGTCTTGGTCAGTCTCATTCATGTGACTTGTGGTAAATAAGTGGGGGACATCTTCCCCTAGAGCAGTGTTGCCCAACCTTTGGATTTTTGGACTTTAATTCCCAGAAGCCTAAGTCAATTCCCCAAAGCACTGATTAGTGCTGACTGAGGCATCTAGGAATTGAAGTCCCTCGGTGGGGCGTGGGTGGGCACCATGTTGGGAACCACTGCCCTATTGCTTTCTGAAAATGCTTTCCCAAAATTGGACTATTGCCCTGCCTTTTCCACTTCCACATGATTTCTTTTTCTATGACATTCACAGGCTTTGATAAATTTATCATTGACCTCCCTTATTTTCATACTACTCCTTTTACTTTCTTTCCAACCTTTTGATTGATAAAATAAAAACTATTTTCCTGCAAAAAGAACACAATTCCTTTGTTATAACAGTTTCATTAGCTACCAGTCTGTCTTTGGGCACAATTCAAAGTGCTACTTATAAGCTAAAAAGCTCCATGTGATTTAGGTCCAGGCTACTGGAAGGACTGTGTCACCATGAGACTGTTTGGGATTTGCAAACCATTTCGCCTCCCCAATAATAATAATAATAATAATAATAATAATAATAATAATAATAATAATAATAATAATAATAATAATAATAATAATAATAATAATAATAATAATAATAATCTATAAAAGTCAAATGTCCCCATGTGGGTCCCTAAAATGAACCCACACCCCTTAACTGTCCCTGTCCACACTGTGCACACACTTACCTGGCGCAGGAGAGACAGTCAACGTCAGGGTCAGGACTGCCATGGGGGGCCCTATGCCCCACAAAGCAGAGAAAACAAAAAACTACAACCCCCAGCAGCCAGTGTGACATGCTACAGCCAATCGGGAAGCACAAAACACAAGCGCGCGAAGAAAAACCAGTTGGAACATTGGAGCACCTGACAATAAAAAACCAGATTGGAACGTTGAGGCCACTGATGCGCGTGCAAGCAGAGCAGAAAAAGCTGCCCAGAGCCAGAAGCAAAGATGGGCCAGCTGGCACAAGGGAAGAAGTATATGTGTGCCCCACTACACAAAAAAAACAAAGGCTGGAGAGGGCCACAGTGCTCAGGCGTGCCCACAACATCAGCGGCACACAGGGCCACGTCCTGGGCATGGAAGTCATTGCCGCAGGCCCCGTTGGCCGTGGCCATGGAAGGCAAAGGACGCAACTGCGCAACTGAACATGCGTCAGGGGGGGGGGCGGAAGAGACATCCAGCCCCATTTCCTTTGCCTCTATTCCTGTGCCACTGCCTCCTCCTCAGCCACAGAAGGCCGCCTTAGCCCCCACCTTAGCCCAAGGTGGCCCAGCTGGGGACTGATGATGGACACAGCACCCCCCAAGCAGCAGGAGACTGGGTTGCAGAGGTGCAGGAAGAGAGAGACCCTACCTGGACAGGTAAAGAGGCTGCGCCTCCGCTGCACCATGATTCACTACCCTGGCCAGAGACGCAAGGCCGCCAGAGGCAGCCACAGTGCCCTCCTGATGCTGCCGCCCATACAGCTACCACCGCTGTGTCGCAAGGCCCCCTTGGTAAGTTCACTGCCGGCTGAGACTGAAACGGCCCCCGCTCATCCCCGGGGCGAAGCCCAGGCAGCCATGCTAGTAGGAGGAGAGAAACCAGCTGCACCTGGGGTCACTCTATCGGCCCCAAGAGAAGCGCTCCCTGCCACCGCCGCAGCCCTGTGCCACTCAGACCGGGGTAGGGAGGAGAGAAACCGGCCACACCTGGGGTCGCTCTGGCAGCCCAAGAGAAGCACTCCCCGCTTCCGCCGCAGCCCTGTGCCATCCAGACTGGGGTGGGGAGGAGAGAGTCCAGCCACACCTGGGGTCGCTCTGGCAGCCCCAAGGGAAGTGCTCCCCACCGCCGCCACAGCCCCTTGCTGTCCAGACCATGGCAGGGAGGGGAGAAACCGACCACACCTGGGGTCACTCTGGCAGCCCCAAGAGAAGCACTCACTGCCACCACCGCAGCCCTGTGCTGTCCAGACCGGGGCAGTGAGGAGAGAAACCGACCACACCTGGGGTTGCTCTGGCAGCCCCAAGAGAAGCGCTCCCTGCCATCGCCACAGCCCTGTGCTGCTCAGACCGGGGCAAGGAGGAGAGAAACCGGCCGCACCTGGGGTCACTCTGGCAGCTCCAAGAGAAGCGCTCCCCACCGCCACCGCAGCCCTGTGCCGACAAGACCGGGGCGGGGAGGAGAGAGTCCAGCCACACCTGGGGTCACTCTGGCGGCCCCAAGAGAAGCATTCCCCACCATCACCGCAACCTTGCGCCATCCAGACTGGGGTGCAAAGGAAAGAACTCAGCCACACCTGGGGTTGCTTTGGCGGCTCCAAGGGAAGCGCTCCCCACTGCCGCCGCAGCCCTGCACTGCTCGGTCAGGGGCAGGGAAGAGAACATCAGCTACCTGCCACAGCTTATTGGGTTGAGGCTCTCGGGGGGCGAGGGGTGGAGGCACAGACCGAGAGGGGGAAGGAGGTGGTATAGGGTGGGAGGGAGGGATAGAATGACTAAGGGACTAACTCACCAGCCAGGGAATATGGGCAGCATTCTGTCTGCGGCCAGCATAGTGGCTCCCAGGAACCAAATTGAGGTGGTGTTGGGCATGGGTTGATATAGCGGGTGCTGAAGGGCAGGCCGCACCTGGAAAATGCGGAACCCGATGTTTAATATCTGTTCCCCATTCCAGCCCCTCGGCTATATCTCTGGGCCCTGAGCAACCTGTCCAGAGCGCCTCTGTCCTCAGGCTGCTGCTGATGAATGCCAGGTCAGTTTGTAACAAAGCTCCTCTAATTCAAGATTCCATTCTGGAGGAGCAATCTGACCTGGCATGCATCACCGAGACCTGGCTGGCCCCGGAAGACAGTGTACCACTGTCAGAATTGTGTCCAGTGTTCAGTGTTTGGCACCAGCCTAGAGGGGAGGGGAGGGGCGGTGGTGTCACCATCGTAGCCAGGGAGTCTTTAGGAGTTGCCAAGGCCACTGCTCCACAAGTTCCGGGTGGTGAGGCTCTGCTCCTGCGGTTGGGCCCTAAGGGTCAGTTGGGTGTCTTACTCCTGTACCTGCCCCTTGCAGGGTAAAGGATGCCCTGCCTGAGCTCCTCGAGTCCGTCTCAGGGTTGGCGTTGGAGTTCTTCAGGCTGATAGTTCTGGAGGACTTCAATTTGCCTTCTCTGGGAATGACCTCTAAGATGGCACGGGAGTTCATGGCTTCCATGGCAGCCATGGGCCTGACTCAGGTAATTCAGGGTCCAACCAGGGGCAGTGGCCACACACCGGATTTAGTTTTCTTGTCGGAGCAGTGGCTTAGTGATCTGAAATTACAGAAATTAGATATTACTCCGGTGCCATGGTCAGATCACTTTCTGGTGACTATTCACTTTCTGGGGGTGACATTCCAGTGCAGGGAGTTGGGGCCTATTAGATTGGCCTGCCCCCGGTGACTGATGGATCCTGATGGATTCCAAAGGAAGTTGGGGGATTTTCCTCTGGATCAGGTACACGATTCACCCGAGGCGCTCATTGACCTGTGGTGCAAGATGACAACGGCGACCTTGGATGAAATCTCGCCACAATGGCCTCTCCAGGACCGTGGAGCTAGATCATCCCCGTGGTTCACCGAAGAACTACGGGAATTCAAATGGGACAAGAGACGACTAGAGTGCCACTAGGTGCGGACTCGGAGGGATACTGTCCAAATACTTGCTAGAGCCACTATTAGGGCCTATCAAGTGGCAATGAGGGTGGTGAAACATCAATACTTCACCACCCTCATTGCCTCTGCTGATAATCGCCCAGCCACCCTGTTTCGGGTGACCAGGTCCCTCCTAGGTAGGGGGGACCGGGTGACTGGTTGGTAGGGTTAGGCTGAGGACTTTGCAGACCATCTGGTGGAGAAAATCGATCGGATTCACTCCGGGCTTAATCCTGGCATGGTTGGGGATCGTCTGGTGGGTACCGGAGCGCAGTCTTGCAGGGTCATCTGGGAACAGTTTGACTCAGTAGAACCTGATGAAGTGGACAGGATTCTTGCAGCTTCTCGTGCCACTACTTGCCCTTTGAACCCCTGTCCTTCCTGGCTAGGGAAAGCCTCTAAGGAGGTGACAGGTAGCTGGGTCGGGGCAATAATTAATGCCTCATTTCGGGAGGGGGTGGTTCCTGCACCGCTAAAACATGATTTGGTGTGCCCCCTCCTGAAAAAAACCTTCCCTTGACCCAGCTGTCCTTTCTAATTATAGACCAGTCTCCAACCTCCCCTTTTTGGGGAAGGTAATGGAGAGAGCTGCAGGGGGTTCTGGATGAAGCGGATTATCTGGACCCCTTTCAGTTGGGATTTAGGCCCGGTCACGGTACTGAGACAGCATTAGTCTTGCTTGTGGATGATCTCTGGAGGGAGCGGGATGGCGGTCATCCGTCCATCCTTGCTTTCCTTGACCTCTCAGCGGCCTTCGATACTGTTGACCACGGTATCCTTCTGGGATGGCTCAAAGGGTTGGGGATCCAGGGCACTGTGCTGTCCGGGTTTTCCTCATTCCTGGAGGACCGGACCCAGTTAGTGTGGTTGGAGAGTGAGAGGCCCAGCCCTAGGCATCTCCAACATGGGGTTCCTTAGGGCTCGGTGCTTTCTCCTCTCCTATTTAACATTTACATGAAGCCGTTGAGTGAGATCATCCATTCCCATGGGGTACGGTACCACCAGTACATAGATGACACTCAGTTGTACATCTTGGCCCGTGGGGATCCAAGTGTTGCTGTCAACGTCCTGTCTGAGTGCCTTGAGGCTGTGGCGGTCTGGATGGGGGCCAATGGGTTACAGCTGAATCCGAGCAAGACTGAGTGGCTGTGGGTTCGGGGTCCTGCATTATCCCGGGAGCTGCCATCCTTGGTCTTGGATGGGGCTACCTTGCCCCAGACAGACCCAGTGTGCAACTTGGGGGTTCTCCTGGACACGTGTCTGCTACTTGAAGAACAGGTGGTGGCCGTGGCCAGGAGGACCTTTGCACAATTACGTGTAATTCGCCAGTTGCGCCCGCTCCTGGATAGGGATTCCTTCCTCATGGTCACACATGCCCTGGTTACCTCCAGACTTGATTATTGTAACACGCTCTACATGGGGCTTCCCTTGATGACCACTCGGAGGCTACAGCTGGTCCAGAATGCGGAGGCCAGGATAGTGATGGGGTGCAGGTGCTATGTCCGTGCCTCGCCTCTGCTTCGAGAGCTGCACTGGTTACCCGTTTGTCTCTGGGTGCAATTCATGGTGCTAGTAATAACCTTTAACACCCTTCATGGTAGTGGGCCAGGTTACCTAAGAGACAGCTTCGCCCCAAGGGAGTCTACCCGTCCCACCAGGGCGGACCGGAGGGGCTCCCTCAGTGTTCCATTGGCTAGAGGGGCCCGCCTCTCTAGCACAAGGAGGAGGGACTTCTCCGTGTCTGCCCCAACCTTGTGGACCCTCCTGCTGGCAGACCTGCGGCTGCAGACTGAATTGCTGCCCTTTAGGAAAGGGCTGAAAACCTGGTTGGCAGGGCAAGTATGGGGGGCTGACGGGGTGATGACTCCCGCCTGTTGGCAGTGCTAGAAGCAGTGGTCCCTTTTTTATTGTTGGGTGGGAAGGGAGGGTCTTTTAACTGTGAGAGGGTCATGGTTTGTTTTTATGGAAATTTTTAAAAGGGATTTTACAGTTTTTAAAGGGGATTTTACAGTTTTTAGGTGTAACTGTGCCGCCCTGAGTTGCCCTAGGGCAAGAGAGCAGAATATAAATATAAATAAATAAATAAATAAATAAATAAATAAATAAAATAATAATAATAATAATAATAATAATAATAATAATAATAATAATAATAATAATAATAATAATAATAATAATAATAATAATAATAATAGTAGAATGGTAGGATTTAGCTCATGTGTGGTCGGACATCCTGTTATGCTAATAGAGCAGCGACTCAACACCGAGTGTTGGGCAGTGATAAATAACCTGACTCCCTAAAGGGGCCAACAGCTATGGGTGGATGAGCCCCTATTGGTGGGGTGATGGTCCCCCTCAGTGGAGGAAATGGCACTGGAAACCATTATATTAAGTCCAACAGCAAAATGAGTGGAGGAGGAACTCCGATTTCCAATGGTCATGGAGGTGAAAGAGGCCATGCCAAATGGACTGGTTGTAAAGGTGCATCTTGATAATATCCTCAAGGCTGTGGCAGTGCATTGCAGTCCCAGTGTTAAATCCTGCATGTCTCATTTCATATGTGCCACAGGAGATGGCTCCATGATTATAGTGAGTGGGTCACTTCATGGTAAGCTGGCATCCACTTTAAACAATTTCATGCCAATGGCATTTTTCCTGCTTCAGGGGGAAAAATGCATTATCAGAGTTGATGGTAGGAGTTAAATTAAATTAAATAAAATGAAATGGCAGTACTATCAAGAACTCCTCTTTCCCCTAAAAGAATGGTCTCAAGTGGATGGGAACTTAGGAGCTCAATAGGAAGTCCATAGCACAGGAGCGATTTAGCCACCAACCTTATCTCCCTCTTCCACATCACAGATTTTCTCTCCAGTTGCTGGGTTAATGACAGGAAACTTTTTGCCACTTGATGAATTGTGCCATTCATTGTTTATAAAAATCTGAAAACAGAAGACAGAAGAAGAAACTTTTTATCCCATAGTTCTTATATCTTCCCCATTCCATAGAACTCTGTGACATGCAAACACACACCAGAGAAGTAATATCAGGTTGTTGTTTTTCAGATTTTGCTACCTCAGAGAACATTTTCACTGGAAATAATGGCCAGAATCCTATTGGTGTTTGGGCAAGGTTTGTGTAACTTGCTTCAGCTAACTGATAAGATGCCAGGGTCCATCTAATTCATATGCCTGATTCTTTAACCAAGATGTATCCTAGTGCCTGGTCAATTAGCTGCCATCAACCATGGAAAGTAATGCACGACTACATGAACACCATTGGGATTCTGTCCAGTGTCACAATTCAGAATCACAGGTCTGTGAGACACGTTTGTGTGCTTTGGGAATTAAAGGCTCCTAAAGTCAAAATTTCATCATTTTGTAAACTGATCCCAGGACTGACTGGTGGAAGGGAAAGCTACAGAGATACAGTGATATTTTGTTTATAGTCCAAAGGTGGAATTTAAAAATATTTCTTTCTTTTCATTTCATTAAGCTTGCTAACCACTCAAGACTTGAGTGACTAGTAAGCAGAGCTGTAACTCAGATGCATCTACGAGGCTTTGGCCCAGGGTACCAAAATTTCGGAGGGCATAAAGATGTACTGGGGAAGGTCATGAATCTGCTAATTGATGTTTGTTTGTTTTTTGTTTTTTTAATTAATTTTTAATGGTTTTCAAACAAAACTACAACAAATAATATAACACACCTATACATATAGGAAAATAGAAAATACATTTTGCCAATACATACACAATATATCATTTTATCTTCTGGCACCAATATCTTTTTAAACTAATACATTAGTGCATTATTAAACAAACTTTATAGCTGGTGATTTAAACTTTAAATCTCAAGTAATGTGCATGATATACCCTTTATTTCACAAATTTATTATTTATAATAAAACATTACAGTATGCATATATGTGCACCAGCGCATACATGCACCTGCGCACATATACGCACACATACAAACCTACATACATGCATACCCATATAAAATTATATGGGCATGCTCACCCCGTGATATTTACAATGTCCAGAGAAATCAGAGATTCTTAATACTTTCCATCCAGAAGGCAATTTGATCAGGTACAGGTTTGATTACTTCTCCCCCTCTAAGAGAGTGATCCACAAAAGCATGCCAAATATTCCAAAATCTATTTTCTTTAATAATACCTTTTTCTTATTTATTTCCCAAGTTAATTTATTATTCAATGCTAAATTCCACATCTCCTTATACCACTCTTCTATCTTCATATTTATGTTATTTTTCCAATTTCTAGCTATGCATTGTCTAGCCGTTGTAAGAATTATTTCCAATAATTCTTTTTCATCCTTGTTTAGGTTAAAACCTTCTAAATCTGTTAACATGGTGGAACCCGACCCCAGTTTAATTCTCTTACCCATCATATCTTTAATCTCCTTCTCTACCTATCTCCAAAATTCTTTGACCGCAGTACAACTCCACCACATATGTTCATATGTTCCAATTTCCTTTTTACATCTCCAACACAATTTATCTTTTTTATTATCCATTTGATGCAACCTCACCGGGGTCAGGTACCACCTCCACAACATTTTAAAGTTATGCTCCTTAATTCTAACTGATAACGTTCTCATTATCCTCTTTTTCCATTTATGCTTCCATATATCTTTTTCAATCTTTATATTCAATTCCTGTTCCCAACTTGACATTAAGGCCTCATGTGGATCACCCTCGATATTCAGCATTTTATACAATTTACTAACTACACCCTTAATAGCTCCATCTCCTTTTCTTAATTTTGAAATCAACACCTCAAATTCTGTCATTTCTCTATACAATTCCGGTTTTCTCCAGTATTTACCATTCCATTTATTTACCATCACAGTCTGAAACCAGTTCAAGTTCATTTCAGCAAACAAATCATTTCTTCTATCATTAACTTTACAGGTCTGTATCCAATCTTTAAGAAGGGTTACACCATTTTTTACCAAATTGATGTTTGTTGCTAGAAGGGCACAAACTTCCCATTCTGAGCACACATTCCACCTATAGCTGTTCTTCCTTGGGCAGAAAGACACATAAACAGTTGACTTTAGAGCAGAGCCAATATGACCATCATGAAATAAAACCTTGTGTCCCTCCTAGTTCTTCTATCATTTTGTTGCACATACCAATCGTGCATCACCTATGTTTTACCAATGGGCAATGAAGCCCTGGGTGACAAAATTCCTAATTACTGTATAGCTCTGCTGGTGTGTCTTCTGCAGATTACCCACTGAGAAACACTCCTTAAAGCAGGCCTTTCCAATTTCTGATGTGCTGGGAAACACGCAGCACATCTCCACACAGAGCAATCTGTTAGAAGCTCAATAATTATGTTTTCATTGAGCCTGTGACTACAAATATCATCAGAAAGACAGTCAAACATTTAACAAGTCACAAGTAGTGGTGGCCTAGGGTACAGTGATGTAGGCAAATCACTGATTATGCTGACCTTCTTTAACCTCTTACTGTTTACCATGAGGTGTGGATTTTGCTATCCACAATGCTTATTTCCAGTGACATTTCTAGTAATTTGCCCTAGTCATAAATTAATTTGGAAGAATATCAACACTGGCTCTATTCATTAATTACAGCAGGACTTTTCTAGGAGAAAGAAATGGTGCATCATGTTCCAAATAACTGAGCATAAATCATAGATTTCCACAAAACATCATCTAATTCTAATTTCCGTGGGCTGGTTGAGGAAGTAGTGGTGGTGACAGTACCATGATTTATTAAAGGCAGAACTGGAGATTGTTCTCAGATTAGTCCCAATTTTTCACGATGACTAAGAGTATATCTCTCCTATGTATAGACCCATGACAACTGCCTGTTTGCAATCTCCCAATATGCTAATGTAGGGTCACAATCATTGAATACTACCAATTAGACATAAAATCTAAAATGTTTAATTAGAACTCAAATGTTTTATCTTTGCATAGCCAAAATGGGGTAGTCCAGGCATAGTAGGTCGGTGCACTCGGGGCCAAAGGTTGGAAAAGTTGCTTTTTGAACTACCATTCCCGGAAATCCTCAGCCAGCACAGACCCTTGTTTTCAAAGTTTTAAAAGTTACTTTTCCAAACTCTGTTCTTCTTCCCTCTGTTTTTGCTTCTGTACTGTGCATGGAGGGAGATATCATCTAACTCAGCCCTGGTTTTCTTCTCAGCTCTACACTGTTTGCACATACAGTATTAGCTTTGTCTTTTAGGTCAGAATTCTAGCCACGGTTCCAAACTTTGGCACTCCAGCACTTCTTGGACTTCAACTCCCAGAAGCCCTGATCAGCAGGTGTACTGACTTGGGCTTCTGGCAATTAAAGTCCAACAACTTCTGGAGTGCCAATGTTTGCCACCACTGAAGGAAATGAAGTAAGCTTTTTCTCCCTTCGAGAGGCTCTCCCTTCATGCCTGGTTGAAAAAAACAGGTTGAGAAATCATTTGTGCAACTTCATCACATGAAGGATTGCTTGGCAGAGGAGAAAAACTGCTGTGACTTAGTTTCTGTGTACAAGGTTTTATTTTTTAAAGCAAAGACAAGCTTTATTTTCCACCCTGCAAAAACATTACTATGTAAGAATAATCATAGCAGCAATATGATTTGAAAAATAGTGCAACTTAAACAACCCAAAAACATGCTATCTTAAGCAGGAACAGTGGTGAGGGTGGGTGGGTGGGGGGTGGTTCATGTTTTAAATTGCTAGGAGACATTTTTCCATATGAAATGTTAACCTTTAAACAAGCAGGAAACAGAAGGTGCTCCAAATCTCTTTTTACAGACAGAATAAGTGCCTCCCACACTGGTTGAAAAACTTTATAGGGAAGCTGATACCCAGGCCCTGATGTATACTTTAAAAAAAAAAACACATAAGGGTAGCCACTGCAATCTGTTAGTATGAACACAAGTGTATCGCAAACAGTGTTAAATGGAGGAAACCTCTGGCAGCAAGCCCAGTTCCTAAAAAGAGAGATAGAGCCAGAGAGAAAAAATGGCAGAAGTAAGAGAAAAAGTAAATATTAATGTAACAGCTCTGTGTGATACATCAATCTGTCAAATCCCTGTCTGTTAGTGAAGGAGAAAATTGTGAAACAGACCTTTTTTGGAAGTTCTCTTAATGTTTAATTATCACAATGCTGAGGGCATTAACTCAGCAGGTACCTTCTCTTAGTATCTGATGTCATTAGCTCTGAGTCATAATTTGGCCATAGGAAAGCAAATAATAAATTGTATCAGCCAAACATCTTTAGGTTTGGAAAGAGCAAAGTTAAATACAAAAGGTGAGATTTATTTACTTAAAGAATTTATAACCTGTTCCTCCACTGAAAATGTTAATAAAATCAATTCAGGGAAAAGAACTGTCACAAAACATAATAAAACAATCAAGTTGATACCAAAAATATGATGTGTTCAAAATAAAACAGCAAACATTTTCTTCAGTGTCTTGCCTCTAGGTAAAGGTCTCCCTTCTTCGAAAGTCAGTTGTGTCCAACTCTAGGGAGGAGTGCTCATCTTCGTTTACAACCAAATATCTGTACCTGCAGACATTTCCGTGATCATGTGGCAGGCATGACCAGATGCTGAAGCACACAGAATGCTGTTACCTTTCCCGCCATAGCAGTACCTATTTATCTACTTGCAATTTCTTTCTTCCAAGCTGCTAGGTTGGCAGGAGCTAGGGTGCTCACTCCACTTGGGTCTCAAACTATTGATCTGCCAACCATCTAGTTATCAAGCTCAGAGTTTTAACCACTAAACCACTGCAACCCTCATCTTGCATCTACCCCTTCATAAAAAGGCAGACTTAACAAAATTGTTTTAGTTGCTCTTGCAAGAAACCGCTTGGGCGCCATAATGTCTACAGTGCTATTACACACCTTTTGCAAAGGCACCAATTTCAAAGGTCTGTCCGAATTGCTGATTCATCAGTACAAACTTTCCCGCTTCCCCGGAAGCCCGCCGAAATGTATCAACCTGTGTAACTGCTGTTTCCACTGTATATAAGCTAGCCACCTTGTGCATGTTCCCCAGTCCGGTACTATGAGCTGAATAATAAATCACTTGTGTTTGACCCGATCCTGCTGGTCAGAATACTTCTTAAGCACCGGACTCAACAGTCAGGTAATGTTATTTTGACATTTTTGGTTTAACTTCACATTCAATAACTTAAATAGTCATAGCAGACTTCTGATGCTGATATTTACACACAAAGATATTATCAGCAGTTCAAATTGCATGTGGAAAAACACTGGAAGCCACAGGTGGTGGATCGAAATAGAGAAGGGTGGGGCAGGTTGCTGATCTAGTGCAGTAGAAGCCCAAACAGTGGGGAAATAGCCAAGAAAAAAGAGAGACATATCTACTTGGGCAATATGGGGTGGGGAAGCCATACCACATCCTGCATTATTTTAGTCGTCCAATGGCATGTTTGTTTCTCTCACTGTCTGTGGGTTTTCTCAAGACTGCAGTCTCCAACTCTGCAACCAGGGTTCTCTTCTCTGGATCTTCTAGCTCCATGGGAGAGAGCATGCTTCACCCTTTTCACTGGATTTGTGACCCGCCATGGACATGGCTGCAACAACGAAAAGTTGGAGGCAAAAGCAAGTGTGCAGGCCAGAAGCAGGAAAACAAAAGCTCCAGTTGTAAGTAGAGGGTGGGAGCAGAAAAGAAAATATCCAATGCCTAGTGTTAAGGATGGTGGAGTCCATCATCTCTTAAACTGCCCATCAAAACAAAGGGAATGTAATAACATGTTGAGATGGAAGAATCAAAATTAGAGATTTTCTAGTGGCATTTTGAACTGGGCCACTAGCATATACTATACTGTACTTTATTAAAGAAAGGAGGATTGGGGACTACGCTAACCTGATATGTGATGTGATATCTCAGTACGTATGCCTGTCTCACACTAGTAATGACTATCATCTCTAGTAACAAAATGCTCACATTCTCAGAGCCAGGAATAGATGCTACCTTCTGAGCAAATGTTATGCGCTATTATAAGCCAGGATTGAACCTTCTAGTTGAAGCCACATTCAAACAAGCACAAGTTCCACATGTCTGAGCAGTGAAGACTGAAATTCACAGGAACCTAAGAAATGATGCTCCTGTGAATCCAGCTAGCCAGAGTATTAATACATCTAGTTGTTTCTTGTCTGTTATGAAATGCATGTCATTGTTGGGAAAACGTGATCTACTGAGAGCTTGAAAAAAGTTAACAAATAAGCACACAAGACATCAGCAGCTATTCTGAGCTGGTCTGGACTGGTCTTGATGAGCAATAACAGGTAGTGAAAAAGACTGCCTAATGTAGTGTCCTCTGTGGTATTTATTTTGCTAATTGTGGTTTTGGTTTCCTTGTGTAGCATACTATGACATAGGTGCTTTCTTGTATAGTCTGTGACTCATTGAGCCTAAATTTCATAAGAATGCAAACATGTTCAGGAACACCCTCTTAGCCTATAAATATTTTGAGATATAAAATATTTGATAATCAAAGTAGCAGAGCTTTATATGATTTCCCCCTCTTCTCTTTATTCATCTTTTCTCCTTCCTTTCTTAATGGAGTTGACACCATCCAGGTATGTAACAGCCCCTCTGCCTGTCACTGACTCAGCTGATGCAATATCACCTGTTGAAGGGAGAGCTGTTGAAGTATTTTAGGAGTAAAAGAGATTTGGGAGATATTTGAATTCAAAGTTGAAGAACCATAAGAGTGAACACCTGGGCTCCCGGCGTGGCAAAAGACTTGAAGCTGGCCGCCGCTGCTGCCTCGCCTCAGTCCACTCCCCGGTCCGGCTTCTGCTGCGGGAGTCTGGACTTGCAGCACTGCTCTGTTGCCTCGCTGTTGAGGACTTGGAGTTGGACTCCAATGTGGTTGTTGAGCCCGGTCTTTGTTAAACCTTGTTTAAGGTCATTGAGCCTGGGCTCTGACCCCCTCCCCTGGATTATTGTATTTTTTCCTTGATGTGTAATTTGTAAATCGTTATTGTAACTTTACTGTTCACTCTTATTGTATTTATGATATTGTATTTTGATATGTTATTTTTTCCTATTACATTTCTGTATTGGTTATATTGTATTTAATATGTTGTAATGCCGCCCTGAGTCGGCCTTGAGCTGAGTAGGGCGGGGTAAAAAATCCGAAAATAAATAAAATAAATAAATGATGAGCAGTTCCTGTTATTGAAGCCAAGTAACTGTTTTGAAGACCAGAATGGCTAGTTACCATCCTATAATCTAAATATGGCTGGTAAAGTCAGAATACCCTGTACTTAAATTCATCCCTCTGTGACTCCTGTACAATTTGAGTTATATTTCAGAGGAAAGTTCGCTTGTATCTTTATTCATAAATAAATTACCCAGATGCAGGTCATGATATGAAGCCAAATGCAATTGTGAGCGTCTTTAGTGAACATCTGAAGAAGAGATAGTAACCAGTCTTGACCTTAAAATTATGGATATTCATATAATATACCTGGTTGACTAGTTGTACATAGATCATTTCACAGAACAGAAAACACACGAACCACTCTAATTATGGCATGTGGTGCTCATATACATGCTTTGCTTTCTCTTTAGTAAAACAAACAAAATAAAAGCAAAAACAAAAAAATCTTTCCCATTGTCTTTGGCTTTTTTGTCAAAAGAGGTAAAGGTCAAGCCTTCCCCTTTTTGACATCACTTAAGAAAGTGCAATGTTCAGCCCAATGTATGCACATTAACCCGGTTGTAAATTCCATTTAATTCAGTGGGAGTTACTGCCAAGTAATTGTGTGCCAGTTTACAGCCTGCATATGTTGCTTCTTTCTTAAATGCCAAACTGAAAGTGTAACCAAAAAAATTCAAGCATGTTTAAATAATCACCATTTAACTCCAGATTAAGACTAAGTAGAAGATTTATTAATGCATTGTAGCAAAGGTCCATTCCATTCCTTATCTGTTGTGTTCTAGTACTGTACCTTTTACAATGTATCCATTCACGTGTATCCAATGTAACCATGCTTGTGTAACATTATAACCAGCAGCTGCTTAACTGTAGCCCTTACAATAGGACGCGAGCTAATGACCACCGAGTGGCAATAGCGAGCGTTCAAGCTCTCCTGGCCCAGACTCACCAGCAAACAACAGCGTGGGAAAATTCCCGCCATCACCTACACCTGGACAAGGAGGGCGTGACCGTCCATGACGTCACACGGACAGTAACCAATAGACTGTCGAGGAGCCACATTCAAAATGTATAGCCACCGTATATATTGAGCTACCCATCCGCCATTGCCTCATGTTCCCCCGGATCATCATGCAATAAACCTGTGTTAAGCCAACCTTTCGGCTGTTTCATTGTCTCTGGTCCCATATACTAAATTGGCGACAGGTGGGATATGGCTGCCCACGGGACCAAGACATGCGCCGGTTTCGAAATCAGGAGACCGGCAGACTGGGACATCTTCGAGATGGACTTCCAGGGAGCACTGGTTGAATCCGAAGTCACGGATGAGGCGAAGAAAAGGGCCATCTTCACCAGGATGCTCGGACCAGATACCAAAAGAACCTTGGTGGACCTGATCGCACCGAAGAGGGTGAGCGATTTCAAGGCCAAAGAGCTCCTACAGATGCTGCGCGAGTATTTCCGGCCCTCGACGGCGATGTTTCCCGCTCGGAGCGCGTTCTGGAGGCGAGTCCAAGCGCCCGGGGAGACGGTCGCCGCCTTCGTGGCGGCCCTGCGACTGGCTGCCGGGCCGTGTAAATGGGAGAACGCCGAAATCACCCTCAGGGACTGCGTGCTATGCGGCCTGAACGACGCCGAAACTCAGCGCACGTTGATGAACCAAGAGCCACCCCCCACGTTGCAGGAGGTCCTGAAAGCGGCGCAGGCCGCGGAAGCCACAAGGGCTGGGGTGCAAGAGCTCCAGGACTGGCGGCCAAAGACGAGCAAGGCAGAGTCATCGGTGCAAGCAGCCAGGCGAACTTCGAAATCGTCCGCAGAGAGCAGCGACGACGAGGACGTCCGGAGGGTCCGGAAAGAAGGCCGGCAGTGCGACGGCTGTGGAGCGGCCCACGACCGCGCCAAATGCCCATTCAGAAAGGCCGAGTGTCACAACTGCGGCCGCCGCGGGCACATCGCCAAAGTATGCAGGAAGAGGCGCGAGGCCCGGAGGAGCTCGACAGACCGTGCAGCGAGACAAGACCGCTCGACGAGACCCAAGGACGGCGCCCAGGCCACGAGAAAGCGGGACGGCATGGGCCGCATCTCCGACGGCAGCGAGGACGACGCCCCAGTGTTCAGCGTGTCCGCGGGACACCCCCATTACTTTGTTGAGGTACTAGTGCAAGGGGTCCCCATTAGAATGGAAATTGACTCGGGTTCCACATTTTCAATTATTTCCCAGAGGGAGTTTTTGAGGATTGCCCCCCCACAGGCGACCCAAGCTCAAAGCGTTGAGGTCTACGCTGCGGGACGTGCAAGGGAACAGTATTCCAGTGTTGGGGGTTGGAGAATTTCAGGTCAAATTTAAAAAGCACACCGCGACTCTCTCCCTAGTCGTGCTTAAAGGGGGGAATTGCAGCCTCCTCGGAACTCAATGGTTTCAGCCCCTGGGTTTGTTTATTGGGGGGGTGCACGCCGTTGGGACTGGGGTGCACGCAGTTGGGACTGACCCGATACAGGAGGTGTGCAACGCGCACCCCGAAGTTTTCAAAAAAGGACTGGGGAAATTCAAGGGGCCCCCAGTGACATTCGACCTAGACCCGGAGGTCCGCCCAATACGACTCAAACCGCGCCGGGTGCCGTTTGCACTCAAGGACAAAATAGAGGCGGAACTGGACAAGTTGGTGGGCCAGGGGATCCTTGTTCCTGTTGATTCTGCGGAGTGGGAAACTCCAATTGTAACAGCACTAAAGGCCAATGGGGAGGTCCGCATATGCGCTGATTACAAGTGCACCATCAATAAGGCGATCCGCCCTAATGCGTATCCGGTGCCGGTAGTCAACCATCTGCTTGCCAGGTTGCACGGGGGAAAGTGTTTCGCTAAGCTCGACTTAGCACAGGCCTACCAGCAGCTTTCGGTGTCCCCTGCCGCAGCTGCTGCACAGACCATAGTCACCCATAAGGGGGCGTTCCAGGTGACGCGCCTTCAATTCGGCGTAAATTCGGCGCCTGGAATTTTCCAGTCACTTGTGGAACGCCTCCTGAAGGGGCTAGAGGGGGTGTTGCCTTATTTTGATGACGTGTTGATAACGGGGGGAGTCGGGCTGAACTGGCCAAGAGATTGGGAAAGGTCCTGGCAATATTCGAAAAGGCGGGGTTGAGACTGCGAAAAGACAAATGCGTCTTCTTCGCGACCGAGGTTGAGTTCCTAGGGTTTCGTGTAACTCCTGAGGGGATAAAGCCTTCCAAATCTAAGGTGGCCGCCATCAAGAAGGCCCCTCGCCCCACCTCCAAGCCCGAGCTGCAGTCGTTCCTTGGGCTGCTCAACTTCTACCACTCCTTCCTCCCCCGGAAGGCAGCAGTGGCTGAACCGTTACACAAACTGCTTAAAAAGGACGAGGCATGGAAGTGGGGCGATGACCAAGAGAGGGCATTTAGTGAACTGAAACATCTCCTGGCGTCTGATGCCATACTGACTCATTTCAACCCCAAACGCCCGGTGGTCCTGATATGTGATGCATCCCCGGTGGGGGTGGGGGCAGTACTGTGCCACGTGCTGGAAAACGGAAGGGAGGCCCCGATAGCATTCTACTCCAGGTCCCTGTCCCAAGCGGAGAGAAATTACGCACAGACAGACAGAGAAGCGCTAGCGATAATTGCGGGGACGAAAAAATTTCATGATTTTTTGTATGGCCGCCCGTTCACCATCGTAACGGACCACAAACCCCTGCTAGGCATTTTCACCGCAGACAAGCCCACGCCACAGATCCTGTCCCCGAGGATGCTTAGGTGGGCCATTTTTCTCAACGCGTATCAGCACACGTTGGTGTACAGGCCCGGGAGGGAAATTAGCCATGCGGACGCCCTGTCGAGATCCCCCCTTCCGCAGGATAGCTGCCACGTGGGCGGGGAGGAGCCAGACCACCAGGTACTGATGATAGAGGTCCTAGACTCACCCCCAATATTGCCCGCCGATATCGCCAAAGCGACCGGCAAGGACAATACCTTAGCGAAGGTTAGCTCATGGGTGCAGAATGGGTGGCCCGCGTCTTCCCCGGCAGCAGAATTCGACCCGTTCTTTCGAAAAAAACTAGAGTTGTCCCTAGAGAGGGGGTGCCTTCTGTGGGGCCAGCGGGTGGTGATTCCCACGTCCCTACGACCGCAGGTGCTCAAACTGCTGCATGTCAGCCACCCCGGAATCGTGCGCTCCAAAGTGCTGGCCCGTAGTTATTTTTGGTGGCCCCAGTTAGACGCCGACATCGAGCACATGGTCGGCACTTGTGAGAGCTGCCAATGCTCCAGACCTGAGGAGGCCCGCCTTCCCCACAGGGAATGGGACGCGGCTAAGGGGCCGTGGTCCCGGGTGCACATAGATTTTGCGGGCCCGTTCCGAGGTACCCTGTTTCTCCTTGTTGTGGACGCCTTCTCCAAGTGGTTGGAGGTCATCCCAGTCACGAGCACCTCCTCGGCCCAGACCATTAAACAATTGCGGAGGCTCTTTTCCACGTTCGGCATACCCGACACATTAATTAGCGACAACGCAAGTTGTTTCACGTCCTCCGAGTTTAGGGCATTCATGGAGATCAACGCCGTTTGGCACATCACCTCCGCCCCTTTCCATCCAGCCACCAATGGCCAAGTAGAGCGCCTCGTCCGCACCACGAAGGACGCGCTGCGGCGCATGGGCCCCGGGGACCTCAACCTGCAATTGTGTCAGTTTCTGCTAGGATACAGGGTGACCCCGTTGGCGTCAGGATACTCCCCCGCAGAGCTCTTAATGCGCAGGAAACTGACCACAATCCTCACTAGGCTAGACCCCACGAGAGTAGAAGACAAGGGAAGGAACATTGGGCTAGAGGCCACAAAGAGTTTCAGCGTAGGCGCCCCGGTGCATTGCAGGAACTACGCCAGCGCGGGCCCAGCCTGGGTGCCGGGCGTTGTCGTGGAGCAAACCGGCCCCGTTTCATACCACGTGGAGACCAGCACAGGTCTACTGTGGAGGCGGCACGCGGACCAGCTCCGGCGCAGGGTCCCTGATGAGCAGGGCACAGACCGAAAGGAACAAAAATCAGCGTTAGGGTTCTCCCCCACCCGTTCAGCCCAAGGGGGAGGAGAAGGGGGCCGCGGGTCCCCACCAAGGGGGGAGGAAGAAAGGGAGGATGTTCTCATAGATATCTTGGGGGATCTTTCGGAGGAGGAGGAACCCGACCCCATACATATCTCGCGGAATCCCCCCACAAATACGGATACCCCAACGGAGTTAGAATTTGATTTTCAGAACCGGGGGAGTTTTTCGGAGTGGTCCCCCACCCGTCCAAGCGAGAAGAGGGGTTTTTCGTTAGCCCCGAGCGCCCCCGGTCTGCCCACAATGGAGTTTTTCCCTTCCCCTAAGGTCGTCAAACCGCGGCAAGCCGCTAACAAGTCTCCCTCTCCTGTTTCAGGACAAGGGACCAGGGAACAAAGAAGCAGTAGCGCCCCCGGGGCAGGTCAGCCCACATCACGGCCCAAACGCACGTGCAATAAGCCATCTTGGCTGAGAGACTTCGTCTCATCCTAGGGGGGAGGGATGTTGTGTTCTGTAAAGCTGTGCCTTTAACAATGTACCTAGCCATGTGGTAACAATGTAACCTTTCTGTGTGCAACATTATAACCCTCAGCTGTATCAATGTAACCCTTAGAAGAGGACGCGAGCTAGTGACCACTAGAGGGCAATAGCGAGCGTCCAGCTCTCATGGCTCAGATTTACCTGGATCAGCAGCGCGGGAAGATTCCCCGCCACCTCTTCACCTGGACAAGAAGGGCGTGACCGTCTACGACGTCACGCAGGCAGCAACCAATAGACTGTCAATGAGCCACATTCAAATGTATAGCCAGCTGTATATATTGAGCTACCCATCCGCCATTACCACATGTTCCTCTGGATCATCATGCAATAAACCTGTGTTAAGCCAACCCTTCGGCTGTTTCATTGTCTTTGGTCACATACACTAAACTGGCGATGAGGATGGGATCATGGCTGCCCACGGGACCAAGACATGCGCCGGTTTCGAAATCAGGAAACCGGGAGACTGGGACATCTTCGAGATGGACTTCCAGGGAGCCCTGGTGGAATCCGAAGTCATGGATGAGGCAAAGAAAAGGGCCATATTCACCAGGATGCTGGGGCCAGACACCAAGAGGGTCTTGGTGGACCTGATCGCGCCGAGGAGGGCGAGTGAATTCAAGGTGAAGGAGCTCATGCACATGCTGCGCGAGTACTTCCGGCCCTCGACAGCGATGTTCCCCGCTCGGAGCGCGTTTTGGAGGTGAGTCCAAGCGCCCGGAGAGACGGTCGCCGATTTCGCAGCGGCTCTGTGACTGGCGGCCGGCCCATGCAAATGGGAGAACGCAGAAATCACACTAAGAGACTGCGTGCTGTGCGGCCTGAGCGATGCCGAAACTCAGCGCACATTGATGAACCGGGAGCCACCCCCCACGTTGCAGGAGGTCCTGAAGGAGGCACAAGCCGCGGAAGCTACGAAGGCCGGGGTCCAGGAGCTCCAGGACTGGCGGCCAAAGATGGGCAAGGCAGAGACTTCGGTGCACGTTTCGGTGCACGCAGCCCGGCGAGTTTCGAAGTCGTCCGCGGAGAGCAGCGACGACGAGGACGTCCGGAAGGTCCGGAAGGAAGGCCGGCGTTGCGATGGCTGTGGAGCGAACCACGACCGCGCCAAATGCCCCTTCAGAAAGGCTGAGTGTCACAACTGCGGCCGCCGCGGGCACATCGCCAAGGTCTGCAGGAAAAGGCGCGAGGCCCGGAAGAGCTCGAGAGACCGCGCGACGAGACCCAAGGACGGCACCCAGGCCACGAGGAAGCGAGACGGCGTGGGCCGCATCGCCGATGACAGCGAGGACGACGCGCCGGTGTTCAGCGTGTCTGCGGGACACCCCCGTTACTTTGCTGAGGTACTAGTACAAGGGGCCCCCATTAGGATGGAAATTGACTCGGGTTCCTCATATTCCATCATTCCCCAAAAGGAGTTTCTGAAAATTGCCCCCCACATGCGGCCCAAACTCAAAGCTTTGAGGTCCACGCTACGGGACGTGCAAGGGAACTGCATTCCAGTGTTGGGGGTTGGAAAATTTCAGGTCCAATTTAAGAAACACGCCGCGACTCTCCCCCTAGTTGTTCTTAAAGGGGGGAATTGCAGCCTCCTCGGGATTCAATGGTTCCAGCCCCTGGGTTTGTTCATTGGGGGGGTGCATGCCATTGCCGTTGGGACTGACCCGATTCAGGAGGCGTGCGACGCGCACCCCAAAGTCTTCAAAAAGGGACTGGGGAAATTTAAGGGACCCCCAGTAGCTTTCGACCTAGACCCTGAGGTCCGTCCAATAAGACTCAAACCGCGCCGGGTGCCATTCGCGCTCAAGGACAAAATAGAGGCGGAACTGGACAAATTGGTGGGCCAGGGAATTCTTGTTCCTGTTGATTCTGCGGAGTGGGAAACTCCAATTGTAACAGCACTAAAGGCTAACGGGGAGGTACGCATATGCGCGGATTACAAGTGCACCATCAACAAGGCCATTCGCCCTAATGCGTATCCGGTGCCGGTAGTCAGCCATTTGCTGGCCAGGTTACATGGGGGAAAGTGTTTCGCTAAGCTCGACTTAGCACAAGCCTACCAGCAGCTCTCGGTGACCCCAGCCGCAGCGGCTGCCCAAACCATAGTCACCCATAAGGGGGCGTTCCAGGTGACGCGCCTTCAGTTCGGCGTAAACTCGGCGCCTGGAATTTTCCAGTCACTCGTGGAACGCCTCCTGAAGGGGCTCGAGGGGGTGTTGCCTTATTTTGATGACGTCTTGATAACGGGGGGGGGGGGGGGTCGGGCTGAATTGGCAAAGAGGTTGGGCAAGGTTCTAGCGATATTTGAAAAGGCGGGGTTGAGACTGCGAAAAGAGAAATGCGTCTTCTTCGCGACCGAGGTCGAATTCCTAGGGTTCCATGTCACTCCTGAAGGAATAAGGCCGTCCACATCTAAGGTAGCCGCAATCAAGAAGGCCCCTCGCCCCACCTCCAAGCCCGAGTTGCAGTCGTTCCTGGGGCTGCTGAATTTTTACCACTCCTTTCTTCCCCGGAAAGCAGCCGTGGCCGAACCGTTGCACAGATTGCTTAAAAAGGACGAGGCATGGAAGTGGGGCGACGAACAAGAGAGGGCATTTACTGAGCTAAAGCAGCTTCTGGCGTCTGATGCCATCCTCACCCATTTCAACCCCAGGCGACCAGTGGTTCTGATCTGTGACGCGTCCCCGGTGGGGGTGGGGGCGGTGCTGTGCCACGTGCTGGAAAACGGAAGGGAGGCCCCGATAGCGTTCTATTCCAGGTCCCTGTCCCAAGCGGAGAGAAACTACGCCCAGACTGACAGGGAAGCATTAGCGATAATTGCGGGAACAAAAAAGTTCCACGACTTCCTGTACGGCCACCCCTTCACGATCGTAACCGACCACAAGCCCCTGCTAGGCATTTTTACCGCAGACAAGCCCACGCCACAGATCCTGTCCCCAAGGATGCTTAGGTGGGCCATTTTCCTCAACGCGTATCAGCACGCGTTAGTGTACAGGCCCGGGAGGGAGATCAGCCATGCGGACGCTCTATCGAGGTCCCCCCTTCCCCAGGATAGCAGCCACGTGGGCGGGGAGGAGCCAGACCACCAGGTGCTGATGATAGAGGTCCTTGACTCGCCCCCAATACTGCCCGCCGACATCGCCAAGGCGACCGGCAAGGACAACATTTTAGCAAAGGTTAGCTCCTGGGTGCAGAAAGGGTGGCCAGCGTCCTCCCCGGCAGCAGAGTTCGACCCATTTTTTCGAAAGAAGTTAGAGTTGTCCCTTGAGAGGGGGTGCCTTCTGTGGGGCCAGCGAGTAGTGATCCCGGCGTCCTTACGACCGCGGGTGCTCAAACTCCTGCACGTCAGTCACCCTGGAATTGTGCGCTCCAAAGCCCTGGCACGGAGCTATTTCTGGTGGCCCCAACTAGACGCCAACATCGAGCACATGGTCGGCACTTGTGAGCCCTGCCAAAGCTCCAGACCAGAAGAAGCCCGCCTGCCTCACAGGGAGTGGGACGCGGCGAAGGGACCGTGGTCCCGGATTCATGTAGACTTTGCTGGCCCGTTCCGTGGGACGCTTTTTCTCCTTGTGGTGGATGCCTTCTCCAAGTGGGTGGAGGTCATTCTGGTTACTAGCACGTCCACGGCCACAACCATAAAGCACTTGCGGAGGGTTTTTTCCACGTTCGGTTTACCCGACACCCTCGTAAGCGACAACGCAAGTTGTTTCACGTCCTCTGAGTTCAGGGCATTCACAGAAATCAACGCCATTCGGCACATCACCTCCGCTCCGTTTCACCCTGCCACAAACGGCCAAGTAGAGCGCCTTGTGTGCACCACCAAGGCTGCGTTGCGGTGCATGGGGCCCGGGGACCTAAACCATCAAGTGTGCCAGTTTCTGCTAGGTTACAGAGTGACTCCCCTAGCTTCAGGATACTCCCCCGCGGAGCTGCTTATGCGCAGGAAACTGACCACCATACTAACCAGGCTAGACCCCACGAGAGTAGAGGACAAGGGGAAGAACATTGGGATAGAGGACACAAAGAGTTTCGACGTGGGTGCTCCCGTGTATTGCAGGAATTACGCCAGCGCGGGCCCGGCCTGGATACCGGGCGTCATCTTAGAGCGGACCGGTCCCGTATCGTACCGCGTCGAGACCGGCACAGGTCTACTCTGGAGGCGACACGCAGACCAGCTCAGGCGCAGGGTCCCCGACGAGCAGGGCACGGACCGCGGGAAACAGGATTCAGCGTTAGGGTTCTCCCCCACCCGTTCAGCCCAAGGGGGAGGAAAAGGGGGCCATGGGTCCCCACCAAGGGGGGAGGAAAGGGAATCTGTCCTCGTAGACATCCTGCGGGATCGGTCAGCAGAGAGAAGGGAAGCCGATCTCATAGATATCCCGCGGGATCTCCCCACTAATACGGATACCCCAACAGAGTTAGATTTTGATTTTCAGAACCCGGGAAGTTTTGCGGAGTGGTCCCCCACCCGTCCAAAGCGAGAAGAGGGGTTTTTCGTTAGCCCCGAGTGTCTCCGGTCTGCCCACAATGGAGTTTTTCCCTTCCCCCAAAACCGCCAAACCACGGCAAGCCTCTAACAAGTCTCCCTCTCCCGTTTCAGGACAAGGGACCAGGGAACGAGGAAGCAGTAGCGCCCCTGGGGCAGGTCAGCCCACATCGCGGCCCAAACGCGTTTGCAATAAGCCATCTTGGCTGAGGGACTTCGTCCCATCCTAGAGGGGGAGGGATGTTGTGTTCTAGTACTGTACCTTTTACAATGTATCCATTCACGTGTATCCAATGTAACCATGCTTGTGTAACATTATAACCAGCAGCTGCTTAACTGTAGCCCTTACAATAGGACGCGAGCTAATGACCACCGAGTGGCAATAGCGAGCGTTCAAGCTCTCCTGGCCCAGACTCACCAGCAAACAACAGCGCGGGAAGATTCCCGCCATCACCTACACCTGGACAAGGAGGGCGTGACCGTCCATGACGTCACGTGGACAGTGACCAATAGACTGTCGAGGAGCCACATTCAAAATGTATAGCCACCGTATATATTGAGCTACCCATCCGCCATTGCCTCATGTTCCCCCGGATCATCATGCAATAAACCTGTGTTAAGCCAACCTTTCGGCTATTTCATTGTCTCTGGTCCCATATACTAAATTATCCATCCACAGTGCTTACATGGTTCTTATTAAAGAGCAAAGCATGAGTCTCGGCCATGGAGAAAATGTAGGATTTAATCTCAGCAAGAATACCTGATGGTATCCAGACTAAATTAGTTGCATTTACTTCCACTGAAATCAAAAGGACAAATAGGTTAAGATTTAATTCAAATCAACTGCTTTTAATGGGAACTAATGTGATCACCATAGTGTCTTCTTTGGTCCCATATACTCCTAAACTACAAGCAACAAATGGTGTTGAACTAATATTTGAAAGTTTTTCACTTCGTAATGGATGTGATAATATGAAATATCAATGTATCCATGCTAGCTTTAGATGTGCAGTGAAATAGTCATGCAATTGTTCCACAGCATTTGTCTGCAACAGATTTTTAAAACTAAGTCTCTATCTTTTCATATTTTGGTTGTTGTTGTTCAGTCGCACAGTCAAGTCCGACCTTTCCTCATGATATAGTGGAGCTGGCATTAACTGGAGTGGTGGGTGGGGGTAGCCCCCCAAAATAAAGGGGGAGGGTGATTCAGCCCCCATTCATGAAGCATTCTGAGTGGATTCAAATCTCACAACATTGAAGTGGAAGGCCCATGATATCTCCTGCTATCCCCCTAAGTAGGATGACTGGATACCAAAGAGGACCGGGCTCTTTCACCTTTAAGAGTTGTGCAGAAATGGGAATTTCAGCAAATGTAGTTTGTTCTTAAATCTTTGGCTGTTGAAATAGCCTGTTCTCATCATTTCACCCTTTTCTACATCAGCTTTGACTTAAAGTTTCTTAACACAAATTTCCCTAACTGATTTTCTTTTAGAAAAAAGAAGGAAGCAGGGGATGGTGAGGATCAGCAATTAATGTGCAGGTCTCATTCTGTCATTAGAACAATAACGTAATTATTATGGAACATTCCTACACAGGTTCCTCGGAAATACATTTTATTGTATTTAGTGGGGTTTCCCATATAGTTGAGATTGCAACTTTAGCTATCCTTTGAATTTGACTCACCAAGTGCTATGCTATGTCTTTATTCACAACACAAATATTGGCAGGGAACGCATATTTCTCAATGCACTGAATATGCCAAGATACATATGGATTGTTAACTTAGAAGGAATAGAATATTTTGAGTGCTGGTAACTATAGTAGTATAGGACATAGCATTCCAAAATCACATTGGAAGAGCCATTTTGACAAGGCAGTTAGAGTGCTTAACTAGGACTGTGGAGAATCAGCCCTAAACCTCACTGGGTGACACTGGCCTAATAATTATCTCTCAGTCTTAACCTACACTATAGGGGTATTGAGAAGATAAAGCAACAGCAGCATATATGCTACCCTGAGCAAGAGAGGGTTAGGGTGGGATACAAATGAAGTAAATTGGTGGAAAGGATCCATTTTATACTTTTGGATTACAATTTTATAATTATATTGTCTTTTTTACTGTATGCTGTAACGATAGATGAAGAATGGAACATAGATCACGATTATGGTGGTGACAATTTATGTGTACAGACCTCCAGCTTGGATTACACTCAGCAGAGTTGGTTGAAGCATCGCTGCTGCTGAAGGTAGGAAACAAAGTACCAGGGCTGCCTCCCCACAAGTCACACCACAGCAGTGATGGTACCGGTGGTACCACCACCACCACAGCAAGAGAGGAAGAGAAATATTTTCCACCTCCACATTTCCCTCAAACTGTTAAGGAAAAAGTTTGGCTGCTTCTGCTGCCTGACTGAAAACAAGGGATGCAGTTGCACCCTCTCTAAAAAGAGCATGAAGGCCCTGGCAGCACCCCATTTTTCCCCAGAAAGGAAAGGACAAAGGAAGAGGTGACCACCCATCCCAAACCTACCCCAATTTTTTTAGTCACTCCTCTCATAGGCCCTTACTCCGAGGACCCTCAAAGCCATGCAGTCCATAAGACTCCAGGTGGTTTATCCATTTGAACCACGTTGCTCCAGGGCTTATCCTATTCCATTTCCTGGCACCTCACCCTGCCACCAACTCTTCTTTCCTTTCAGGTTTGGGATACTGAGGCTCACTAAGATCCTTCCTTGGCCTGGGCAGGTGTCTTTTCCTCTTCTCTTTCAGGAGGAAGGATCCAGCGCCATTCATGCCTCAGGATTTTTCCTGACAGGAAGAAGGCAGTTGGAATAGCAGCCACTGCTTTCTCCCAAACTTCATTTGGTAAGTTGTTACTTCTGCAGGGCTATGCTCAGCAATGTCAGCTCTCTAGAGTGTCAGGAACCCTGGCCTTGGGGGCTGGAAGGAAGCAACAAATTGTCCTCATGTCTTGTACTCCCGAAGCCACTGCCTCATTGAAGGTAATGACAGGACCTGTCATGCTACTATTCAATATCTGAGGGGCACTATCAATGCAAGCACTGGTTTAGGGCTCCTTGAAGAACACTATTATTAAGTAGTTCATTGACATTCTCAAAAATATTAGATCTTCTGATTGGTTGAGAGCTACAGTGGTGCATTCTATGCAGAGGTTTGCAGGGAAGGCTTTGAAATGTCCCTCCTTTCAAGAAAACTACAATACCACTTCCCTGCTTTGATAAATATATACCTTTCCTTTCTCTTGACAATATAGTTATAACAAAATTATTTTTGCATTTATATTATGTACACATGTGTATCTATATGCTGGAATGTTATATTTTTCCAGTTCACTCAACCATATGTTGAATGCAGTTACAGAAAGCTGCTAACAATTCCCAAATTCATGACATAACCGTACTTCTAGGGTCCTTGATGACAAAACATAAACACACTGATATGAGTGTGCAACTTCTTCGAGGTGGGAATAGAGAGGCTACAGAATTAGTCTTGCTACAGGGTGATTCCTTTTGGTATGTGCCAAAGAGGAGACACTAGATTTGATATCAAGAGAATCAGGAGTTTCACATTAATGAAAAATGCAGCTGTTCAATATTTTTTCTGTTCTTTCTGCAGAGGGATAATGAAGTGTTCGAGCAACATGTTCTTTTAAACCATTTTGAACAGCTGATGCCTCCTGTGCATTTTTTTAAACAGAAGTTGTGTTTTCTGCTTCTGGAGGCCTCTAGAAATGCTGGCCTTTGTATGAGAAACAGTTTGGGGGAGAAAACTCAAATGCCAAAACCAGAATTCACATCCAGGCAGACCTAATTTTGATTTTTCCCTTCTTTTTATTATTGTTTGCTTTCCATTTTCCACTTTTTTGGGGTATGCTGCAATCTATGGTATCTGCCCACCTTTGCTTTAAGCTCTTAGGACAATTCTCATTTTTCCTCATTTGGCTTTGGATGTATCATCATGATTTTGGGGCTCTGTCCAGCTACCAAAATTGACTTCAGTAGAAGTGAAACACATACTTAATCCTCCCTCACTGAAGTAAATGGGATTTAATACAGGTTTAATTTGGGTTTAGGGTTGTTTCCTGTTGTGGTAGGGGGAGACTGAGGCCTTGTCCTGTTCTGCCTACTAATAGCAGGTTAATATGCATTTGGCAGGTGTACCTTTCACAGACTGAAGATAAACCTCACCATCTGCCCATGTCATGCACAACAAATTGCTTGTATCAAAGGCATAGGCTGTTAATCCTGTTTTGGCTAAAGTGAATTCTTTCTTTCTTCTCTAGATTCACAGTTATTTATATGGCTGGTGATATGATAAGCTTAAAGGTCTCATTAATAAGTCTCCTAATTGCACAACTGTTTTCAACTTCTTCATAAATGATCTAGAAGTAGGAGTAAATAGCAAGGTAGCCAAATTTGCTGACGACACTATACAGGGTAGTGAAAACTGTGAGAGATTGTGAGGAGCTCCAGAGGGATCTCTTGACACTGGGGGAGTGGGCAAAACAGTGGCAAATGAGCTTCAACACTAGTAAGTGCAGAGTGATGCATGCTGGGGCAAAAAACAAACATACCCAATTACATTTATAAACTGATGGGGTCTGAACTCTCTGCGACAAACCAGGAAAGGGACCTTGGTGTCCTGGTGGACAGTTCAATGAAGGTGTCAACCCAGTGTGCCTCAGCAGTGAAAAAAGCAAACTCAATGCTAGGGATCTTTAGGAAGGGTATAGAAAATAAGTCAGCAAGTATCATTTTGCCTCTTTATAAATCTATGGAGAGGCCCCATCTGGAATGCTGTGTACAGTTCTGGTCGCCATACCTCCAGAAGGATATTATGGAGTTGGAAAAAGTACAGAGGAGAGCAACCAGAATGATTAGGGGACTGGAACACCTTCCTTACCATCTGAGGCTGCAACGATTGGGCCTTTTCACTCTTGAACACCGGCGTCTAAGAGGTGACCTGATAGAAGTTTATAAAATCATGCACGGTGTGGACAAAGTAGATAAGGAAAAACTGTTTTCCCTATCGCACAACACTAGAACTAGGAGGCACTCCATGAAACTTTTGGGTACTAGTTCTCATGTAAATAAGAGAAAATACTTTTTCACCCAGAGGATCACTGGTCTATGGAACTCCCGGGCCAGAAGAAGTGGTGACAGCTGTCAGTCTTGACAGCTTTAAGAAAGGATTAGACAAGTTCATGGAGGACAAGAGTATCAATGGCTATAATTATGGATACCTAGGACAACCTCTGGGTTGGAGAGATAGGCAGGATATCTCTCAATGCCATTTCCAGGGAATCCTAAGCAGGTGAAGGCATCTGCTTGGAAATACAGTGATACCTCATACAACGTCCAAACTTGGTTCCACAAGTTTGGACTTTATACGGATTTGGACTTTGTATGAGGCATGCAAAATCCTAGCCGCGATGCCTCATACAACGTCCAAATCCTTGCCACGATGCCTCATACAACGTCATTTCCATAGAGATACATTGTACTGTAACAGCACAGACTTCAGGGCAAAGTCAAGGAAACAGACAGGAAACTGACAGAACTTTAAGAAATCATTGTCTAAAGGCTAAAAACATTACAAAAACATGTCAAACAACCCTGATTGTCCAAGAACCTGAAGAATGCTGCAAAAATCTCAGGAATGCTTCTAAAAATTCTGATGAAAAAATCCAAAAAAATCCAAAGTTGTGCTCAAAACCACTCCTAAACACTCTTCGCCTCATGCAAAACCCACAAGAGCAATGCATGCATGTGTCCTGCCTTTTATACTGCCCAGGCACAATGCAACCTGGGAAAAACCCCAATGCCTCATACAAAGTCGCACGACTTTGTATGAGGCAACTTTTTTCAAGGAATTAGGCGATGTTGTATGAATCCGATGTTGTATGAAGCGGACTTTGTATGAGGTATTACTGTACCCTGAAGCAAATGGTGAGCAACTGTGTGAGACAGAATGCAGGACTGGATGGGCTGTGGCCTGTTCCAGTAAGGCTGTTCTTGTGTTCTGTCCTGCCAGCTACCTAAAAGTCTCCAAAAGTTCCTGATAGTTGCAACTATACAGTGAAGGATAAGTGAATTAACTCACATTCTCTTGCTATGAAGCTACACTGGTGGATTCAGTCTTCTTCAAAAGTAGCCAGACACACAGAGAGAAAATCCTTCTAACTGCAGTTCTAATTGAAGCATCAAGTCACAGTACAATTCAAAAGGGCTGATTTCTTCCTCAGCTTATCTTGCAGGTGTAGAGCTGGTTAAGCTCTGCCCAGGAGAAGCTGTTTAAAACAGTATTTTAGGAGAGAGGCTTTGCAGTGAGAGGTGAGTGTTGGCATTACATGTGTGTGTTTGTTATCCTAGTCTTCCTGCATGAGGTAGAAGGTGAGGGGAAGATGCTTTGATAAAGCACTGGTGTGTGTGTGTTGTGTTTCAATATCATGCATTGTGTTTTTCCATACTGTGCCTTTAACCTATACATCAATGTAACCGCTCCAATCAGGACGCGAGCTAATGACCACCTGGTGGTAATAGCGAGCGCCCAGCTCACAGGTCATAATTCACCAAAGAACGATAGCGCGGGAAGATTCCCGCCACTACCTCACCTGGACAAGAAGGGCGTGACCAAAAATGACATCACGCCAACGGTAGCCAATGGGCTGTCGTGGAGCCACATTCAAATGTATAACCACCGTATATATTGAGCTGCTCGTCCGCCATTACCTCATGTTCCCTCTGACCACTCATGCAATAAAGATGTGTTAAGCCAATCCTTCGGCTGTTCCTTTGTCTTGGTTCTCATACACTAAATTGGCGACGAAGGTGGGATATGGCTTCCCACGAGACCAAGACACATGCCGGTTTCGATATCAACAAGCCGGAAGAATGGGAGCTCTTTGAAATGGACTTCCAGGATACGCTGGTGGTGTCCGACATTACGGATGAGGGAAAGAAGAGGGCCATCCTCACTCGGATGCTGGGAAATGCCGCCAAACGAGTTTTGGTGGACCTAGTATCACCGAAGAAAGTGAGCGAGCTGACGGCCAAACAGCTTCTGAAGATGATGCGAGACCATTTCCAGCCCACGGTCTCGAGATGCCATTTCCAGCCCGCGGCTCGAGATGCATTCTGGAAGAGAGTCCAAGCGCCCGGTGAGTCCATCGCCGCGTTTGCAGTGGCCCTAAGATTGGCCGCCGGCCCATGCAAGTGGGAGAACCTCGAAATCACCCTCAGGGACCGTTTGCTGTGCGGCCTGTGGGATGAAGAGGTTCAACGGAAACTGATGAACCAGGAGCCGCCGCCAACGCTACGCGAGGTCGTGAAGGCGGCCCAGGCTGCGGAGGCCACGAGGGCCGGAGTTAAGGGGTTCAGAGAGAGACCCCCGCAGCCCGACAAGGCCGCAGCCTCGGTGCAGGCAGGCAGGCGCACGCCGAAGTCTTCCACGGAGAGCAGCGATGATGAGGACATCCGGAAGGTGCGGAAGGACGGCCGGCGTTGCGACGGCTGTGGAGCAGCCCATGACCGCATCAAGTGCCCGTTCCGGAAGGCCGAGTGCCACAACTGCGGACGCCGGGGTCACATCGCCAAGGTCTGCAGACGACGGCGTAGGGACCAGAAAAACCCGTCGGACCGGCCGCCGAAGACCAAGAAGGGCGCCCAGCCCGCGAGGAAGCAGGACGGCGTGGGCCGCATCTCCGACGACAGCGGCGATGAAACCCCCGTGTACAGCGTGTCCTTGGGACACCCACGTTATTTTGTTGAGGTACTGGTGCAAGGGGCCCCTGTTAGGATGGAGATAGACTCGGGTTCTTCCTACTCAATTATGTCTCAGCGGGAGTTCTTGGGAATTTCTCCCAACGTGCGCCCTAAGCTCAAAGCGCTGAGGTCCACGCTGCGGGACGTGCAGGGAAATAGCATTCCGGTTTTGGGGGTTGGAAATTTCAAGGTCCAATACAAGCAACACGCCGCGGAACTGCCCCTGGTTGTTCTCAAAGGGGGAAGTTGCAGCCTCCTCGGGACTCAGTGGTTTAAGCCCCTGGGTTTGTTCATTGGGGAGGTGCATGCCGTCGGGACTGACCCAATGCAGGAGGTGTGCGACGCGCACCCCGAAGTTTTCAAGAAAGGACTTGGAAAGTTCAAGGGACGCCCAGTAGCGTTCGACCTGGACCCGGAGGTCCGCCCTATCAGACTCAAGCCGCGCAGAGTGCCTTTTGCACTAAAAGACAAGATAGAGGCGGAACTGTACAAATTGGTGGGCCAGGGGATTCTTGTTCCTGTTGATTCCGCGGAGTGGGAAACTCCGATTGTAACTGCGCTAAAGGCCAACGGGGAGGTTCGCATTTGCGCTGATTATAAGTGCACCATCAATAAGGCGATCCGCCCAAATGCGTATCCGGTGCCGGTAGTCAGCCACCTGTTGGCCAGGTTACACGGGGGAAAGTGTTTCGCCAAACTTGACCTTGCGCAAGCCTATCAGCAGCTCTCTGTAACCCCAGCTGCAGCTGCCGCGCAAATGATAGTCACTCATAAGGGAGCGTTCCAGGTGACGCGCCTACAGTTTGGCGTGAACTCAGCGCCGGGTATTTTCCAGTCGCTCGTGGAACGCCTCTTAAAGGGTCTGGAGGGGGTCTTGCCATACTTTGATGACGTGTTGATAACGGGGGGGAGCGAGGAGGAGTTGGCTGAAAGGCTGGACAAAGTGCTGGCGGTGTTCGAAAAGGCGGGGTTGAGGTTGCGAAGAGACAAATGCGTTTTCTTCGCCAAAGAGGTTGAGTTCTTAGGTTTCCGGGTGACCCCCGAGGGAATCAAACCCTCCAAATCAAAGGTAGCCGCCATTCGAAGTGCCCCTCGCCCCACCTCCAAGCCCGAATTGCAGTCGTTCCTAGGGCTCTTAAACTTTTACCACTCCTTCCTGCCGCGGAAGGCATCAGTAGCAGAGCCACTGCACAAGCTACTTAAGAAAGACGAGGCGTGGAAGTGGGGCGAGAGCCAAGAGAGGGCATTCGTTGAACTGAAGCAACTCATAGCGTCTGATGCCATTCTAACCCATTTTGACCCCAAGAGACCGGTGGTTCTGATATGTGATGCGTCCCCAGTGGGGGTGGGGGCGGTGCTGTGCCACGTGCTGGAAAACGGGAGAGAAGCCCCAGTAGCATTCTACTCTAGATCCCTGTCCCAGGCAGAGCGGAATTACGCCCAAACAGACAGGGAGGCGCTCGCCATAATCGCAGGGACGAAAAAGTTCCACGATTTCCTCTATGGCCGCCCTTTCACCATTGTGACCGATCACAAGCCCCTGTTGGGCATTTTTACTGCAGACAAGCCCACTCCTCAGATCCTGTCCCCTAGGATGCTGCGGTGGGCCATTTTCTTAAATGCGTATCAGCACGCGCTGGTCTACCGCCCGGGTAGAGAAATAAGCCATGCAGACGCCCTGTCAAGATCTCCCCTTCCCAACGTTAGCAGCATCGTAGCCGAGGAAGAGCGAGACCGCCCAGTGCTCCTGATCGAAGTCCTAGATTCGCCCCCCATTGTGCCCGCGGATATCGCTAAGGCGACCAGCAAGGACAAAACACTTGCTCTAGTCAGCTCCTGGGTGCAGAAAGGGTGGCCTGCGTCCTCCCTGGTGGCTGAGTTCGACCCGTTCTTCAGGAAGAGGCTAGAGTTGTCCATAGAGAGGGGGTGCCTTCTGTGGGGCCAGCGGGTGGTGGTCCCTGATTCCCTGAGATCTAGGGTACTCAAACTGCTGCACGTCAGCCACCCTGGGATTGTTCGCTCCAAGGCTCTGGCCAGGAGCTATTTTTAGTGGCCCCAATTAGATGCCGACATCGAGCTCATGGTGGGCGCTTGCGAGAGATGCCAATGCTCCCGGCCCAAAGAGGCACGTCTGCCGCACAGGGAATGGGACGCGGCAAAAGGGCCATGGTCGCGGGTGCACGTTGACTTTGCGGGGCCATTTAGAGGGACACTTTTTCTCCTCGTGGTGGATGCTTACTCCAAGTGGTTGGAGGTAATTCCAGTTACGAGCACCTCTTCAGCAACGACGGTGAAGCATTTGTGGAGGGTCTTTAGCACGTTCGGTATACCCGACACCCTAATTAGCGACAACGCTAGTTGCTTCACGTCCGCTGAGTTCAGGGCGTTCACGGAGATCAACGCCATTCGGCACATCACCTCTGCCCCTTTCCACCCGGCAACGAACAGCCAGGTTGAGCGCCTCGTGCGCACCACCAAGGACGCGCTGAGGCGCATGGGTCCCGGGGATCTCAACCTTCAAGTGTTTCAGTTCCTGCTAGGATACAGGGTGACTCCCCTAGCTTCAGGGTACTCGCCCGCAGAGCTCTTAATGCGTAGGAAGCTGACCACAATCCTGACCAGACTAGACCCAACGAGGGTGGAGGACACAGGGAGGAACATCGGATTAGAGGTCACGAAGAGTTTCGAAGTGGGTGCCCCGGTGCATTGCAGGAACTACGCTAGTGCGGGGCCAGCCTGGGTCCCGGGCGTCGTCGTTGGGCAGACGGGTCCCGTGTCATATTGTGTGGAGACCAGTACGGGTCTACTATGGCGGCGACACGCAGACCAGCTCCGGCGCCGGGTCCCGGACAGCCGCCGCGCGGATGGCGCGGAAGCGGTTTCAACGTTAGGGTTCTCCCCCACCCGTTCAGCCCAAGGGGGAGGAGAGGGGGACCGGTGTTCCCCACCTAGGGGGGAGGGAAAGGAGTCCGAAGCGGTCCCCATAGATATCCTGTGGAATCCTTCTAATGTGACCCTAGGGGATAATTCTGATTTTCAGTTACAGAACCGGGGGGGTTTTCAGGAGTGGTCCCCCACCCTTCCAAGCGAGAAGCGGGGGTTTTCGTTAGTCCCCAGTGCCCCCGGTTTTTCTGCCCCTTCCCCAACAGCCGCTGAGCCGCGGCGAGTCACTAACGAGTCTCCCTCTCCCATTGCAGGACAAGGAGCCGGGACAAGCCAGCCCACAACACGCCCAAAGCGCATTTGCAATAAACCATCTTGGATGAGAGACTTCGTCTCATCCTAGGGGGGAGGGATGTTGTGTTTCAATATCATGCATTGTGTTTTTCCATACTGTGCCTTTAACCTATACATCAATGTAACCGCTCCAATCAGGACGCGAGCTAATGACCACCTGGTGGCAATAGCGAGCGCCCAGCTCACAGGTCATAATTCACCAAAGAATGACAGCGTGGGAAGATTCCCGCCACTACCTCACCTGGACAAGAAGGGCGTGACCAAAAATGACGTCATGCCAACGGTAGCCAATGGGCTGTCGTGGAGCCACATTCAAATGTATAACCACCGTATATATTGAGCTGCTCGTCCGCCATTACCTCATGTTCCCTCTGACCACTCATGCAATAAAGATGTGTTAAGCCAATCCTTCGGCTGTTCCTTTGTCTTGGTTCTCATACACTAAAGTGTGTCTGTCCGTCTGTTTGTTTTTTCCTTTCTGCACTGGTTCAGAAAGGACTGGACTTGTAAAAAATAGAAAGGTCTCTAGTGGGGAGGAAAAAGGAGGGATCAGGGTGTGGGACTCCAGGCTGACTTGCGTCTGCCACTGCATCATGTGCTCAGTGAAGGAAAAAAGTTAGGTCAGGCTGCCTCAAACCTGTATTGTTTCCCACATTTTGTGCTGTGTAGTCAGGCTGCAATCACATTTAGATGCAAAGAAAACTAAGAGAAAAGATGGCAGATGGGACTGATTTTAGAGTTAGTCTGAGATACCATCGGTCATGTTTCCCTCTTATCTGTTTATTTCTGTGTGACCATGGAATTTGCTGAACTACCTTTTGCAGACTTATTGGTAGCAATAGCTCACTCATTAGAAGGAACAGCTTTCCTTGCTATTTTTGAGTCAAGGTGCTTAGCTGGACATAAGTTTCCCTTGCTCAAAAGCCAGTCGTATCTGACTCTCGGGTGCAGTGCTCATCTCTGTATCAAAGCCGAGGAGCCAGCACTGTCTGCTTCTTCAGACATTTCCGTGGTCATGTGGCAGGCATGACTAGACACTGGAGTGCACAGAACGCTGTTACCTTCCCACCAAAGTGGTCCCTATTTATCTACTTGCAATTTCTTGCTTTCGAACTGCTAGGTTGGCAGGAGCTGGGACAAAGACGGGAGCTCATTCCATCCTGCAGTACTCAGGAATCAAACTGCTGACCTTCCACCTCCCAGTCAGCGTCTTAGCCACTTGAGTCACTGCAGCCCCTAACTGGACATGCTACTCTATTATATCATAAAAGAAAATGGACATAAATTATTTTTGCAGTCAAAATCCCTTATGCTTCCTGAGAGTAGGACAAAAAAAAGGTCACCTAGACCACGTGTGGTTAAAGTGGTTACGTGCCCTATGAGTTGTGCAGCCTTCATGGTTCCAGAGGACCAACATAGGAGGAACTGGTAGACCACTTCTAGGTACTTTTATGCATAGAAAAACATGAGTCAGTGTGGTATAGCGGCTAGAGCATCCAAATAGAAATCACAAGACCTAGTCCCAAATTCCTGCTCAGCCATGGAAACTCTCTGGGGGTGGCCTTGATAAACCACTCCTTAAACCACCCCTGTACCTCCAAAACCCTATTATGGCTTTCATAAGTTGGTAGAAACTTAAGGGCATATAGCAACAATGACAAAAAGAAATATTTTAGCTGCTCAGGGAAGTATAGGGGTATAATTGCCAACGGGCATGGTGAAGGTTTTCAGCCTGATTGCAATGGAGTGAAATCAAGGTCTACAATTTCAGTCCTGATTAAACACCACTGAACATGACAACATCTTGAGCTTGAACATATTCACCTGAAAATAAATTAATTTACTGTAGTATTAAAGTATAGATGTTCAGCTTAATTGAGTGGGTGGTAAGAGTTCGACCTCTTCTTTTCGGAATATATTTTAGAAAATATTCTTCAGATCGTAACTCCATGGGCAGAGTGTGATCATTTATTTTTGTTGCACTAATGGGAATTGTAGGTTTATATACTGGGCATTTATTCCCATGGGCTTTGATAGAAGTTGTCTATTTCCAATTTATGTTTCAATGTGAGCTGGGAAAATTATTTCCAGATTATAGTGCTCAGTCATTGGAGCTATGCCCATTTTGGCCATAGATGTTTGAGCATCAAACCTTAAAAAGTACTTTTTTCAAGCATTGGTTTTAGAAACCTGTATTTTTAGCCAGTCATTGCACAACATTGTTACATTTACCATTAATATGCTCTATTTCCCCCTTGCTAGCAGGGGTGTGATCCTAATTAGAAGCTAATCTTAGTATTTTTTTTCATAATCGGATTTTAAAGATACTGTGATGGGAGCAAAATCTAACAATTTCTACAGGTCTTATATCCAGGTAACAGCCAGATTCTATGCATATTTAGTTATGTTAAAAGGTTCAATGTACAACATAGTTCTTTGCATCCTTCCCTCATTAATGCACTTAGCAAATGTGCAGAAGATGTAGCAGTTAGTTCAAAAGACTTATTCTGGAGTACGGTCGTAAAACACTCAAGACTGAAAACCTAAAATGCATTTGTCCCACAGAATAGCGGGCTTTGACAATTAACAACCCCTCCGCGACACTTACTCAAACTGTAAAAAAACTATTAGAGACCCCTGTCAGGAGCTAATGTGAAAAAATGAAGTTGAGGAAAATATTAATGAATAAAGCTATGCTCAAGTGCAAGGGAAAGCTGTATAAAACAAAAGGCACATATTGCCGAGCTCCTGCTTTAGGGAAGTTAATAAATATAAATACAGCTCACCTTAGTATACTTAATCTTCAGGTCCACAAGCGGGTCTGGCACAGTTGTGGGAACTGGAGTGGGACTTGAGCTCTTTGTCTCAGTTGACATGTTTGGATTAATTCCTGAAACACAGGTGAAAAGAGGCTTTAGACAAGTTCAGTGATTTTTGCCCTGACTGTGCATTTAGGTTTAATTGTGCTCTTTTAATCTGAACTGAGCTATGGTATATTTGCATGCGAGACTATGATTGGATGATCAACTGCATAGCAATGAATGGGGGGAAAGAAACGCAAAGGGTGTAATAACACCTTGAACGCAGACTATGTGGATGGTAAAGTAACATTTCTAAGCTCTGGAGTGTCCTTGTGGACAATTCCTCAGGTTCAACTTTTCTTGGCAGATAAATGAAAACAGAGGGCTGTAAAAAAAAAGTTCCAGGGATGATAACCATGTCTATTTGTCACAGCAAAACCAAGCCAACCTATTTGTATCTTTAAACCAAACAAACACAAAAGCAGATTTCTTCTGAAATAAACTTTCATGAAATGCAGTTCACTTTTTACAGATGTGTGAAATATTTTCCTGGAGACAGCAAAGAGGATGTGGGTGTTTTGTTTTGTTTTTGGTATTTTGGGTGGTAGTGGTGGTTTGTATTATTGATCCCAGTATCAGGAATGTCAATGACCTGCCTTGCTGGGTTTAAGCACTTCTGGAGTGCCTCAGCAGTGAAAAAAGCAAACTCAATGCTAGGGATTATTAGGAAGGGTATAGAAAATAAGTCAGCAAGTGTCATTTTGCCTCTTTAAAAATCCATGGTGAGGCCCCATCTGGAATACTGTGTACAGTTCTGGTCGCCATACCTCCAGAAGGATATTATGGAGCTGGGAAAAGTGCAGAGGAGGGCAACCAAAATGATTAGGGGACTGGAACACCTTCCTTACCATCTGAGGCTGCAATGGTTGGGCCTTTTCACTCTTGAACGACGGCATCTAAGAGGTGATCTGATTGAAGTTTATAAAATCATGCACAGTGTGGACAAAGTAGATAAGGGAAAACTGTTTTCCCTATCGCACAACACTAGAACTAGGGGGCACTCCATGAAACTTTTGGGTACTAGTTCTCAAGTAAATAAGAAAAAGTACTTTTTCACCCAGAGGATCACTGGTCTATGGAACTCCCTGCCAGAAGAAATGGTGACAGCTGTCAGTCTTGACAGCTTTAAGAAAGGATTAGACAAGTTCATGGAGGACAAGGGTATCAATGGCTATAATTATGGATACCTAAGGACAACCTCCGGGTTGGAGAGATAGGCAGGATATCTCTCAATGCCATTTCCAGGGAATCCTAAGCAGGTGAAGGCATCTCCTTGGGAATACCCTGAAGCAAATGGTGAGCCACTGTGTGTGACAGAATGCTGGACTGGATGGGCACCTGTGGCCTGTTCCAGCAAGGCTGTTCTTATGTTGTTGGAGTAAGCAAGTATAACATCAGGTATTAGATAGAGTACACAGAAAGAGCCTCCTCTAAGACTGTGGTATTTTTGAACCACAATCAGTCATACCCTGGTAGTGGCAACCTTGTGTTGCTGGATAATCTTTCTCACAGTAGGTCAGGCAAAAGGAACTGCAGAATGATCTCAACAAAAAGGTGGATTCATTTTGCCACTTTCACCTCTGGCCTAGACATGGAAGAAGAAGAAGGTATTAGACGATGACAAAAAAGTAGTACCAAAATCTTTTGTCCTGATAGGATTGTCATTGTATGGTACAAGCAATGGCAGGGAAACCAGCTTCTGCAGTTTTTTCCTACCATAAAAAGACAGAAATTTGTAAAAGTTGCACAAGTTGGATGCTGCATGATATGCTGATGGCACAGTGTTTTTGGCCACAAACCTTGAAGATCTTCAGTTAATGCTGGATTGAGTTAGAACTTCAAGTGCAGACTATGGTTTGGAGCTCAACACCAAGAAGATGAAATATCTGGTTATAAGCTGAACACCAACTCATGGCAAGCTAATGGCAGGAACACAAGAAATCGAAAGAGTGGATAAAACTGTATATTTGTTGAATATGTTAAATGAAAATTGGGATCCTGAGGCAGAGATTAAAATATGAATAGAAAAAGCAAGGTCCACCTTAATAAAATTGCAACATTTGTTATGCAGTAGAGATCTAACTCTCACTACAAAGATCTGAAGAGTGAGATGTTACGTATCCCCAGTGTTGCTATATGGAGTTGAAGCTTGGACATTGACTAAAACATCTGAAAAGAAAACCAAAGCTTTTGAAATATGGATCTAAAGATGGCTGCTAAGGATATCATGGGTTGACCATGTGACTAATGTAGAAGTATTGTGCTGAATGGATAAAGAACAAGAATTCTTTAAGACCATCAAGCAAAGAAAGCTCCAATACCTTGGCCATATCATGAGGAAGGTTTCCCTTGCTCGAAAGCCAGTCATATCCGACTCTAGTGTTTAATGCTCATCTCTGTTTCAAAGCCGGAGAGCCAGCGCTGTCCGCTTCTGCAGACATTTCCGTGGTCATGTGGCAGGCATAACTAGACACAGGAGTGCACGGAATGCTGTTTACCCTCAAATACTCCAGCTCACTCTGCAAGGAAAGATATTCATGGATGAAGAACCTGAGAGACTGGTGTGGCATGTCCTCAGAAGAACTGTTCCGAGGAGTTAAGAACAGGAAGATTATTGCCATAATGATAGCTAATATCTGGAATGGATACGGCACCTGAAGAAGAGGAAGAGGAGGAGGAAGAAGAAGAGGAGGAGGAGGAGGACTGCAGAGAAAATAATAATACTTTCCATTAGGGAAGCCTCCCTGTTAGATATGTGAAGAAAGCTTGTATGTTGCTTTGCCCTCTCTCCCCACCCCATGGCATAAAACTCCATGCAGGGTGTGGTAACATTCTGAAACCATCATCAAGGCTTTTCAGTGCTCAGCCTTGCCCTTTAGTCCTGCACATTGCAACACAACACAGGAGGCTTGGCAGAGAGTTGTTTGTCTTACAACATATCTGGCCTATAGCCTCCCTGTTTCTTAAACATTTCCTTCTGAACCTTTCTTCATGCTTAAAATGAAACAGGCACATCTAACATTGTAGGATTCATCTACACAAGCAGCCATTGCACACTATAGCAGCTATGGTGAACCTTTTAGAGACGGAGGGCCCAAACTCATCAGGCTGCCATCTGTGCCACAGTGGGGCGGGGTGAACTCTGTGATTGGGGGGGGGGAGAAGAAGCGCTCTAATTGGGCTGCTGGGCAGAGGGGTGGGGTGAACTCTGTGTTGGGGTGATGGCACATGTGCCCACAGAGAGGGCTCTGAGTGACCCCTCTGGCACGTGTGCCATAGGTTCGCCACCTATAGTAATCTGAAACTGCACTATAGTAATCTGAAACCTCTGGTAGGTCCTTCCCCTACACAGCCCTATTAATACCTATAGATAAAAAAGCCAACTGAAAGCAGAAAGGAAATGCAATTTGGGAACATGTACTTTTTAAATAGCTCTTTTATCAATTGTTATTTTTAAAATGGGATAGAACACATGCAGGCCAAGAAAAATTATGAACCTTTTTACTGGCTTTGCTACTGCTTCTTTAACAACCAGGGTATATATAAAAAAAGAATACAGAGATATTTATAAAATTTCACTCTATAGCCGTGGTTCCACAGGGGGGCAATTTTATTGTTAAGGGGGGCAATTTGAGAATGAGTTATTAACAGTGAATGGCCATTTAGGCTCCCTCCATGTGAATAGGAGTTCACATTTTGAATAATAAGAATTATTATGTCACCGGGGGGGGGGGGGGGGGAGTCAGGATTTTAGAGATGTATTGGTGGGGCATGGGCCAAAAAAATAAATAAGAAAGGTTGGGAACCACTGCTCTATAGGTAAAAGGAGAGCAGGGGTGACCCCCAAGTGAAATATGTTTTTAAAAAATCCACATCAAATTTTGAGAATTCTACTTTTTTAAAAAAAAAAACCTTTTGAAATATTGGCAGTCTAACATTTTATGCAAAACTCTCCTCCAAAAAGCTTTCAGGAGCTGACTGTGATAAGATTTGACCCACTAACTCCTCCTTCCCTCCATTTTTAACCCATTTTTAACACAAGGTTGCCATGACCAGGGTATGCCCAATTGTGGTTCAAAAACACCACAATCTTCGAAGAGGCATTTTCTGTGTACCCCATTCAAGTCCTGAAAACATATCAGAACCAAGATCTGAATGTGAATGATATCCATTCAAGCCCAATTTGCCACTTTCTTACAGATGGAAGATGGTCAGTCTGAAGCAAGGAGTGACTTGGGACCTGATTTTCCATGGTGTCAATGGTTAGTAGAGCTCCTCTTTTCAGACTTGTCACCTGCTTGTGGGAGGACAAGCAAACTGACACCAGAGGAGGGCAGTGCCGGTCTTGCTCTTATTCACATGAGTTTTCTACACAGATATGAATGACTGGATAGGACTTCAAAAATCTCTTCTTCCACAACATCACTAATCTCCCCCATGAATTTCAAATCATCATGTTTACTTGTTCTAGCAAATCCCTAACAACGTCTACAATGTTACTTCGCGAAGTGGGTTAGCCATGCCATTAGGCAAACTGATGGAAACCACACTTTTGGAATACTCTGAAAGAGCAGCAAATGTTACTTATTTACTTTTTCATTCATATTTTTTAAAAATGAAAATAAAAGGCACGTGATTGTAGCATATTACTCTCATATACCAAAAATAACTTGGTACACAGCTTGAGTTGGATGCATAAACTAGGACGTGAGCGGGGGCAGTATTTGCTTCTCTGCTTGAGGCAGCCAAGTGTCCTTCTTGGAAAGGGTCAGAAATTAGTTTTGCCAAGTGCACGACACGGTGTGATTTACCTGGACCATAAAAGGGCCAGAAATTCTGTCTGGAAAAAGAAAGCAACTCACTGTCTTCTCACTTGGTAAGGAATGTTTTCAAACCACAGGCAGGGCAACCACAATAGAGCTCAGCAACAATAACAACATGCTATTATCACATACAGTTGTTTAGGGCGGGGTGGTGGTATAAACGTTTGGTGTGCTTATGAATGCTACTCCTAGAAAAACATGTGTGACCAAACAAGATGTTAAAGTAACTCAGAGGGACACATTAAATGAAAAGCTTTATAATTGCCTTTTGTCTCCATAATTGCTCTTCAGCAAGATAAGCAACCAGCACATATGCATAATGTAGTGCAATTTGACTGTAAGCAAAACTACATCCTCAACTAATAGTTCACCGATAGGAAACAGTGCAAATGATCTGCAAACTACCGTAGCAGATCTAGGATACAATATATATGGGCACTGGAGTTGTGCAATGGACATCCTTCCAATCTCCCACTGTTTCCAAGATTTTCGCTGTTCTTCCCAAAAAGGAAAATGTAAAAGCACTCTGAGTTATCCACAAACCTGTGATGTGTGTTGGTCTTAAACAACCCATTAATGCATTACTGTAGTAAACAAACATTTGTCCATCTTAAAAAAGGGATAGAAAGCTACTGATGAAGTATTACAGTAAAACCCCGACTTACAAATGCCTTGAGCTACATAAAATTTGACTTACATAATGATTTTATGCTAAAACCATGTCCCAATTCACATGATTTCCTATGGGTCTGCTTTGAGTTACATAAATATTCTTTTTCCTATGGGTTTGCTTTGAGTTACAAAAAAATCCGATTTAAGCAAAAGCCTACGGAATGGACTCCCCCCCCCCCCCCGTAAGTAGGGGTTTTACTGTATCTTCTTTGTATATCTTGTTTTAAGCTGCCAACAGCTATATGACCAAACAAAATGTTAAGGTAACTCAGTGAGACACATTAAATGAAAACATATTCAATTCTTAGAAAACCATCCCATTTATGAAAATGGGATATAGTCCTTCTGTGTCCATGATTCAAAACACCAGAAAATGGCCTGATATCGATGTATAAAATCATGTCCACATCACCAGCAGGAAAAAGGATGCTAAGCTTTACAAAGCAAAGGGTGTCCTGAAAGCTGACAATACCAAAGGCAACAGTCAAGATGGTCTACATTCTCATATAAAGAATAAAACCCTTCACATACAGACACCAAACATTGCAAATCCCAGAAACTGGCTCCTTTTGCTCCTCGCCCAAACACAAAGCAGTTAGGTTGGCAGGAGCTAGGACAGAGATGGGAGCTCACTCCATCCTGCAGTACTTGGGAATTGAACTCCAACCTTCCAGTCATCAAGTTCAGCATCTTAACCACTTGAGCCACTGCAGTGCCTCCAGTCCTAAAGTATAATACTTGCAGCTTAATTTGGATAGTTCATTGAATTAAGAGATTGCAGAAACATTTTAATCAATACTTGGTTTGGCTCAAATAATATATTTACCTTTGTCTCTGGTCTTTTCTTTCTTACAAGCTATATTTTCCATAGTTTTGGATACAAGGTGTTTCCAGAGTAAGCTCTTCTCACATAATTGCCTTGTCTCATTCACAATTGCCTTTTCTCATTCACATATTGTTACTGGTATGTCCACACAATGTAGCCATTCAGTTGTGGTGTCTTCTCACCACATCTGTCTCCACCACCACCACCACCACCACAGTACATCTTTTCAAAAAAGCAAGTTTGAATAGCTGTACAGTATCTTTTGATTGATAACACTAGAAATGATCTGTCCCATGCTTTCTGGAGCAAATCTTTCCTTTGGAATCTGGCACATAGTCAGTTAACATGTTAAAATCCACATAGTTTGTCCAGTTAAGGATTAAATAGAAAACTGGGGAACAAAGTTTTAATGCTTTAAAATCACACTTTTAGGAGAGAGAGAGAAAAGTGAGATCTGCCTGCTTTGTAAGAATATTTGATTCTGTAGTTACAGTCTAGAATAAACAGGAAACTACATAGGGTACTTTACTGCTAATATTTCAAGCAACTGCATTACATTCTTGCAGAAAGAATGTACGTAGTATACATTATAGGCCTTCTGAAGGCAAAGTGCATGAATGCATGTAAGATCATCTCTTTTGTTTGGACTATATGAATATAGGATTATCAATTGAAGCTAAGCATGGATACTGCCTTAATTTGGCCCTTAATTAAGCAAGTTATCATCATAACTAAGGACAACTTAGTTGATATAAGCATCAACAGCTAATCTGTGTTCTTCAATAAAATCTGAATGCAAGTAAATATATGCATCTTCAAAGGTAAATGGTATATACAGGAAAATAAGATAAAGTACTATTGCTGAATTAAAAGGTTGTCATAAATGCATTGTTATAGATTGGTAAATTAAGATTTCTCCAAGGAACCAAGGAAGTGTAGATTCATTGAAAATGAGATCCACTTTTAAAGATCTAAGATATTTCTTCTTCTTTAATAACTCATTTAAAACAATGTTGATGCAGTCAGTCCAAAGTTCAGAGTTGTTTCTTCAGCTTGGTCTGTATATTAGGGTTAATCAATATTTTAAAATAACCACATACACGTTACAAGAAAAATAAAGGAAACTTCGATAGCAAAACATCAGTTGTACAACAGCCAAAAATGACATTTGTCTTAATGAAGCTGTCAGAAGCATTATGAATAACTTTGTTGTGATCTAATTTTGGAAAAATGTTAGCATTTTGGATAGTTAGTATATTTGAAGAACCATTTTTTTTGTAATAAAAGTACATAACACATGGATGTAGAATTTTCTTTTTGAAAACTTTTGCTTTATTTGCATTGACCTTCCAGATTATAAGAAATTGAAAATACTGTACAGTTATATAAACACGTAATAAAGGAAATTGCAAAATGCAGGTATGTTTAATTTGCAAGGTCTTTATGTTGGTAACCCCCAGTATAATCAAATACCACTTTTTATTCTAATACATCTCAAATATGTTTCCCAGGTCTAAACTTTATTCTAATTAATTTAGTACAGAATTTGTACTAAATTTGTATGAATCAAATTCTGTGCTGTAGTTCATTTACCTGCTTTCTTTTAAAAACAAAAATACTGCAAACCAGTTATTTTACTTTGCAGTTCTATCTATGCTTACTCAGAAATATGTTCTATTGAATTCAGCTTATTCCCAGGTTAAAGGACCTTGTGTTGCAGCTTAAAAATTTAAGGAAGCATATTGTCTGAGATGTTTGTTCCAACAACATCCTTGATTCCCAACACTGATTAATGCTATCATGTAATGCCTGAAATCCCATTGCTTTGTGTAAGATACAATTAGAGTAGAAGCACTGGGGATTTGGCTAGTCATGTCCTCCATAAGTGCCAGTGATTCACTGGTCCTTCTCTAAATGAAAACTACAAACTATATGAAAATTATAAAACAGAGAAGTAACTTCATAAAAGCTAACCTGATTAACTTGTATTGTAAGATGCCTGTTAACCTTTCCCTGGACATTTGTCTAACAGTAATGAGAGAGGCTGTTTCTAGCGTGAAATGAGTCTGGCTTAATCTTCAAATTTAACTAAGCAAAAGTATATTTTGTCTTGTTTACCTTCCATTGTGTTCTGGCCATCCTGTTTTGTTTTGAGAAACACTTGAAATGCTTCAGAAATACCATTCTCTGGAGATGCTTTTTGAGAAGGTGCTTTTTGCTATCTTATTTACTTATTTTATTTTGCACATTTTGTTTGATCAGGCATTTTCCTGTTTCAGATCCCCAGTGCTTTCACAACAGTACTACCAGCAAGAAATATTTTCTTCATAATACATGCATTATTATTTTGATTTTTCAAGAACCTCTTTGGAAGTGAGTCTCTTCTGTTTTTTTACTAAGCAGCTCCAAATTATATATGCTTTTGATTTCCTTTTGTTTCCCTTTGAAAGGGAGTAAAAACTTTTCTCTGCACCTTCATCCCAGCTGTTTTCCACTTTCATGGGAAATTGAAACAGAGTTTCTGAATATAAGCAGGATGTATGATTTAGTACCGCATAAACGCCTTTGGAAATGAACATCTACATGATACATGTCCAAGCACTCTGATTCGTACACGATGGACATTCTGGTCTGTTCCTAATAGGAATGGTCAAGAAAGATAACTGCTTTGAGAGCACCATAAAAAGTCAGTGGATTTGAGGATCACACATACAAAGATTATCAACAATTCAAGGTCTTACCTTCTCATTCACTAGCTGATGTCCAAGATTTGATGCACTTTGCTCAACAACAGTAGCACACTCCGTCCTAATATATATATATATATGCGCAAACATAGCAGTAACTGCTGCAACAAGTGGCTCCTGAGAGTCCTGCTTCCACCAGTGTTTATTGAGTCAAATTACTCATGGAAAGAGATCCTTCAAGACAACACTAAACCACCATTGAATTGGGGGGGGGGAAACAGAATGATACACATGGAGGTGGAAATAGGATCTTATTTGTGACACAGCAGATGAAAATACCCACAGCTATCACACGTATCATTTATTCTGTTAATCATGTAATATACATTGTCATTTTGATGTTCAGACCATTTCCTTTCTTCCATCACCTCCATGTCAATCCAATTCACCCGTTCTTGCCCACGATGAAATGGGGGAGGTGAAACATGGAAAGATTGTTATCTGGGATGCTGGATCTGCGGGACATTTTTAAGCTGGCCAGATTAAGCATCAGGAAGATGTTAACCTTGATAAAGGAAGCCCCACTGGTTTCCCGTCTCCCAAAGACAAAGAAATCACATAGTTGTGTCTATGCCTTTCCGTTTTGGATTGCTGTCAACAGGTAGGAGTTTGAAGGCCAGCTACTATTTTTAATTAACTCAAGTTAAACTAATGAGAAGAGGAGTAGTAGAAAAGAGAGATGGAAGGGTGGCAAGGAAGAAAAAAATGAGCACTGTTTCAGCTAGGCGGAAGAAGAGATGCTGAGACCCTGTATTTTGTTTGGAGAAAAGCTTGCAAAGTTTGATTCTTTTGCCATTAGGAAAGTATGTTCTTACATCCAAAGGAAGGTGCCACAGTTTGGAATTTCCCTCAGGACAAATTTCAAGAGTAGAAATTGTGAAGCAGAATCCTGCTGCCTGTTATCCCTGCCTCATGTGAGGGCCAGAACGTGAAACTCTTTTTAGTGGATCCATCTTCTGTGTGACACAAGGTATCCTCACTCTGTCCTTGGTGTGATCTCCGCACAACAAGCAAGATGTGCATTTTAAGCAGCAACTCCTTACATCCTCCATGTTAAGAATGCTGTCATGAGTCAACACTTTTCAGTCTCCTCCATTTGAAGTGGGGCAAGTGTACAGACATATTGTAAAACAGAATGAAGAAACTGATGTTTTTGGTCATGACCTCCACAAATTTTGTTGTTTTTTTATTTAATTGAAGAAATTGGTCTTATCACGTGTATTGAGTTGTAGTCTGGCACTGTGAAACCTTAAATGACCCTTTCACCCTAAGAGACCTTGGTGAGATGGCTGTCCAGCCTGTTCACAAAAGGAGTCTTGCCTGTCACGCATTGTCACCCTGTACAATAACATTGTGTCTTGTATGGTACTAACACCCTGATAGTCTCTCTATAGCCCCCTGCATTACTGGACAGGCTACACAGATCTCTCAGTTTTGTGGTATGAAATAACCAGGCTCCTTCACTCCTAAGAGTTTACATATATTTCACAGAGATATGAATTTTTAATGCATCATCTTTGAAATCTCATTGTTTGCATCCAAAAGCATAACCCTGTAGTAATTTTAAACAAAACTAATTAAATTGAAATAAACTTAAATTCAAGTACAATTAATAGTTTAAATGAGCATTGAATAATAATTTGAAGTCACATACACAATCATTGCTCTCCCACACAGTGCCTTCACCTATTAGCTTCATTTTTACGTCTTTTTGTGTGTTTATTATGTTTTACTGAGGTAACCTTAAGTATTATTGTACCACTGTGAGAAAGCATTTTCTGTGAGTTCAACCAAGAATTCTGCTACAAAAGGCCTTCAGCAACAATCTAATCCATGGGTTCCCAGCTCGTGGGCCAGCCCTGGCCCCTGGCACCATCCCATCCGGCCCATCGCTGCTTCCACCACACCCAGAAATGGAAGCAGGTGCATTTACATCATCCGTAAAATGCACCCACTCATGTGCAAATATGATTGTGGTGGCATAAATGCAGAAGTGGGTACATTTACATCAGCTGTAAATGCGCTCACTTTTGCTTCGGGGGGGCGTGGTCTGACCCACAACGCTGACAGGGGGCTTGGTCAGGCCTGTGACATAAAAAAGGTTGGCCACCCCTGATCTACTGATCTAATCAATCCTATAAAAGGATATTGTACTCCTGGCCCTAAACAATTAGTCATTTTATGTCAGAAGAAGAAGGTCTCATTTTTTGTTGTTTTCCATCACACCAAGGAGCCAATGCATTTGCTCCCAGACACTTCCCACTCAGTTTACAGCACACAAGAACTGGGTGTTGTTTTTCAGTGTGGTGTTTTCTCAGGTGGGGAGAAAAGATGTTGGCGTCATGTGCTCCCTCCTTCCCTTCTCTCTCTCTCTCTCTCTCTCTTTCACTGTGTCACAGATTGTGGGTGAGGGTATGGGTGTATGCCCACACAAGAGAGAGAAAGAGATGCAGAGCAGCAGGAGTGGGGACCTATAGCACCCCCCTAGCTACTTTGGCAGGAGAATTGGAGTTGACTACCAGGGCTCTTTCTGCGGATTCCGCATGCCCAATTGGCACAGAACCTTGGCAGAGGTTAAACCAGTTGAGCAGACTCCTGGCCACTGGCCCTTGCCAGTAGGGAAATTAAGGGGGGTGGATTAATAATAAGGGATTAATTCGCCTGCATCTGACCTGACCGACGACTCTGCTGAGGAGGCAGAACGCTAACCTCCCGTTACCCATTAGGCAATTACTGACTCACGGATCAGCCTAATCTCTGGTGCAAATAGAAGCCATATTTACCCTAGCGTAAGCCCTAAGACAATGCTTTCCCCCTGTCAGTGTTTGCCCTAGTTAATTAACTTCCCCAAGAGAGATTTCCCATTAACCCGAGTAAATGGGTGATGTGATTTTCTGTCAGATGACGGTTCTTTCCTGCATTGCCTTCTGATCTATATATGATGATGCTTTTCCTTCAATAAACCACTGATCTGATCTCGCTCCATATTGCCTCGTGTCGTTCCTTGATCAGTCTCCTCCAGGACCCAACGGCCGTCCTAGCGGCCCCGATTCCTACATCTGGTGACCCCGAGACGTGATCTTACCCGAGAGTAAGCGATCACACGGTCCGGTTCTGCGCTTGAACCGCGTCCGATCGTCCCGGAGGACAGCGCGGCAGCCCGGCCGGTAAGCCAGCCGGTCGGGAAGACGGCCCTGCGGTGAGGCATTACAGAAGAGGCATCCTACAGCTTGCTCCCGACTTTCGCGGCGGCTTTCAGGCACGGAAAAACGCGTTCCGCTCAGGGTCAGCTGTGAACCCCTGACAGCGCAGAGGCCACCGAGGGCCCGTGGTAGGGGACCATGCTCCGAGCTCTACCCAAAGAATCGTCACCGAAACCTATTACCTGGCCCAAAAGGCGCGTCGACTCGTCCCGAGGAGGAATCTTCGGAGAACCCCCGCAGGTAATATGGGGACCTGTCCTCAGCGACAGCGTCCATCCGCTAGCCAAAGAACTCGTGAAGAAGAGTTCAAAATCCTGGCCAGGGTATTTCAGTTACGTTTTCACAGCAGAGAGCTAACGAGACTTTTGGTGTACCTAAGGGAACACTGCCTGCTTTACCCAGAAGTAGGTACGTTAACCCTTCAGCTTTGGGATCAGATAGGAGACTGCATTCAGCAACCCCCGAAAGCTCCTGATGGTGTAATTCGCACATGGAGTAAATGTAGGAAGCTCTTAGCGGAGATAGACCCAGTCCGGGTAGAGGCCAAAGAACCCCCAGCACCAGTCGAGCCATCGGCGCCCACGGCGCTCTATCCGTCATTGCAGTTTAAGCAGAGTAGTGTAGGGAGCTTTCCCTCGGTGGCAGCTGCAGACGTCACCGACGGAATGCATGGAATTAGGAGTGCAGGCGCTTCTCTGACAGTTACAGGCTCCCAGACCAAGAGTGCCCTTCAGCGCACAATTGAGGAAGAGATCAAGAAGGGGGATTTGCCAGCAGAAGAACTAGCTGAGCTTAGTCAGATTTGTCCAATTCGCTTGGAAATGGATGCCCTCACAGGGGCCCAGCAGGTAGTTCACTCACCAGTCCCGTATAAGCTTCTCATGGCTATACGGAAGGCCATTACAGAGACAGGACTCCAGAGTCGGGTCACTAGGGGCACGCTTCAGCAAGTGTGCGAGAATACCATGTTCATCCCGCACGACTGGAAATCCGTCATGCGGATGATGCTCAACCCCAGCCAGTATTTGTTATGGGACAGCGAGTATCGCCTCGAGGCTCAGACAAGGGCTGCCAGGATGGGAGGCGCAGTACTTCCTGACCAGTTATATGGTTCAGGTGCCTTCGAATCCATCGATGAGCAGACCAACTTGCCACTAGCCACTCTTCAGATGTCAGCCGAGGCTGCCTTCAAGGCTTTTCTCAAAGTTCCGGCAACTGGCAAAGCAGCCAAAAATTACACCGCAGTCAAACAGGGAGCCCAGGAGCCCTACATGGACTTCATCAATCGCTTAGAGGAAGCGATCAGTAGGCAGATCGATAATGAGCAAGCCCAACAAGAGCTCATGATGAAATTGGCTAAGGATAACGCTAATTTAGACTGCCGTAAAATCTTGCAGTCACTGGGCAATCGTCCCGACTTGACTCTCACGGACATGATTAGAGCTTGCGCCGACGTTGGCACAGAATCCTATAAAATGGGTTTGCTAGCAGCAGCGGTGCAAGGGGGTAGAAGACCTAAGAATAAAAACCAAGGGGCATGTCACAATTGTGGCAAGGTCGGTCACTTTGCTAGGGAGTGCCGATCCAAGGGAGGCGGACAAAATTCCGGCCGTTCCAAGGCTCCAAACACCCTGTGTCCGAAGTGTAAGAAAGGCTACCATTGGTCCAGATACTGTCCGAGTTCGGGAAACCGGAACGCGGGCACGTCTCTGGCCCCAATCCAAACAGAGGCTTCCCTCGCTCTGAGCTCGCCAGAGCTAGACTAGATTCTGATCACATTCCTAGCATTGCAAAGGCACAGGCCAGCCCCAAGGGTAGTACAGGGCTAGAATTGACTTGCCAGGCAGACGTTACATGCGACCTGCCAGGCACGGTCTATCTGGTGGATTCCCAGTACATGGGTCCACTGCCCAAGGGCTTTATAGGTTTAGTTTTGCCTCGCAGTGTAGCAGGAGCACGCGGAATTCTTGTAATTCCAGGAGTCATTGACTCCAATTTTTCAGGCGTTCTCCAAGTTCAGCTTTGGACGCACTTACCCCAGACAATTCACAAAGGAGACACATTAGCGCAACTGATTATGGTTCCTTGTCACTCGCCAGCAGATAGCCAGGGAAGGCTCAGGGACAGCTCAGAGTCCCGGTCAGAGGACCGCTCGAGCGCCAGTGAGGCAGTGCAAGGATACCAGGTCTTAGCGACAGTGGAGACCAACATTGAGTGGAAACAGCGCCCAGTTATTGAGGTATTTCTGAATAAAAGATCATTTTCAGGCTTGTTAGATACCGGAGCTGATGTGAGCATAATCAGCAGAAGCCAGTGGCCACGGGAGTGGGCCATTGAGCCGGTCTCCGATGTGTGGGGGGTAGGCGGCATCCAAGAAGCGTTTAGGAGCCGGGAGTGGGTGGAAGTCACGATTCCAAAGGCTGACGGCACAGCGGTCATTCGGCCGCACATTCTGGACGTGCACATCAACCTTTGGGGGCGAGACATTTTACAGCAGTACGGTGCTACGCTTACCTTTGGGTAATGGCGTTGCCACTTAAATGGCTCACCAATACGCCGGTCTGGGTGGAACAATGGCCGGTAGTGGGAGAGAAATTAGTCGCCCTAAAGCAACTGGTTAAAGAACAGCTAGACGCAGGACATTTAGAGCAGTCCACTAGTCCTTGGAATTCGCCTATTTTTGTCATTAAGAAGAAATCGGGGAAGTAGCGACTCCTCCACGATCTCAGAGAGATCAATAAATGTATACAGCCAATGGGTCCGCTTCAATGCGGCATCCCAAATCCAAATATGATTCCCGAGGGGTGGGAGATCCTAGTTGTAGATCTCAAGGATTGCTTTTACACCATTCCCTTAGACCCCAGGGACAGGGAAAGGTTCGCCTTTACGGTGCCGGTTGTGAACCACAGTGAGCCCACACAGCGTTACGCGTGGAAATTTTTGCCACAGGGCATGCTCAATTCACCCACCCTGTGCCAAATTTATGTTCACAACGCACTGGCAAAGTTTCGAAACCTTCATCCCACAGCCTTAGTTTGCCATTTCATGGATGATATCTTGGTCGCGGTGCCGCAACTCGGCAGCGAAATGTTTGCAGACCTCCAGGCCAGCCTGGGGGAGAAAGGGTTACTCATTGCCCCAGAGAAAGTGCAGAGAACCGAGCCTTTTTCATACTTGGGTCATCGGCTTCTCCGCTCTTTCGCAGCACCAGTTTTGCCCCAAATCAACTTGAAGGACTCAGTCACCCTGGTAGAATTGCAGCAGGTTTTAGGAAACATTAATTGGGCCAGACCATATTTCCGATTGGATACGGATCTCTTGAAGCCACTCTTCTCGCTGCTCACATTAGGCAAGCAGCCAGCAGACCGGATACAAATTCCTCGAGAGGCACGTTTGGCTCTTGAGAAGGTCAACCAAATTCTCAGCCAAAGGTGGGTGGACAGGATTGCTCAGGGGCCATATGCTCCGATCCTGAACTTGTACATCGTTCGGGCAGGATCCATGTTCACCGGAGCCCTAGGAGTGGACTCCGAGAAAGGGGCGAGTATCGTGGAATGGGTGTACTTGCCGAACACCTCTTCCCGGAACATCGTTCCTCCCCAAGAATTGGTCTCCGCGGTGGTTTACCGCGGAAGACTGAGAGCTAGGGACATTTCAGGGCACGACTTAGCAAAGATCGTGGTCCCGTTCACCAAAGAGCAGGTTCAGCAGTTGATGCAGCTCGGTGACTCGCTTCCAATTGCTTTGGAGGGATTCACCGGATGCTTGGCATACCACTTGCCAAAAGACCCCAGACTTGTCTCGTTTCAAACGCAGACAGTCAGCTTGTTCGAATTACTCTCGCTGGTTCTGCTTCAGGGAGCCAGGACAGTTTTTACTGATGGGGGTCGCACATATGGTGTCTTGACTTGGCAGGAGGGCCAGGCTTGGCGCACGCTGTTAACTCTTCCACAGAAGTCCGCACAGCGGGCAGAGTTGGCAGCGGTGAACCTTGCCTTGCGCACCTTCGCCAAAGAGAGCCTAAACATCATTACTGACAGTCAGTATGTTAGGAATTTGCTTCACAGTCTACCGGGAGCATACATCACTCCCGCGATTGACAAGAATTTGCTGAGTTTGTTCCTCACAGCTCAATTTCATTTGCGAAACCGCACGGAAGTGCTCTATATTGCCCACATCCGAAGTCACCAAGACCTACCTGGTCCGATTTCCGCGGGCAATAGCAGAGCGGATACGGCGGCAAAGGAAATTCAGCAACGTTCAGTGTTAGGTGTTTTCACTACTCCAATTCAGAGTCATGCATTCTTTCACCAAAATGCCAAAGCGCTCGCCAGACAGTTCAATCTGCCACTTTCTCAAGCCCAATGCATAGTTCGCTCTTGCCAGCATTGTGCAGGGGCACCGGGGGGGGGCCCTCGGGGGGGTCAACCTACGAGGGACAGAGGCTAACCAGGTGTGGCAGATGGATGTCGCGCATGTTCCGCAGTTTGGCAGATGGCAGTACATGCACGTTTGCATAGATACTTTTTCACAATTCGTTTGGGCAACGGCGCAGAAAGGGGAGACTGCTTCCCACGTGGAGCAGCACCTCCTTTCCTGCATCGCGGCAATGGGCAAGCCGCGGCACGTGTAAACCGATAACGCCCCGTCCTACAGCTCCAGGCAGCTGGCCGCCTTCATGGCCACCTGGGACATTAAGCATACTTTTGGCGTTCCTTACAATCCGCAGGGGCAAGCGATTGTGGAACGAGTCAATCGGACACTCAAGTCCTATATTGACAAACAAACAGAAAGGGGGGAGCCACCAGCCCTCCCCAAGTCACAGGGTCAGGCACAGCATTGTCTGAATAAGGTATTGTTCACATACAATCACCTTAATGTTTTTTCGGATTGCACACCGCAGGAGAAGCACTTCCGCCGTTTGGAAGCTCTCCCGCGACTGATGGTCCGATACCGGGTGCCACCGGACCATTCCTGGAGGGGCCCGGCGCCACTCGTAACCTGGGGAAGAGGGTATGCTGCAGTTATGTCTCCTACAGGTGTCGTTTGGATTCCAGCTCGGTGTGTTAAGCCTCACTTGGAACCACATGGCGTGGACCCAGGCCGACCCGAGTCCGATCCCGGAGATGGAGGACCTCACCCTGACCGAGAGGACCCGGCGGGAGACGTGGTGCCTGCGGATGGCAGCGCTGAGGATCACCTGGGGGATGGTCAAGACCCTTTGCAGCGAGGCCCGGGACGCCCTTCAACGCGAGGAGAGGGAGCCGACACCGGAGAATTTCGTAGCTGCAGTCTTTGCCCAGATTAATGCCAACTCCGTGGCAGTCACCATCATCCTGATCCTCTCCCTACTTGCTGGGGGAGGCGTTCAGGCTGCCTCACTGAAGGCCAACGATTTGATGCCCGGTGGAGACCTCTCTGCCAGGATGCATTACAACATATGGGAAAGGTTGGCGGGTCTCGTCAACCAGTCCGATTTTTGCCTGAAGCAGGACATTGGTTCTGCCTCAATCTTGAGCACCTGCCTCATCCCAGTGTGCCACACTCCAGGCGCGCACCCCAGGGATGGAGACTGGCTCGTGAAACGGATTTTCAGCCCGTACATCCCAACTGGTTCCTCAGAGTATGCCCGCTGGGAAATGCGGCTCACCATGACTTTGCCGGCTGACGCAGCCACTCTCCACACTCCTCGAGTGGCGGTCAGTCCGAACTCTACTTGTGCTCGAGTGACCGGCTGCTCCGCAGTCGGCCGAACTCGGCATCGCTGCCTCGAAGTTGGCAGCGGCAATTGGACTTGTGACAAACCACAGACACTTGGTTCAATGTATGCTCATGTTACCCTACCTTCAGGATGGTTCTTTACATGTAACCAGTACACTTGGAACTACATACCCGCAAATTTATCCGATGCTATATGTTGCATTAGTCGTTTGACACTGTTACTCCCCTCTAAGGATATGATTGTTCCAAGCACAAATGTTTCAGATGTTTCCGCACCCATACGACACGCTCGTGCCACCCAGTTAGACAGCTCATGTGATAGCAACATTAGGGTTCTTAGTCCAGCCGAATACGTCTCGTTGGCAGTCAGCATACTTGGCGTGCCAGGCTTAGCCGTCGGCAACGCTCGGAGAATTGGTCAATTGGCTTGCGGATTAGCAAAAGCCATTAACCATACCTCCTCAGCGATAGCGCTGCTCAACCAGGAGCAGGCAGAGCTTTGCCATGCCATCCTTGACAATCGAGCAGCTATAGACTATCTTTTGTTGTTACATCATTTGGGTTGCGAATCTGTCCACGGCATGTGTTGCTTCAATCTCACTGACAACTCACGCAAAGTCCAGAGCCAGCTCACGGACCTCCACACCCTAGTCAAGAACATTAAGCAGGGTTCGATATGGGATTGGTGGAGTTCCTTGTGGTCGTGGCTCCCGTGGGGGTGGCTCCAGATGACGCTTCAAGTAATTGTGGGGGTGATTATACTAGGCATAGCAGGATGCTGTTTCATGCAATGTATTCCCTCACTGTTATCAAGGTGTCTTTCATGGGGGGAACCCCGAAGCGTCATTCCCGCTCATCAGCTGATGCCTCTCTTGCGCAGAGTCGCCTGTTAGGTTGCTAAACAATAGAAAAAGGGGAGATGCGGATTCCGCATGCCCAATTGGCACAGAACCTTGGCAGAGGTTAAACCAGTTGAGCAGACTCCTGGCCACTGGCCCTTGCCAGTATGGAAATTAAGGGGGGTGGATTAATAATAAGGGATTAATTCACCTGCATCTGACCTGACCGACGACTCTGCTGAGGAGGCAGAACGCTAACCTCCCGTTACCCATTAGGCAATTACTCACGGATCAGCCTAATCTCTGGTGCAAATAGAAGCCATATTTACCCTAGCGTAAGCCCTAGACAATGCTTTCCCCCTGTCAGTGTTTGCCCTAGTTAATTAACTTCCCCAAGAGAGATTTCCCATTAACCCGAGTAAATGGGTGATGTGATTTTCTGTCAGATGACGGTTCTTTCCTGCATTGCCTTCTGATCTATATATGATGATGCTTTTCCTTCAATAAACCACTGATCTGATCTCGCTCCATATTGCCTCGTGTCGTTCCTTGATCAGTCTCCTCCGGGACCCAACGGCCGTCCTAGCAGCCCCGATTCCTACATCTTTCCTTCCTGCTCTCTCTTTCTCTCTTCCTGCCTCCAATGGCTTTGGCAGGGAGGGTGTTGATGCTGTGGGCAGTCAGAGCATTTCCCTGGCAGAAGAAATAAGATGGCAGCAGATGTTGGTCTGCTATTGCCAGAGTTTTCAACAAGATAGCCATGTTAGTCTGCTTCAACGTGTATAGTAAAAACAGAGAGAACAGAGCTGTGCCCCCTTGAAGACTAGCAGATTGATTTCAGTGTTAGCTTCTGAGAATTACAATCCGCGTTCTCAGGGCAGGAGGTGGGGGCCAGGGTGGCGGAGGGGGGAGAGACACAAAACCCAGAACCCCTCACTAGTTCCTGCCCTGTGGTCCAGCCTCATAGGGTGACCTGGATGCAAAACTTTCTTTGTTAAGGGTGTGTGTGTGCATGAAATTCAGGCACCTTAATGTGTGCATTTTGCCTAATGGATACATTTCCCCTACTGACTAAAGCAAGATTGTGTGTTTATAGAGAGGTGCACATGTTGTCCATTAACATTTTCAAATGTGTGGCTTCATATGTGCAGATGTTATTTCCCCCCAAACACTACTACAGCCTTGCAAATGAGCAAATTCTCAAGACCCAACGTTTTTCTTTCACCAGTGAGCCTTGAGATCTTTTAGGTTAAATCCAGCTAAATTCTTTTCTGTTCCAATCTGTACTTCAAGAGAGGATCACAGCAAAAGGGTGCTGCCATCGCTGCCCCATCTCCTGAGCCCAGCATCTGATGTCTGAGATAGCGACCGACCGCATTCTGCCTAATGGTAGGGCTGGCCTTTCACAAGACTCAGCCTGGGATACTAAGGAGCCAATGAATGAATACAACCCTTCACAGACCATTGGTTGAAGGAAGGGAGTTGGATAAAGGAAGCAGGAGGATCAATAGAAGGAGAACCTCTGAGGCATTGGGGTTGGGAGGCACAAGAAAGGGCTTTGTCAGGGTGAGGTGTGATAGGGTGGAATCAGAATACATTTGCCATTTTCCTACACTTTAGGTCCATTACAAAATGAAAATGGAGCCCTCAGCAAAGCCTTTGTTGTCCCTACGAACATGTAAGGCTTCATCAGTCGTGGCCTTGACTGGGGTTAATAACAACATCAGCATCTTTAGCAAAGGCCAAGGGAATGTGACAGGTAACAGAGGAGGAAACTGCTGGCTGCCTTTGGTTCACTGTCATTATTTGTGTCTAACGAGGCTAGCCTGTCGCCAGACTCTTTGGAGATGAAATGAAGCGGTGGGCAAAGGAGGCGCCGGGTCCTGACAGGCTGAGGTGTGACCTGATGTATCCTAACCATGCCAGACATTGGCAGAAAAACAAGGGAGAGGAAGGAGAAAATCTAGAGTCAGGGGATTGAAAAAGAGAAAGGATGAAATGAACAAGGTGCGCACGTGCACACACACACACACACCAAACAAAAATAAATACTGAGAACTGGAAACCTGTATGAATGAATAACAAACTTATATTTATAAAGTATGATGTTACTGTCCATCTTCCCAAAAATTTAATAGATCCTGGAAGTGTTACCATAGTGCAGCACTATTTCATGTGTCCCTCCAAGGGCATTCGAGAAACAAAATGGCTGCTCCCATTGTGCAAGGAAGGGGGAAATGACCATCTGGCCCTCAAGGCTGACTGAGAGTGTGTGACCTGGGCCCCAGCATGAAAAGGTTGCAAATCCCTTGTCTAAAGAGTCATTAAAGCAATGGTTCCCAATGTGGGGCTCAGGCCCCACAGGGGGATTTCAATTCCCAGAAGCCTAAGTCAGTACAGTACATTGGCTGATCAGTGCTTTGGGGAATTGACTTAGGCTTCTGGGAATTGAAGTTCAAAAAGCAAAGGCTGGGAAACACTGCCTTAAAGTGTCTCTTTCTTTTGTACATCACAGCATTCTTCATCCATCTTGGCCACGCAAGTTAAGGTATACTGGGATTTACTGTGCAAAAAAAAAAAAAGATAGAATAGAAAAGATGGCTGGAGGATGTTGTGATGTGCAAAAATAAAAGTCAGTCTCACATTTTTTTTCCCCCAGCAGCTCATACAACGTACACAGAAAGAGCCTCCTCGAATATTGTGGTATTTTTGAACCACAGCCGGGGCAACGGAAACATTGTGCTGGCTAATCTTTCTCACACTAGGTCAGGTGAAAGAAACTATGGAATGAATTCACCAAAAGGTGCCTTCATTTTGGCTTTTTAAAGCAGCAGCAGCTGCTGCTCATGCCTCTTTTGAACTTCCTAAAATGGTTGTTTGCATACTTAGAAACATCCATGGGATCAGGAACAGGAGAAAAATTGTATGGGATAGGGAATCATTTCCCTTAGCAAGTGAGGGAGTCAGGTAATGGCAGAGACCATTGTCTTTTTTCTCTAACACAGCTACAATGGGTGGCATTTTGATTAGCCAAATGGGAGTTTCGATTTGCACACATTTATATACCATCTAATTTTAAGCTTGACTGCAGTGTCTCAAGTGGCTACGACGCTGACTGGGAGGCGGGAGGTCAGCAGTTCGAATCCAGAGTAATGCAGGATGGAATGAGCTCCCGTCTTTGTCCCAGCTCCTGCTAACCTAGCGGTTCGAAAGGAGGAAATTGCAAGAAGATAAATAGGGACCGCTTTGGTGGGAAAGTAACAGCATTCCGTGTGCTTCGGTGTCTAGTCATGTGTGCCACATGACCACGGAAATGTCTGCAGAAGCAGACAGCGCTGGCTCTTCGGCTTTGAAACAGAGATGAGCATTGAACCCTAGAGTCGGATATGACTGACTTTCAAGTAAGGGAAACCTTTACCTTTACCTTAAAATCTCAAGAGAACTAACCACAGTCCTAATACTTTTCATCCTAAAGTATACTTTTGTGGCTTAACGTTGATTTAGGTAAAGGTAAAGGTTGTCCTTGCTCGAAAGCCAGTTGTATCCGACTCTAGGGTTTGGTGCTCATCTTCATTTATAGCCAAAGAGCCAGGGCTGTGTGCATCTGCAGAGGTTTCCATGGACATGTGGCAGGCGTGCCTAGAAACCGGAGTGCACAGAATGCTGTTAATCTTCCCACCAAAATGGTACCAATTTATCTACTTGCAATTTCTTGCTTTCTAACTGCTAGGTTGGCAGGAACTGGGAAAGAGATAAGAACATAAGAACATAAGAACAGCCTTGCTGGAACAGGCCACAGCCCATCCAGTCCAGCATTCTGTCTCACACAGTGGCTCACCATTTCCTTCAGGGTATTCCCAAGCAGATGCCTTCACCTGCTTAGGATTCCCTGGAAATGGCATTGAGAGATATCCTGCCTATCTCTCCAACCCGCAGGTTGTCCTTAAGTATCCATAATTATAGCCATTGATACTCTTGTCCTCCATGTACTTGTCTAATCCTTTCTTAAAGCTGTCAAGACTGACAGCTGTCACCACTTCTTCTGGCAGGGAGTTCCATAGACCAGTAATCCTCTGGGTGAAAAAGTACTTTCTCTTATTTGTTTGAGAACTAGCACCCAAAAGTTTCATGGAGTGTCCCCTAGTTCTAGTGTTATGCGATAGGGAAAACAGTTTTTCCTTATCTACTTTGTCCACACCGTGCATGATTTTATAAACTTCAATCAGGTCACCTCTTAGACGTCGTCGTTCAAGAGTGAAGAGGCCCAACCGTTGCAGCCTCAGATGGTAAGGAAGGTGTTCCAGTCCCCTAATCATTCTGGTTGCCCTCCTCTGCACTTTTTCCAGCTCCATAATATCCTTCTGGAGGTATGGCGACCAGAACTGTACACAGTATTCCAGATGGGGCCTCACCATAGATTTATAAAGAGGCAAAATGACACTTGCTGACTTATTTTCTATACCCTTCCCAATGATCCCTAGCATTGAGTTTGCTTTTTTCACTGCTGAGGCACACTGGGTTGACAACTTCATTGAGCTGTCCACCAGGACACCAAGGTCCCTTTCCTGGTTTGTCGCAGAGAGTTCAGACCCCATCAGTTTATAAATGTAATTGGGGTTCTTTGCCCCAACATGCATCACTCTGCACTTACTAATGTTGAAACTCATTTGCCACTGTTTTGGCCACTCCCCCAGTGTCGAGAGATCCCTCTGGAGCTCCTCACAATCTCTCACAGTTTTCACTACCCTGTATAATTTAGTGTCGTCAGCAAATTTGGCTACCTTGCTTTTTACTCCTACCTCTAGATCATTTATGAAGAGGTTGAAAAGCAGGGGTCCCAGTACTGAACCTTGGGGGACCCCACTCTTTACTTCCCTCCACTTGGAGAAGTGTCCATTTAGTGCTACCCTCTGTTTCCTGTCCCTTAGCCAGTTGCTGATCCAGGACAAGACCTGTCCCTTTATTCCATGACTGGTAAGTTTATTCAAGAGCCTTTGGTGTGGGACCTTGTCAAAAGCCTTCTGAAAGTCCAGATAAACAATGTCAACTGGATCCCCCTTATCCACATGCTTGTTGACACTCTCAAAAAATTCCAACAGATTAGTGAGGCATGATTTGCCCTTGCAAAAGCCATGTTGGCTCTCCTTTAGCAGCACCTTCTCTTCTATGTGCCTATTAATTCTATCTTTTAGGATGGTTTCCATCACTTTACCTGGGACACATGTCAAACTGACAGGTCGGTAATTTCCTGGATCACCCCTGGATCCTTTTTTGAAAATTGGTGTTACATTCGCTACCTTCCAGTCATCAGGCACAAAGCCTGATTTGAGGGAAAGATTATATATTTTGGCTAGGAGATCAGCAATTTCATCTTTAAGTTCCCTGAGAACTCGTGGATGCATGCCATCTGGTCCTGGTGATTTGTTAGTGTTTAGCTTAACAAGACATGCAAGGACCTCCTCCCTGGTTATTTCTATCTGGCTTAATTCTTCGCTTTCCCTCCCTACGAAGATAGGCTCTGTTTTGGGCATGTGGCCTCTGTCTTCTTCAGTGAATACTGAAGCAAAGAATTCATTGAGTCTCTCTGCAATCTCTGTTTCCTCTTTAATAACCCCTTGCCTTCCATTGTCATCTAATGGTCCAATGGCCTTCCTAGTTGGGTTCTTACTTCTAATGTACTTAAAGAAGTCTTTGTTATTTCTCTGAGTATTTTTAGCTATACGCTCCTCAAAGTCTTGCTTTCCTTTCCTGATTGTTGCCTTGCATTTGTTCTGCCAGAATTTATGTTTCTGCCTGCTGTCCTCATTCGGACAAGCCTTCCATCTTCTAAATGAGCTTTTCTTGCTCTTGATCACTTCCCGAACAGCTCCTGTAAGCCACATCGGAGTCCTCTTGGACCTGGCAGTGCCCTTTTTCCTTTTGGGTATGCATTCCAATTGAGCCTCTGTTATTGTTTTTGTAAACAGCCTCCATGCCTCTTGGAGTGTTTGGACTCTCTCAATTTTCCCTTTCAGCTTCTTTTTTACTAGTTTCCTCAACTTTGGGAAATTTCCTTTTTGAAAATTTAAGGTCTCTGTGTTAGATTTTATCAGTGACTTGCCGTCTATGATCAAGTTAAACATAATTGAGTTGTGGTCACTGTTCCCTATTGGATCAGTCACATTAACATCTTGCACCAGATCCTGAGTATTACTCAGGATCAAGTCAAGGATTCTTGTACCTCTAGTTGGGTCTTCAACCATCTGTCCCAGGGAACAATCATTTAGCATATCTAGGAACTTTATCTCTTTATCATGTGCTGAACAACAGTTCACCCAGTCTATGTGAGGGTAATTGAAGTCCCCCATTATAACCAGGCTTCCCTTCTTGGATGCCTCCTTTACAACATTCTCCAACTGCCAGTCTCCCTCAAGAGTTTGGGTCGGAGGCCGATAGTATATGCCTACTGTTAGACCATCCTTGTGGCCTGGTACTCTTACCCACAGAGCTTCTAATGGTGACTCCAAATCACCTAGATATTCCAATTCATACGATTTTATCACTTCTTTGACATACAAGGCCACACCACCTCCCATTTGCCCCTTCCTATCCTTCCTGTACAGTTTGTAGCCTGGGATAACTGTATCCCATTGGTTATCATCCGTCCACCAGGTTTCAGTGATACCAATAATATCAATATTCTTATCTATTGCTAAGTATTCCAGCTCCCCTATTTTGTTCCGGAGGCTTCTGGCATTTGTATACAAGCATTTATATATGCTTTTCTGACACAGTCTTTTGTGTCCAGTTGCATTGTTAGACTGCCTCTTGCATCCTTCTGCTAGAGTGCTGGTGACTAGCTCCTCGCTCTGCTCAGTAATTTTTGCATCCTCCTCACTACTCAAGTACACACTTTCCCGAACCGGATGCTGCCCAGCTCCTGTCGGCTTTCCCCCAGTTATCAGTTTAAAAGCTGCTCTGCAGCCTTTTTGATGTTGAGTGCCAGCAATCTGGTCCCATCATGGTTCAAATGCAACCCATCCCTCCTGAACAGATTTGGCTTGTCCCAAAATGTTCTCCAGTTCCTGACAAATCTGAAACCCTCCTCTCGACACCACCGCCTCATCCACGCATTGAGGCTTCTGAGCTCTGCCTGCCTGGTAGGTCCTGCGCGAGGGACAGGCAGCACTTCTGAAAATGCTACCTTGGAAGTCCGGGACTTCAATCTTCTTCCTAACAACCTGAATTTGGCTTCCAGGACAGACCGCTTGGCCTTCCCAACATCATTGGTACCAACGTGTACCATGACAACTGGCTCATTCCCAGTTCTCTCTAACAATCTATCTAGATTTCTTGTGATGTCTGCAACTTTTGCACCTGGCAGGCAAGTCACCATGCGGTTATCATGTGCATCACAAATCCATTTCTCTGTATTTCTAATTATTGAATCGCCTAGTACAAGGAGCCTCTCTCTTGCAATCTGTTCATCTACATGCACCTCATCAACCATATTAAGGGAGAGAACCTCAGTTTGTTCCTGTTGTTTATCTTCCTGGATCTCATCAAGTGTGATGAAAGAGAGATCATCAGGTGGAACTAGTTGTTCCTCTGTGTGTTCCTCATCAGGTGCGATGAGGGAAAGAGCCTCAAATTTATTCTGTAATTTCAGACTCTCAGAGTGATCCCCTACTCTTCTCCTCCTTTGAGTCACATTCCTCCAACCACCTCCCTCCTGAGTTAGTGAAGGGCCTTCTCCCTCAGAACTGTGCCCTGTCTCTTCTTTGTCCAAGATGGACAGCTTACCCTGTTGTGCAGCTCTCAGGTCTCGAACTGCTGATCTGCCAACCTTCCAGTCATCAAGATCAGCGTCTTAACCACTAAGTCACCGCAGAGGTTGATTTACCTCTGTGTAAATGACCATGCAATCTTACACATATCTTCTGTAAAGTTATACTCAAGTTAATTAGATAAAAGTTTGCAGTTTAAATATCTGAATCTGAGCAAATAAGTGGTTTGCAAAGAAGAACTGATTGACTGCCTGAAAAATCTGTAGGACTATTAACTGTAGTAGTTGACTGTTTGCCTCTCTTGTTTTGACAAAACACTGGCACTAAGTTGACAGTTATTATGCCCATCTGCTGTAATATTTCAAATAGTTAGCAAGATGTTTGTCCTATTAACCATGTGGGCAACTACTATAAATGATTGGTCTTCGTGAAAATACAAACATAACATATGGCCACCTAATTGAAATGAGAAACTACAAAGCCCAACACCATTGGAAACATTCTGCATATTATAACAAATGACACTGTATCTACTTCTTCGGGCATTTCATTATACAGTATGTGAATTTAAAACATTTACAATCTGTGTACCATTTCTTTCACTGTATTGTAACCAAGTTATTTCTTTTCACTTCTTATGATAAATATATTATAAATATTGTTTATTTGGCCATCAAATCAATGTTTGACATTCTTATCATATGGGATCAAAATTGCTGGGAGAAACATCAACAATCTGAGATATGTAGACGATACCACCTTAATGGCAGAAAGTGAGGAAGATCTAAGGAATCTCTTGATTGGGCTGAAGGAGGAGAGTGCAAAAGCTGGCTTGAGACTCAATATCAAGAAAATCAAGATAATGGCAACAGGCCCAATCAGTTCCTGGAAAATAGATGGGGAAGAAGTAGAAGCAGTGACAGATTTTACTTTCTTAGGATCTAAGATCACTGCAGGTGGTGACTGCAACCATGAAATAAAAAGATGACTGATTCTGGGAAGACAAGCTATGAGAAACCTGGGGAACATAGTTAAAAGTAGAGACATCACCATGAAAACAAAAATCTGCATAGTCAAAGCAATGGTATTCCTGGTGGTAATGTATGGGTGTGAGAGCTGGACCATTAGGAAAGCTGAATGCAGAAAAATAGATGCCTTTGAGTTGTGGTATTGGAGGAGAGTTTTGAGAGTCCCCTGGACAGCGAGGAGAACAAATAGGTAGATCTTAGAGGAAATCAACCCTGACTGCTCATTGGAAGGGCAAATAGTAAAGATGAAGCTAAAGTACTTTGGACATCAAACGAGAAGAGAGGATTCTCTGGAGAAGGCCTTGATGCTGGGAAAGGTGGAGGGCAAAAGAAGAAGAGGGCGACCAAAGATGAGATGGCTAGATGGCATCATGGACACAGTGGGGACATAGCTGGGCGGGCTGAGAAGGATGGTGGAGGACAGAGGTGCCTGGAGGACAATGGTCTATAGGGTCGCAAAGCGTTGGAATCAACTGTGAGACTGAACAACAACAATCTTTCAAATATAATTTCAACAAGATTTGAATATCCATAACAAAGCCAAGTCCAACCAATTCTTCTATTGTTTTCATAATTACTTCTCCAAAGGATCAGATCTTGTCCATTCCATCAATGAGTAAAAAAAAATATATTTGTAAAGTTCACATCTGCATTAATGACTGACATTATTTCTTTTACTAAGTTTATATAACTTTCAGTGAAATAACTTGATGAGTTTAGAATTTTTTGTCATAAATTTCAACACAACAGAGATAATTTCCCTTCATAAGAGCTGCAACTAGCATTCAAATAGAAGATTTCTCTTCTTTCTCTTTAAAGATCTCTCTTTAAAGACATTATATCCCTTCACATTTTTAAATGTAAAGTTGGGATTCTGATATTATTAGAAAAGAAGATCAAAAAACAAGATCAAAATATTCAGCTGGACTAATAATATTTCAAATGTGGAACTAAATCATGCTCTGGGGATAATTTGGATTTACCGAAGTATTTTATATGGAAGGCATCTTGGAAATGATTGGAGAATAAAAATAGAAAAAAAAAAGAGACGGCCATACAGAAAGGAACATACATTGGGCTTCTGTTCCATCCTGATTATCAAGAGAACAAAGAGTTTCACATCCTGAGCTGAGCACAGAGGAGTCGGTCTTAATAAAAAGGGCCAAAGTTGAGGAATTTTTATAGTTGAGGAATTTTTATAGTATGCATTTGTGGTGTTACAATATATGTCACACCAAGTAAAATGCTGTAAAATTTAACCACAAGAATGTGCAAGGTTGATGTTAAAGAACTAAATTTAGTAGTTAAACCTTCATTGTACAAACAAAGCATATACTGAATAGCACTTTTGCAGCATACCACTTTTTTAGTCCATATATTAAAAAAGCCCTCTAATGCAGATTGCAATTAACAAAGCATATTGTTCTTACACAACATATTGAGTGGAAACTTTGGTTTGTCCAGGGAAAAGAAGGGAGGAAGAGAGGAAGGAAGGAAGGAAGGAAGAAAGAAGGGAGGGAGGGAGGGAGGGAGGGAGGAAGGAAAAGTGCTAGTAACTGCAACCAATTCCAAACAGCTTGCGTTACATCTTTTTATCATGTAAAATTCTGAGCACACTTGTGCAGTGATTACAAGATGTGGTTTGGATTGCCATTCAATAGTTTGGAAAATCTAGCCAGCACTAATTCTAGGACATTTTGATTTGATAAAGCTGAATTTCAGTTTGGAAATCTAAAGTCAACAAATGGCTATAATTTTTTTCTTTGCTTTCTAACAGCTTCATGTAACTTGTCAGCATAATACTTGACAAACTTCAGAAAAATTGTAGGAATTGTCGTGCTGTGGGCCTTTATTTATGCTTTGATTTCAAAGAGACATAGCCAGTAGATTTTTCTCTCTCTTTCTGGAACTGGATGATATGTGCATGGGTAGTTGACTTTTCTAAGGGATTCGAGCCAGTGGTGGACATCAGCAGGTTCACACCAGTTCGCCAGAACCGGTAGCAGAAATTCTGGCTGGCCCCACCCATTCAAGTTTTGAAATAAAATAGTCCTAATTTGGGTGAACCGCAGAGCTCCCCCTGGCCAAGCCCACCATACCAGCCCAACACTGATTCAAGCCCTACAATTACAGTAAAACCTCGCATAAAGAGCGCCTCGCTTAGAGATTAACTCGCTTAAAGAGCAGAATTTTCTCTGAATGGTTGCCTCGCTTAACAACAAAAACCAAACAAAAACTCGCTTAACAACTACATTGAGGTTTTTAATTCCCCCCCACCCCGCCAGAAGTCACAATTGGTCACTTACAATGGTGTTTCACTTAAAGAGCAAACTCGCTTAAAGAGCAATCCTGTGGAATGCATTATGCTCTTTAAGCAAGGTACTACTGTATTTAAGAACAAATGTGTCCTGAAATCTAGAGAAAAATTGACATTTTTTCAAGACACACTTCCTTCATTTCTGATTTCCTCAAGAAATAAAATTGCTAACAAACATTACAGAGTATTCAGATTCAGATTCACTCTACTTTGATTTGATTTTGTCATCTTTTGAATTGTGGCATATCTGGATCAACTCACTTTTGTTCTGGATGCATCCAAATCCAAAGCATTCTTCTAGTTGTGAGCAGTTAAAGATAAAATCGGTAGGAAAGACATTGAACTCATTGCAGGAAAAAGGAAGTATAAATGAAATTAGTAAAACCAACAATAAAGCTGCATGCAACAAAATTGTACTTTCATATAGAGATACGTTACACCTTTATACCAATAACAAAATACACTATTTTTGCACACCATGCAGGTGTAAAAGCATAGAACTTCATAAAGAAAACAACAGCCTACCTGCCAGGAACAGATGCCTAGATCAGGCGTGCCCAAACCTTTTGGGCAATGGGCCAGTCACATGGTTAGGTGGCTACTTTGGCCTGGGGGCCAGATCCAGCCCCCAGGCCATAGTGTGGGCACCCCTGGCCTACGTGGTATAAAATGCAAAATATAGCCGATGGACTCAAATGCTCATTTTGCACTTCTAGAACCATCTATATCATGTCAATGGCAAAGCTTTCAGAGATTATCTGAGGTTCTTAACAACTCTACTTATATCTTATTAGGATACATATCTCTTACCAGCATTACTAATGAACTTGATTAGGCATGATGAAAACAGCTTTAAACCACCATGATAGCTCTCAATTAGTTCATAACAGATGGACTCTCATTATTTTCTTGCCCTTCATTTACCAACCTCTTGCGTGTCGATTGAATTTGGCAAATTTTGTATGGCTCCCAAGAACCCCCTTTTTAGTAGGAGCTATCATTTGGTAATATTAAGGCACCAAATGTTATACCGCCTGTACTTTTTTAAAAAATCAGATGTTTATACTCCAGACAAAGCAATTAGTTAAAATGACTGGAGCCATTTGCTGTGGTATAGCAAATCATGCAACTGGAAGTATTTGTAACAGAAAATACCTACATTGATTTCTTAATGTTCACAATTCACAGCTGAGGTTTACGCCAATGGACTTCAGTATTCTAGTTGGTGTAAGCAATAAGATTCTGGCTACAATCTGCTTGTTCTGTGCTGTTGTCTTAAACTGAAAAAGGGAAGGGAAATAAACTTATAATTTATACTGATATACTATTGAAGCACTGCAAGAGGCTCATTCAAAAGGAACTGCCTTAACAAGCTATAACAAGAGTTTACTGTCTCATTTCCTTCTCTTGTTAGCCTTTTTTTAAAAATAAAAAATTGGCATCCTAGCACATCAGTATTGACAAAAAAGTGTTCTTAAATATTCTGACAGTTTTGCATGCTGCTTCAAAGCTGTTAAAAAGGGACTTCCAGAGAGAGGATTTGCTTACCTTTAATTTATCCCCTGCTGTTGGCTTTACTTACCATTCCTGAGTGTGTGCTTTGCATGTTGGCATCTCCACATCAGTTCAGAAGCGCATGCCTGCATTGATGAGAACTGACCATTTAAAAATAAAAACCCCAGCAATGGAAGGGAAAAAAGATTATTTTTAAGGGGGGAGGACCTAGTGCTTATTCACAATTTTCTTTGCATCATGTGTTCAATTTAAAAAGTACAAATCGGCCCATTCCAGAGTGGGAGCATTTCCTACATTTCACCCAGTGTAGTTGCACTCTATGTTTTTCCTCTCTATCCCAGCCACATCGAGAAGCCTATTGTTTTTTCCTCCATTACAGTACCATGCATTGCTTCATCCCAAGGTAGAAAAGAGGAATAGCCAAATAATGCAAAGGAAAAATGAATTCCCAGCCATTGTTTCAATGAAATCAAAGTCAGAAAGACATATAAACAGAAATAACCAATTACTTTAACACGAGGACTTAGAGGGAAATGATACCCACTTTTATCTCTCCCGCTAGCTCACTAAGTCAGGTGGGGATGTGTAACCAGAATAGAGTTGCCATAATTCTCTCCCACAAAACCGGGGCAGAAGTATACTTGAAAAAAATGGGCAGGTTATCTACAAAATTGCCTTTTTAAAACAAAATTAATATAATATCAATATATAAATGAATTTATTTACAACATTTAATTCTTACTATAAGACAATCAGTTGTACTTCCGAGAAGTTGCATCGTGGTCAACTCTTAACGTCCTCACTTCCAGGAAACACACGGGTCACAATTATCAGGTGGTGGTGTGAGGCGAGGACATTAAGATTTGCCTCCAGGTATATTCAAACTCCAATGTGGCAGGAAATGGCTCGTTTGATGGCGAGAGTTTGAATTTATTTCAATGGTGTGTAATAATACACAATCAGCAAGTTTTAAAAACCCAGGACTTTAACATGATTTTTATTGAACTGGCTGGGACAATTTTTCTGACTTTGAATCCGGGACAATCCTGGTTTTCTGGGATGTATGGCAACCCTAAACCAGAACCAGTGTCTGGGGTCAGGAAGAGAGGAAGTCTTTTTGGCAGCTGGCAATTCAACTACAGGATTTCTCCTAGTGGGGATGAGGCTAGTGTCAGAGATGCAATTGCTTTGATGGCAACTCAACACACAATCCCACCTTTTTTGGTTGCTAACCATGGCATTTTAATTCACTGATTTTATCCTACTATATCTGTTCATTTCCTTTGTTTATATTTGTTGTTGTTCAGTAGCATGACAGATACCTCATTCCTCCACTATCCTCCTCAACCTGCCCAACTCTGTGCCCAGTGCATCTACAATACCATCTAGCCATCTCATTTTTTGGCCTCCCCCTCAACCATTCCCAGCATCAAGGCTTTCTCAAGTGAATCCTCTCTTCTCATTTGATGTCCAAAGTACTTTAGTTTCATCTTTACTATTTGACCTTCTAATGAGCAGTCAGGGTTGATTTTTTTAGGATCGACTTATTTGTTCTCCTCTCTGTCTAGGGTACTCTCAAAACTCTCCTCCAACACCACATTTCAAAGGCATCTATTATTCTGCACTCAGCTTTCCTGATGGTCCAGCTCTCACACCCATACATTACCACCGTGAATACCATTGCTTTGACTATGCAAATTTTGGTTTGCAAGGTGATGTCTCTACATTTAACTATGTTCCCCACGTTTCTCATAGCTTGTCTCCCAAGCATCAGTCACCTTTTTATTTCATGGCTGCAATCACCATCTGCAGTGATCTTGGATCCTAAGAAAGTAAAGTCTGTCACTGCTTCTACTTCTTCCCCATCTATTTTCCAGGGACTGATAGGGCCTGTTGCCATTATCTTGGTTTTCTTGATGTTGAGTCTCAAGCTTGCTTTTGCACTCACTTCTTTCAACCTAATTAGGAGCTTTTTTAGGTCTTCCTCACTTTCTGCCATTAGGGTAGTATCATCTGAGTTTCTCAAGTTGTTGATGTTTCTCCCAGCAATTTTGACCCCAACTTATGATTCGTCCAACCCTGAATTGCACATTATGTGCTCTGTGTATAAGTTGAATAAGTAGAGTGACAAAATGCAGCCTTGTCTTACTCCTTTTCCTATTCCAAACCACTCTGTCATTCCGTATTCTGTCCTAACTGTTGCTTCTTGACTCTTGTACAGATTTCTCATGAGGCATATAAGGTGTTCTGGTATTCCCATCTCTTTAATTACTTGCCACATTTTATTGTGGTCCACACAGTCCAAGGCCTTGGTGTAGTCAATAAAACAGAAGTAGACTTGTTTCTGGTATCCCTTCGTTTTCTCCATGATCCAACGTATGTTGGCAATGTGGTCTCTGGTCCCCGTGCCTCTTCTGAACCCAGCCTGCACTTCTGGTAGTTCTCTCTCCACATGCTGCTGAAGTATGTCCTGTATTTTCTTGTGCATCACCTTGCTAGTGTGTGGGATGAACACAATTGTTCGATAATTTGAACATTCTTTGGAATTACCCTTTTTGGGGATTTTAACATATACCGATCTTTTCCAATCCTGTGACCATTGTTGTGTTTTCCAAATCTGCTGGCATATATAATGCAATAATTTGATCCCATCATCTTTTAGGGCTTTGAAAAATTCAGCTGGGATACCATCATCTCCACTGATTTTGTTGTTTGCAGTGCTTTTTAGGGCCTTTCTGACTTCACTCTCTAGGTTGTCTGGCTCAAGTTCAATGTTCTCATCATTGTGATTATCAGGGGTGTTGAGGTCCTATTTGTAGAGTTCCTCTGTGTAATCTTGTCATCTTTTCTTAATCTCTTCTGCATCAGCTAACTCCTTGCCGTTTTGTCCCTTATCATGGTCATTTTTCCTCTAAATGTTCCCTTGATTTCCCCAATTTTTTTGAAAAGATCTCTAGTCCTACCCCTTATGTTGTTTTTCCTCTATTTCTTTGCCTTTTTCATTTAGGTAGTTTAGTGTCTTGCAAGGAAGACGAAAGAAGGAGCCGCAGTAGGGCTAAACACAACTTTATTGCATGATGAACATGTGGTTTTGTTGTTGTTCAGTCGCACAGTCGGTTCCGACCCTTTGCGACCCTGTGGACCATTGCTCTCCAGGCGCCTCTGTCCTCCACCATCCCCCTCAGCCCTCCCAGCTCTGTGCCCATTGTGTCTACAATGCCATCTAGCCATCTCATCCTTGGCCTCCCCCTTCTTCTTTTGCCTTCCACCTTTCCCAACATCAATGCCTTCTCAAGTGAATCCTCCCTTCTCATTTGATGTCCAAAGTATTTTAGCTTCATCTTTACTATTTGGCCTTCCAGTGAGCAATCCGGGTTAATTTCTTCTAAGATTGACCTATTTGTTCTCCTCGCTGTCCAGGGCACTCTTAAAACCCTCCTCCAACACCACATTTCAAAGGCATCTATTCTTCTGCGTTCAGCCTTCCTAATTGTCCAGCTCTCACATCCATACATTACTACTGGGAAAACCATTGCTTTGACTATTCTAATTTTTGTTTTCAGTGTGATGTCTCTGCTTTTCACTATGTTCCCCAGGTTTCTCATTGCTTGTCTCCCAAGAATCAGTCGCCTTTTTATTTCATGGCTACAATCCCCATCTGCAGTGATCTTTGATCCTAAGAAAGTAAAATCTGTCACTGCTTCTACTTCTTCCCCGTCTATTTTCCAGGAACTGATGGGGCCTGTTGCCATTATCTTGGTTTTCTTGATATTGAGTCTCAGGCCAGCTTTTGCACTCTCCTCCTTCAGCCCAATCAAGAGATTCTTTAGGTCTTCCTCACTTTCTGCCATTAGGGTGGTATGTGGTAATGTGGTACATGTGGTAATGGCGGACAAACAACTGTATTTATAGTACACTGTACATTTGAATATCCCGGTGTGGTAGCTCATTGGCTACTATCTGTGTGATGTCATAGGTCATCACGCCCATCTTCTCCAGGTGCGGTGTGGCGGGAAGGTTTCCCGCTCTGCATGTATTCGGAGAATCTGTACCATGTGAGCCGGATGCTCGCTACTGCCACCTGTGGCCACTTTGCTCGCATCCTTATACAGCTGGTTACAATGTGTCTCTGATTAGATACATAACACCCCTCCCCCCTAGATTAGATACAATTGGGGTGACTCTAGAGCCTCGATGAGGATTACCTGGTGGTCCTGCTCTACCTCGCACTCTGGGTCCCCTGCCTATGGGAGGGGTGACCTGAAAAGGGCATCGGCATGGCTCATCTGATCTGGTTACAATGTGTCTCTGATTAGATACAATTGGATACATTGACTGAATACATTCTGTTAAAGGGAAACTTGCAACATTCATTCAATACATAACACCCCTCCCCCCTAGATAAGGACGAAGTCCTTCAGCCACTGAGGCTTCCCACATGTTCGCTTTGGGCGAGTGGCAGCCATGCTTTGACCTGGGGTCCCTGCATGCTCTTGATTACTCTGTCCTCATCCTGCAATGGGAGAGGGTAACTTGTTAGCGATTGGCTGCGAGTTCTGAGACGGGGACTGGGGAGGTCTGGGTGTAGGAGTAAACTCCAGGGACATGAAACCGGGGGCTCCAGGGACTAAAGCAAAACCCCGCTCTTCACTCGGACAGGTGGGGGACCACTCCAAAAAATCCCCCTGATTTCCTAACTCAAAGTCTAACTCTTCAAAATCCTCCTCTTCCAAATTGTTCCTGTAACCCAGGGGGTCAAAAGGATGCGGGTTTGTGTCATTTCCCTCCCCCCTGTGGTCTGCGTCTCCCCCTTGGGATAAGCAGGTGGGGGGAGAACCCTAACGCTGAATTCTCTGCTTGGTCACTCCTGTCTTGCCTGCCTACTATCCTCCCCCTGAGCTGGTCGGCATGCCTCCTCCAGAGGAGTCCTGTGCTTGTCTCAACATTGTAAGAGACTGGCCCCGTTTGCCCAACCACTACTCCAGGCACCCAAGTAGGTCCACCGGCCACGTAATTCCGGCAATGCACTGCCTCGCCAATTCCGAAACTCTTGGTGCCCCCCATTTCTATGTTTCTACCCGTGTCCACTACTCTGGTTGGGTCTAAGTGCGAGAGGATCGTGGCGGGTTTCCTCTGCATAAGGAGCTCGGCGGGCGACAGACCCGACACTAATACCTTAACAGGAATTGGCAAAGTTGCAAGTTCAATTCCCCGGGGCCCATCCGACGCAATGCGTCCTTCGTTGTTCGCACTAAGCGTTCCAATTGACCATTTGTAGCGGGGTGAAAAGGGGCAGAGGTGATGTGGCGAATCTTATTTATCTCTATGAAACCCTGGAACTCCGCTGACATGAAAGTTGTGGTGTTATCGCTCACAAGTACGTCAGGTAACCCAAAACAGCTGAATACCTTCCGTAATTTTTTAATCGTTGCAGCTGACGATGTACTGGCCATTAAGATTACCTCCAACCACTTGGAGTAAGCGTCCACTATTATGAGGAATAGGGTGCCCCTGAAGGGACCTGCGAAATCTACATGCATGCGCAACCACGCCCCCCGGGCTGTGTCCCATTCTCTGTGAGGAAGTCGGGACTCCTCGGGGCGGGTGCTTTGGAAGCTCTCACACGTGCCAATCAAGTGTTCTATGTCTGCGTCCAACTTGGGCCACCAGACGTAACTTCTGGCTAGCGCTTTGGAGCGCACAATCCCCGGGTGGCTGATATGCAACATCTTTAGTACCCAAGACCTCAAAGCTTCGGGGATTATTACCCGCTGCCCCCAGAGTAGGCAGCCCCTTTCTAAGGAGAGTTTGTCTCTCCTCCTGCCATAAACCCTGAATTCCTCCATAGGGGAGGTTGCTGGCCAGCCTTTTTGTACTCATGAACTGACTAGGGCCAATGACTTGTCTTTCACTGTAGCTTTAGCGATCTCCACTGGCAGTATCGGGGGTGACTCTAGAGCCTCGATGAGGAGCACCTGGTGGTCCTGCTCTACCTCGCACTCTGGGTCCCCTGCCTATGGGAGGGGTGACCTGGAAAGGGCATCGGCATGGCTCATCTGATCTGGTTACAATGTGTCTCTGATTAGATACAATTGGATACATTGACTGGATACATTCTGTTAAAGGGAAACTTGCAACATTCATTCAATACATAACAGGTAGGTTTCATTATCTCTCCTTGCTTTTCTTTGAAATTCTGTATTCAATTGGTTGGTTTTTTTTCCTTTCTCCTTTGCCTTTTGCATTCCTTCTTTCCTCTGCTATTTTAAGAGCCTCATCAGACAACCAGTTTGCTTTCTTACGCTTCTTTTCTTTTGGTATGGTTTTCCTTGCTGCCTCCTGTATGATGTCCTGTGCCTCTGTCCATAAATCTTCTGGTACTCTGTCTATCAAGTCTAAGCCATTAAATCAGTTCCACACCTCCACTGTGTATCTGGCCTCATTGTTTTCCTTATTTTCTTTAGTCTAAGCCTGAATTTTGCAATCATTAGATTATGATCTGAGCCACAGTCTGCTCCAGGTCTCATTTTTGCTGACTGTATGGAGGTTCTCCATCTTTGGCTGCAGAGTATGTAATCAATCTAATTTCGATGTTGGCCATCTGGCTATGTCCATGTGTAAAGTCGCCTCTTGTGTTGCTGGATGAGGGTATTTGCTATGACTAGTGCATTCTCTTGGCAGAACTCTATTAACCTTTGCCCTGCTTCATTCTGTATTCCAAGACCAATCTTGCGTGTTATTCCATTTACTTTTTGATTTCCTACTTTGGCATTCCAATCTAATTAAATGGCATTACTTTGATTTGTTGAAACTATTTGATTGGGACTTTTCTTATAAATGAGAATGCTGTTGATCTGCAATAACACAACCACATTAATTAGTCAGAAAAACAACCACCAAGAATGGATATTTTTCTTTCCCCTCTTATTTCTTCAAGAGGGTTATCAGTTTTATCTCTGTGGAAGTTAATTAGTGTCTTCACGGTAAGTACAAAGGGTGGTGTAGATGCGCTTGGAAATGGTGTACATTTTAATTTACTTGTGCATGTCAAAGCAAAGCTGCTTTTAAAAGTAAAAGATCTGAAGCTTGGTCTTGCTAATTAGTACACTGCACATTTGTAGATAAAATCTGTTACAGGACATTTCGGACTCTGTCATTAATCATTAATAAACAAATTGGCAAATAATTTGATCTCTTGTGAGAGGAAATTAGATACATTAAATTCTGCTTAAAAGGTGAAAGTTACTGTTATATTTTGAATAGGATTATTAGTAAATTACTTGGAATTTGCTTCAGTTTCCTTACCTGTTAAATGTAAACCAAAACAGACATTTTTTTAAAAAATCATTTGTCTGCTAATCTTTACTTTGATCATATCTGCCTAGGACAGCTCCTGGTTTCGAAGGAACCTATTTCCTTGTGCATAGGATTGCATTTGTTAGTGGAATTTGTATCAAATGCGCAGTTAGGGATAACATTTTGCATGCAGAAATGGGATAATAATTAGAGTTCTGAAACAATAGAAGATTCAGAACAGGTTCCATAAGAGGAAGAGGTGGTTGTAAGGAGCAAACTGTGTGGTGGAGCAGAATGACCACGCGCGCGCGCACACACACACACACACACACACACACACACAATTGGGCTCTGTCATCTAATAACCATAGTAGTTAAGACGCTGAGCTTAAAGACTGGAAGGTCGGGGTTCAATACCTGAGTGCTGCACGACAGATCTTGGGGACATGAAAGGAGCCTCATTTGGGTGTCCCCTGAGTGGAGTTTCTCCAGCAAAAATCCTTTCAACTCAGAGTAATTTCTGACATGAAATGTACCTGTATTTATTTATCTAATAACCATTGTAGAACCCTAAATAGGATATAATACTACATAACAATAGGTTTTTCAGCAGTGATGCACCAATGTCATCCTTAAACAGGCATGCCTGGCACCCCCTTTACAAGCATTTTTCAAATTTATTTAAAAGGTTTTAAATAATACATTTAATGCCCCAGGATATTATCTTGGCCCCCTCCTTCTTGGCCATCTGGTGTTCCTGTATAAAAGAGGAAAGATGGATCTGTGAAGATGTTCACATGCTGCTCTTGGAGAGAAACAAGGTTTTATTTCATGATAGTTTACAGCTCCTGGTTAAAGACATTGTTAGTGTACTTACAGAATTAGCCCTATGTTAAACCCATTTTGGCAGTATGGTCTACTCTGTTACCATAGCAGTATAACCTGGCCAGACTGCTAGAAAACTTCACAGAAATAAATCTGAATATCAATCAGATATCTTCAGTCATTATGAGGTGTAAAGAGCCACACTGATTTGCAACTGTATGTATTATACTAACCAACCATCCCCAACAATCATGGGCCATGAAGTCTTGCTCTTAGTCTGAAGTGGACCTGATCCACAAAAGCTAACATTATACCAGTTAATCTTTGAGTTGTCAAAACATTTGTGTCTTTCATTTTCTCGTTTTGTTTTACATACAAAATAAGAAACTTAAGATATCATAGTTTGCCTAAAAGATAACCAATACTAAAGTCCTTGAAACAAACTTTTAAATAAGGACTGGTGTAGATTTTGAGTGAAATTGTTCTGAAAAGATACCAGTGAATACTCACTATCTGTTTAACCTGCAATTGTGAACTTTAAATTCTCTCTTCCCACCCAAGGCTAAAATGGGCTGAGGAAGAATAAGTGACCTCAGTTCTTTTATATATAAATATTTAAGCTAAAAGCTCTGCCAGCTTCTTCTTCCTTGCCTAAGGCCTGGACTTAAATTGCGAAGGGAACAGTAAAGGTAAAGTTCATCCTTGCTCGAAAACTAGTCCTATCTGACTCTAGGATTCTGTTTATAGCTGAACAGTAGTACGCCCTTAATGAAATCCTCATCTCTGTTCCCTGAGTCCTCCCATAGCACTACAGTAGCTTCTTAGAACCAGTCCCATTAATGGGCAGGCGCATAGTTGCTCTTGTCATTTAAATATTGATGCTGAACTTGAGGACTGGAAGGCCGGCAGGTCAGCAGTTCAAGAGCCGAGTGATGCATGCTGGAATGTCCCTTTGAAATAAAGTTTATAGCCATTAAAGATATGCCGTTCACTGCCTTATGTTGCTGTGTGTATCCTTTTCTTGCAAAAGGTTGCCACAGAAAAACACTTGATACGGAATTCCCTTTGTATTTGGAAACTACAAACAATCTGAAATTTAGGAGATATCTTGCTAACTAGAACGTTCCCGAGAAGCATCTATACCTAAAGAATATTTCTGTCTTCTGCACATTGCTGGAAGTAACTGGTAGCTGGGATGGGGCGAAACCACAAAGGGACTTTATCATAGTTCCTACTGCCATATGGTAGCACAGCATTTTCTTTCTCTTTTTCCATTCCAGTCTCTGTCCCAGTTCGAAATCAAGAAATTGTAAGTACAGTAGATAAATCAGTACTTTGGTGGGAATGTAAAGAGTGTTCTGTGCACTCCGGTGTTGAGGCATGACTTCCACATGTCCATGGAACATACCTGTCAAGTTTTGGATTTGGAAATAAGGGAAATTTCCCGGCAAATATGGGATACTTGACAGCTATGCTTATCCTGTGCTGCCCTCCAATGGCGGCATCAGGGCATTGCAGTCTAATTAATAAGGGATGACGGGGAAAAGAGGGTAAAATAAGGGGCTTTCCCGGCCAATAAGGGATACTTGACAGCTATGCCATGGAAACATCTGCAGAAAGCAGACAGTGCTGGTTCTTCGGCTTTGAAACAGAGATGAGCACTGAACTCTAGAGTCAGATACAACTGGCTTTTGAGTAAGGGCCACCTTTACCCTTACAGAGCAGGTGCATCCCTCATTGTTTGAGCACAGCTTTGCAACCACTCAGAACTTTAGCAGTGGGCTTTTCCCTTAGAATTTCACCTGTATTCCCAGCCAAGGGGAAGATTGGTCAGAGTAGCAAGCCTTTCTGATTCTATTTATCTCAAAGTTGCTGTTGCTACACAAGTCTTTCTGCATGAACTAGAATCGTCATTGGTGGGGGCTGGGGGTGAGGGTGGAGATAGATCTGACATGTGGTGATATTGAGTGCCTTTTAATGAGTTGATGGGGTACACAGAAGGAACCTCCTCGAAGATTGCGGTATTTTTGAACCACAATTGGGCGTACTCCAGGCAAAGGCCACCTTGTTCCAGCTAATCTTTCTCACACTAGGTCAGGCAAAAGGAACTGTAGAATGAACTCTCCAAAAGGTGACTTCATTTTGACAGTTTCATGCCTGGCCTTGACAGGGAAGAAGAAAAATGAGTTGATTTAACTTACAGTATTTTCATGTTTCTACGCTTCTGACTTTGCATGCTATTGTTCCTGTATTTTATATCATTAGTTCACATGATTGTTGCAAATGGGGCTGTGGTGGCTCAGTGGTTAACAAGCTTGCCTTGTTACCTGGAAGGCTGACAAGTCGGCAGTTCGAGACCCGGGTACTGCATGACGGATTGAGTGCCCATCCCTGTCCCAGCTCTTGGGGACATGAAAGGAGCCTCATTAGGGCATTCCCTGAGTGGAGTTTCTTCCGCAAAAAGCATTTCAACCCAGAATAATTTCTGACACTAATTTATTATTATTATTGCAATATCATCAAGCAATGGGTAAGGAAGAACAGCACAGTCAAGTAAGGTATGTAGCATGTAAGAGTTTTTTAGCTTTTAAAAGTGAGAAAATATGACAGAACAAATCAAATCAAATTATAAATCCAGGTCAAAACAAAAATGTCAATTGCACCTCCTGGTGGAAATTTATGGAAAATCTGTTGAGTACAAGGCACCTACTTCTGATTTTCAAAAAACTCAGTTTGTTGGATCAGGGCCCGATGTGGGCCGGAGGGTCCCGGAAGAGATTGGTCAAGCAAGACATGTGAGGCAAGATGAAGCAAAGACCAGCGTTTATTGATCAGAAAGCACTTAACTGCTCGACTGCGTGCATACGTTGCGCGTAGCCGTGACAGGAAAACTCTGAGTGTACATATTGAGATTACACAAATTACCCATTAGGGGTGACTTCACCAGGGGAAGTTTCTTATCTATCTAATTTACTACCGGGGACATGCATTGTCTACTGTTATCGGGAGCAAACATGCGCCTAGGTTGACTCTTGGGCTTAGAGCTTCTGCGGATGCGAGATTACTCATTACGTGCCTATCGAGTCCATCACCTGGCGATCTTTTGCCCTCTATTGTCCGAACTGCCTGTTAGGTCAGCGATCGGTGAATTAAACTATAGCTATTAATCCGCTACCCAATTTCTGTCCCTTCGGAACCAATGGCTCAAAGGAGTGTTCCCCCAAAACCGTGGTTCTTTCAGGGACAGCATGCCAATTATGTGCACGGAACCCACATCTGTTGTCTTTAAACTGAGTGAATATTTTATCTCTTGCATTACAAGTGTTTTATTACAAATTAAATTCCAAATTTATCTGCATACCACGAGCAGTTACTTATGATGGTTACAGAAGCAATAAAAAAGACTGGAGGCAAAATATTATGATTGGCTTTTAAATAGAGTCAGAATCTCTTGATCAAACACAACTAGATGTAAAATCAACCCTAAACATTATACTGCATACTTTATTAGTTATCAGTTATTATTGGTTATAAATTAATCCAACTGAAAGTTAATGGATACAAAAGGGTAAGGTTCAAGAATGTTTGTGAATAATTGAGTTTGCAGTAGCTAGAATAGTCTTTTTAAAAAATAAAAAAAATCAATGTTAAGCTGTCAGAAGCCCTTCTTTTCTTCCTGTCACATTCACATATCAACAGTAATCAAGTAAAGTTGGAATCATGGCAACCCTTTCCAGATTTTTTTAGGTAGAGAGAACTCAGAAGTGATTTAGTAAAGTAAAGGTTTGCTTAGGTAATGGTCTACCTTGCTCGAAAGCGAGTTGTGTCCAACTCTTGGGTGCTGCCTCTGTCTGCAGACATTACTGTGGTCATGTGGCAGGTATAACTAGACGTCGGAGCACACAGAATACTGCTACCTTTCCCACCCAAGCAGTACCTGTTTATCTACTTGCAATTTCTTGCTTTCGAACTTCTAGGTTGGCAGGAGCTGGGACAGACGACAGCGCCGGCTCTTTGGGCTGCAAACTGAGATAAGTACACCCCCTAGTCAGACACAATAGGCTTTTGAGTAAGGGAGAGCTTTATCTTACTACACTTAGGGGGAAAAGAAACCAAAGGTACAGTCATAAAAGGGGGATACTTGGCTCAACATTACATGTGAGATGGATTTGGAACTGCTGTAGATCACAGGCTGAATGAGACAACAGTGTCTCATTTATGTATCAGAAGTGGTGATATCATACCTGTCAACCGCGGCTCCGGACAATCCGGGACCTGCGCAGAATGGTTCTGCGCAGGTCACTTTTTACGCATGCGTAAAAGCCTTCTATGCATGCATAAAAGCGACTTGCGCAGAACCCTTCTGCGCAGCTTGCTTCTACGCATGCGTAGAAGGCTTCTACGATCCCCTTTTGCAGAAGCCTTCTACGCGTGCGTAGGGTTCTACGCATGCGTAAAAGCCTTCTATGCATGCGTAGAAGTGAGCTGCGCAGAAGGGATGCGCAGTAATGCCTTTCCCCCCGTTGCCAAATTCCGGGGTTTCGGCAGCTCCGGGCGGGAAATTGTGAAAATTGGCGCCGAAAAACAGGAAATCCCGGCCAATCCGGGAAGGTTGACAGGTATGGGCGATATTGAGTGCCTTTTAATGGGTTGATGGGGTACACAGAAGGAACCTCCTCGAAGATTGCAGTATTTTTGAACCACAATTGGGCATACCCCAGACAAAGGCCACCTTGTGCCGGCTAATCTTTCTCATACTTGGTTAGGCAAAAGGAACATGAGACAGCAGCATTAACAGAAGTACAATCTCAAAATCTTGTGAAGTACTTAGTTTTCCTCTATTTGACACTGGCTAGAGTCCGGTGTCATCTTGAGCCCTGTGCCCAATTCTGGACACAATACTTTAAGAAGGATGCAGACAAACGGGAAGTTTCGTGTAATTCAGTTCTGCCTGAAGTTCTACTCATGCTAGCCACACCTAAAGGTTTCCCATACAAACTGCTGTTGCTAGGTAAAGCACAAAAGCCAGTCGTATCCGACTCTAGGATTCAGTGAGTGCTCATCTCTGTTTCAAAGCCGAAGAGCCAGCGTTGTGTGCTTCTGCAGATGTTTCTGTGGTCATGTAGCAGGCATGACTAGAAACCGGAGCGCACGGTGTCTAGTGTATGGAAATTTTAATGGGCGAAAAGTTGAATCCTCATCCTCCATTCTTTTGGGTCTAATGCCAGGGTTCCCAAGAGGATTCAGGGATCACCAGTTCCGGAGCTATCGAAAGCCGCCAGCTGCAAATCTTTCCAATAACAAGGAAAGCTGAATTGGCGATGATCCGAGTGGGAACGAAGGCCCCACTGACATAAACTAAGAACACATACTATTCCTGTAAAACCTACAACCGGGGCCTGATGGGAGGGGAAAAACATCGAAATAAACCACTCCCAACTCGTCTCGCCCTGTCCTTGAGCTACATACCTGTCAAGTTTTGGGAATTTTTTGTCAAACTCCCATATTTTACACTATTTCCCGCCATCATCCCGTATTAGTTAGACTGCAATTAGACTGGAGTTAGACTGGAGGCCAGCACAGGATAAGCATAGCTCTCCAGTTTCCCGTTTTGGATGGGAAATTTTGCTTATTTGATAGGAATTTCCCGAAACTTGACAGGTATGTTGAACTAGTGAACTAAAGCACAAGCGGCCGTCTCTTAGAACAACAAAACCCCTTTTCCCGTTCTACTCTCCGCTTTAATCATTATCTGGCATAATTATTATTTACTAATATTATTTACTAATATTATTATTTACTAATTATCTCTAATTTAGCCTTCCTTCCCTATGCCCTTTCTCTTGGGTAATTCTAACTCCAAGGGCATGAATTGAGCCCTGGTGGCGGTGGTTAAACTTTGTAAAACGTGAGGTCGAGCCTGCTGAGGTTCCAGGTTGACTCAGCCTTCCATCTTTCCGAGGTCGGTAAAATGAGTACCCAGCATGTTGGGGCAAAATGCTAATTACCATGTGAACCACCCAGAGAGTGCACTAAGCGTTATTGGGCCGTAAGGTAAAAGGTCACCCTTGCTCGAAAGCCGGTCATATCCGACTCTAGGGTTCGGTGCTCATCTCCGTTTAGAGCCATCGAGCCAGCGCGGTCTGCGTCTGCAGACGTTTCTGTGGTCACGTGGCAAGACTAGACACCAATCCTCAGAACACTGTTTACCTTTCCCACCGAAGTGGCCCCCTATTCATCTATTTTCAATTTCTTGCTTTTGAACTGCTAGGTTGGCAGGAGCTGGGCCAGAAACAGGAGCTCACTCCGCCGTGCAGTCGTCAAGTTCGGCATCTTAACCACTAAACCGCTACAGTCCTTAACAAGACGCTGACTGGAAGGCGGCAGGTCAGCAGTTCGATACCCAAATACTGCAGGAGTCAGACGGAGTGCGCTCCCGTCTTTGTCCCAGGTCCTCCTTGCCTACCTAGCATTTCAAAAGCAAGAAACTGCAAGTAGATAAATAGGGACTAGCGTTCTGTGCGCTCCGGGGTCTAGTCATGCCTGCCACATGAACACAGAAACGTCTGCAGAAGCAGACAGCGCTGGCTTGCGTGCCTGTGTATGAGGATGTAGGAATTTGGGATTATACTGATATAAAACTGATAGTCTTTAAAGTGCTGCAATATTTTTGGAAATGTGTTTTTCAAAAATCCATGTAGCTGTTTTTCTCTCTCTTGAAAACTGAGAGCAGGAATGTGGTGAGAGAAACAAAATGGGATTGCTTTGTTTTTACCTGACAATGTTTCATTCTAGTCACTTAAACTTGAATGACTGTTTAGCATTCATCTAACTAAAAATTTGCTTGTTCCAACTGACATTTAACTGAGTTGGATTTTTAAGCTTATTAAGATCTACTTAAACTTTCTCCCCTTTCTATTAACTTGCTTGGTTTTGCTGAATGGGACAGATATATGAATCTTTTTTTTATTGCTGTTCCATACGGTTAATTCCAGGTCACTTCTAGGCTAAGTTGATATGGATCTGATAAAGAACTGCAGTGGCCCAAGTGGTTAAAACCCTGACTGGGAGGCGGCAGGTCAGCAGTTCGATACCCAAATACTGCAGGACGGAATGAGCTCCTGTCTATGTCCCAGCTCCTGCCAGCCTAGCAGTTCGAAAGCAAGTAGATAAACAGGGACCACTTTGGTGGGAAAGGTAAACGGCGTTCCGTGCGCTCCGGTGTCTAGTAGTCGTGCCTGCCACATGACCACAGAAACGTCTGCAGAAAGCCGACAACTCTGGCTCTTTGGCTAGGAAACAGAGATGAGCACTGAACCCTGGAGTCGGATACGGCTGGCTTTTGAAACCTTCACCTTTGGAAATGTGTAAGGTAAAGGGTCGCCCTTGCTGGAAAGCCAGTCGCATCCGACTCTAGGGTTCAGTGCTCATCTCTGTTTCCAAGCCGAAGAAACCAGCGCTGTCTGCTTTCTGCAGACGTTTCCGTGGTCATGTGGCATAAGTTGCGAGCGTGGCGGACAAAGTGCACTCTTCACATGCTCAGAAGCTCTCTCGCCGCCCCAATCATTCCCAGCTGGCTCCCCCATCCCTCCCTCCCGCCTCAACTCCCCGCCAGAACCCATGGCGCCCCCGGCTTCCCACAGGGCGGTACATGAGGGAACCACCCATCCGGAGTCCGCCTGGGAACGAGGGGGAATCCCCGCTTGTCTTCGGGCGCGCCGCCCTCGCAGTGGAGCCCAGAGAAGGCCCAGGCGGGCGCGCAGTCGCAGAGTCAGCCGTGCGGGAGTAGGAGCTGCCACCGACGCAAAGCCCGCCTAGGAGGAGAGGTGAGCCGTGCGTGGCCCGTGGGGGAAAGGCGCTGGTTTGCGACAGAGTTTCCCCCTCGTTAGGCTGCTTCCAGCCGGGGGTGGGTTTCACGTTTGCCTGCTCTCCTCTGCTTGGGCCATTTGCCATCTGGTGGGGAAGGTGTGGGAGTAACAACAGCACTTCTACAGCCCCCCCCCCCCCAGCGCTTAGTTACCGCGATGGCGAACCTTGGCACTCCATATGTTCTTCTTGGACTTCTATTCCCAGAAGCCCCTGTGAATCCACAGGAATGGGTTGACTGCGATTCATCCAGCCCGCGCCGCCCTCGTCGCTCCTGGAAGCCGAAGTAAAACGCGCCCAGACGGGCGCGTTTTACTTCGGCTTCCAGGAGCGACGAGGGCGGCGCAGGCCGGATGAATCGCAGTCAACCCATTCCTGTGGATTCACAGGGGGGGATGACTTCTGGGCAGTGGTGGGCGTCAGCAGGTTCGCACTAGTCTGCCGTGCCCATTCAAGTTTTGAAATAAAGTAGTCCTAATTCGGGTGCAACACAGGGCTTTCCCCCTGGTCATGCCCACCATACCATGCCCACAGTGTGGTAGTAAGACATTTTTGGAGCCCACCACTGCTTCATGGGAATTGGAGTCCAAGAACATATGGAGTGCCAAGGTTCGCCATCATGGGCTTAGTACAACACTCTGGGCTGTTCACAAGTTGAGTTGCGTTGTGGCAGTAAAAAGTTTTGGAGCCCACCACTGCTTCCTGGGAATTGAAGTCCAAGAACATATGGAGTGCCAAGGTTCACCATCACGGTCTTAGTACAACACTCTCTGGGCTGTTCACAAGCTGAGTCGCGTTTTTGCCCCCAACGTGCTGGGGGTGCTCGTTTTCCCGACCTCAGAAGTTGACCTGGAGCCTGATAGGATCGAACCAGGGCTTAGGCAGTGATTCTAGACTTGGAGGGGCGACTATTTTCTCAGGAGGGGCAACAATGTCTCACATGTGCACACACACGCACATAAACGCGCGCGCGCACACACACACACACACACACAAATATGATTTTTATTTTTAAAGGAGAAGCCTCTTCCCCCCTCCTCAAAGAAGAAGAAGCAAAGCTGGTGGATTCCAGGGATCGCCATCCGAATCAGTTAAACCATGGATTCTCAACTTACAGCCCACAGGCCGGATGCGGCCCACGATGCCACTTCATGTGGCTCCCACCATACCTGTCAAGTATCCCGAATTGGCCAGGATTTCCCTTTTTTTGCACCGATTTTCACCATTTCCTGCCCGGAGCTGCCGCTACCCCGTAATTTGGCAGCCGGGGGGGGGGGGAATGAGTTACTGCACATCCCTTCTGCGCAGCTCACTTCTACGTGTGCCTAGAAGGCTTTTACGCATGCGTAGAAGGCTTTTATGTATGCGTAGAAGGCTTCTGTGCAGACGGGGATGCGTAAAAGCCTTCTACTAATGCGTAAAAGCCTTCTACGCACACGTAGAAGTGAGCTGCGCAGAACGTTTCTGCGCAGGTCCATTGTACGCACGCGTAGAAGGCTTTTACGCATGCGTAGAACAGACTTGCGCAAAAACGTTCTGTGCAGAAACGTTCTAGGCATGCGTAAAAGCCTTCTACGCATGCGCACAATGGACCTGCGCAGAAACGTTCTGCGCAGGTCCCGTAATCTCCGGAGCTGCACTTGACAGGTATGGCTCCCACAGCATCTACCACACCAGGAAGTGCCATGTGGTGTAGGAAGGGTAAAATGGCCGTCTGGCCCCTGAAGCTTTCTGAGGGAGCATGACCTGGCCCCCAGGGCTTAAAAAGGTTGAGAACTCCTGAAGTAAACTTTACCCAAGCTCTGAATTTAGGGTTGGCGACGCAAAGGACCTCTTCCCCTTTGCTGCTGTTGCAGACCAAATTTTGGACTTGGAAATCTCTGGTGATTTTCTGCACATCACTGATAGATCTCCCAGCAATCCTAGATCTACTTTCCGCTTTCTCTGTTATTGAAGTGCTTTTTTTTTTTTAGATTTCCTGACTACAAAATGTTCCACTGGTAAAATGAGTACAAAATGTTCCACCGGCAAACAGGAAAGCAGCTTTTTAAAAATCCAAGTCGTTGAGGATCAACGTAAACCACAAAACGGAGCCTCCCTTTTATTTTATAAGTTTCGCCCTGATCCTGGCTTGAAGGCTAGACTTTTTGAAAGTGTGCTAAAGAACAGTTTTGTTTAGGATGTTCAGGATTACTTTATGCATATCAGAGAGTAAACAAAACAATGAAAAACATTGTGGCACTCTAAAGAATAACTGCTGTAGAGTGAGCGTAAGACTTCATGGCATCATAAGAACATAAGAACATAAGAACAGCCTTGCTGGAACAGGCCACAGCCCATCCAGTCCAGCATTCTGTCTCACACAGTGGCTCACCATTTCCTTCAGGGTATTCCCAAGCAGATGCCTTCACCTGCTTAGGATTCCCTGGAAATGGCATTGAGAGATATCCTGCCTATCTCTCCAACCCGGAGGTTGTCCTTAGGTAGCCATAATTATAGCCATTGATAGCCTTGTCCTCCATGAACTTGTCTAATCCTTTATACAATTTATACACATCAGGTACAGAGGTACAGAATGGTTAGCATAACAGATAAGATAATGTGGTTCTTTACAACTGGTAATACCTATTCTTCAGATTAGTTGTGAAGCGTTACCCTGTTGAATTGCACATGGTTATATAGGGATGCAAGACAAACATTGTGGTATTGTACATTTACTAATGAGGTTACCCTTAATGCCTAGCATCTATTGCAGGAATTCTCAACCTTTATAAGTCATGCTCCCTCAGACAGCTTTGGGTGCCGGATGGCCATCTCCCCCTTCCTACACACCATGGCACTTCCTGGTGTGGTGGAGGTGGTGATGGGCCACATAAAATGGTGCAGTGAGTGCCAGTTTTAGTCTGAGTGTCAGATGTTTCCAGTTTATTTTCTCTCCCCACTTTCTCCCCCTTCTTATTTCTTTTCCTTTTTCATCTTGGACAAGGCAGTTTTTTTTTTACTATGTCAGAAGCACACAAAGGTGCTTTCTTGGCCGAAAGGATGTTTGCTGGAAGAACTCTGCTCAGGGGACGCCAAAATGAGGCTCCTTTCATGTTCAATGGGCATGTGGCAGGCATGACTAGACACCGGAGTGCATGGAAGGGTGTTTACCTTCCCACCAAAGCGATCCTTATTTATCTACTTGCAATTTCTTGCTTTTGGACTGCTAGGTTGGCAGGAGCTAGGACAGATGGGTGCTCATTCCGTCATGCAGCACTCAGGTCTTAAACTGCCGACTTGCTGACCTTCCAGCTAACAAGACAAGCCTCTTAACCACTGAGCCACTGGGTTCCCTTGTTGCTGCACCAGGAGGATGTAATAATGACAAATTTCAATTAAAAAAATACTCCACATAGGTTTCAGTAAGTTGCACTTCAGTTTAGAAGCAGCCACTTAGCAAAGGTTTGCAGTTACTTCAGTATCCATGTATTATGTGAGTCTGCAGCTCTGAGAAACTTTTCCGCATAAGGGTTTTTTTTATTTATCATGCAGCCTTGTCTAGTGTCATGTACATCCTTTTAGGGCAACTACTGTATATAAAATTGTAACTTAAGGAGAGACCTGCTGGCTGTATTTTTTGGATAGCTCAGTGAGTTAGATATTTGGCTGCAGAGCCAGAGGTTGGAAGTTCAATTCCCCATTCTGCATCCCAGAAGAACCAGCCTGTGTTGTTGGGTTTGTAAAATGCCTTGTGTCTGTAAGTGGGAGATAACAACAACATGTAACAACATTTGTTATCCCACAGTGCCCCCTACAGAAATTTGTAAAATCCACAACACTGGCTCTTCAACTGTAAGAACCATAAGATAAAGGTCGCCCTTGCTCGAAAGCCAGTCCTATCCAACTCTAGGGCCCAGTGCTCATTTCTGTTTATGGACAAAGAGCCAGTGCTGTCTGCATTTTGTTTCTGTGAACATGTAGCAGACATGACTAAAGTGCATGGAACGCTGTTTACCTTCCTTCCAAAGTGGTCCCTATTTATCTACTTGCAATTTCTTGCTTTCGAACTGCTAAATTGGCAGGAGCTGGGACATAGACGGGAGCTCATTCCGTCGTGCAGTACTCAGGTCTTGAACTGCCGACCTGCCGACCTGCCAGTCATCAAGTTCAGTGTCTTAACCACTTGAGCCACCATAGTCCCTTCTCCAACTGTAGCACCATACTAAGGTCTTAACCACAGTGTATCATTCTACCCAAGACAGCAGAAGGTAGGTAAAGGTAAAGGTCACCCCTTGCTTAAAAGCCAGACGTATCCGACTCTAGGGCATAGCTGTCAAGTATCCCTTATTGGCCGGGAAAACCCATTATTTTACCCTCTTTCCCGCCATCATCCCTTATTAATTAGACTGCAATGCCCAATTGCCGCCATTGGAGGGCAGCACAGGATAAGCATAGCTGTCAAGTATCTCGTATTTGCCAGGAAATTTCCCTTATTTCCAAATCCAAAACTTGACAGGTATGCTCTAGGGTTCAGTGCTCAACTCTGTTTTTAACCAAAGATCCAGTGCTGTCTGTGTTTGCAGATGTTTCCGTGGACATGTGGCTGGCATGCATAGACACCGAAGTGCAAGGAACACTGTTTACCTTCCTACCAAAGTGGTCCCTGTTTATCTAGTTGCCATTTCCTGCTTTCAAACTGCTAGGTTGGCAGGAGCTGGGACGGAGACGGATGCTCACTCAGTACTCAGGTTTTGAACTGACCTTCCACCTCCCAGTCACTGTCTTAACCGCTCAGCCCTAGACTGAGTAAAATTATGTTATTGTTTACATGGCTCTTTGTCAGCTGCTCTCACCTCCTAACACAGAAGCAAGAACATTAGGAAGTCTATGAGAATTGGCATTGAAACAGAAGTTAAGCAGCTGGTTACTCTAGCACCAGAAGAAAAACATTTCTGTAGTAACAAGGTCAGATTAGGATATAAAAATTAATTCAGAATAAACAGCAGAGATCTAGGAGTGGAATAATGCCAGAAGAGCATCACTGACAGGAGGAGACATTTTTCCTTTGATGTGATTGTTTAACATAATTGTGCTTTATATTAAGACTTTAATACATTTTATGGGGTATACAAAAAGAGCCTCCTTGAAGAGAGTGGTAGTTTTTGAACCACAATCAGGCGTCCCCTGGTAACAGCAACCTTGTGTTGTCGACTAAACTTTCTCACACTAGGACGTTAGATGGAAGGAACTGCAGAATGAACTCACCAAAAGGTGGCTTCATTTTGACAGTTTCACGTCTGGCCTAGACATGGAAGAAGAAGAAGAATATAGTTTATCAAGATGTATTCTGTTAAGGCACTTTATGTAACCTTTATGAGAATTTGTAACTGCGAGACTTAGAAAATATCTTTTGTAAAACCATTTTATTGTTTACTCTTTCATAGTGCGTAATTAATTACACCTTTCTCAAGCACCAAATTCATTTTTGTTAGAACGTTTTCAAGAAACTTGTTACTTACACTTAAGATTTCATAGATGTAATGTTTATGGTTTTAAGTTCAATGCTGAAATTTTTAATCTTTCGGAGTTTTGAGTTACGTTTTTAAGTGTTTGAACATTAATTCAACATTTATTTATATCCATATAGCTATTTATATTTGCTTATTTGTGCCTGCTAAATAAAATGAAGAAAAAGTAGAAAACTTTTCAACATGCAGTGTGTTATAGTTGGGACACAGAAAGATGAAAGGATTTTCAGGAGAAGAGAAAGATTTTTCAAGATCTCTAAAAGTGCAAAATATTTCATTGGGTGACGCTGGGATTCCCCTTCTGCATTTATATTTTGCAAGGATCATAAGGCATTCTTTGTTGTTATCTCTTTGATCTTTGTTATTGGAAAAGGAAATTAACTATAAGCAAGGTTAATTTTTAGCAAGTCATTTTAAAGCTCATCTGTAAACACTAACATGTTCCATTAAATAGACTATGCCATATTCTGACATATAAGGGGCACAGTTATTCCTTAGCCTCTGCTCAGAATTTAGGAGAGAATCGTCCATGTTCAAAACTTCATCTAATGTTGATGCATTGCACCCTGTTTTTCCAAATGCTCAAGGCCAAATGATAGCCTTACTGTGTTGGCATACCAAAGAATATGCAACAATAGTCTGCAGACAGTTCTGGAATGCTTTTCATGAGTAGACACTTGGTTTCATGCTTTGTCTGCAAACCTGAGAGAATCTCTGTATTTATTTTTGTGTGTGTGTGTGTGTGTGTGTGTGTACTGTTGTTGTGTTTTATCATTTGATAAATGCACACACTTCTGCAAGATTTTCAAGACCCATTGTTTTTAATTCCTGATTTTATTTTCCTTTGCAGTTCTTCTCTCTTCTGAAAATGAATTTTGCCACTGAAAAGGTTCCTTTTTCAGAGGTTACCATAACCTTTTTTATGGTGGCAATTATTTTAATTTTTGTACAAGTTTTAATGAAGAACAAGCAACCACGTCTACCAGGACCTTGGTCATGGCCGATTTTAGGGAATCTTCTCCAGCTTGGAGAATATCCATATGTTTACTTTGATCAGCTGAGGAAGAAATATGGAGATGTTTTTCAGATAAAGATGGGCTTGGTCCCTGTTGTGGTTGTGAATGGCCTGGAAGCTGTGAAACAGGTGCTACTGAGAGATGGTGAGAGTTTTGGCGGTCGTCCTGATATGCATACCTTTTCCTTTTTTGCCAATGGAGAAAGTCTATCATTTTCCGTGAAATATGGAGAGAGTTGGAAGCTTCAGAAGAAGATAGCCAGCAAAGCTTTGAGGTCCTTTGCTAAATCCAAAACCACATCTTCCACTTGCTCTTGTCTTCTTGAAGAGCATGTTTGTGCTGAAGCTTCAGAACTGGTGAAAACATTTGTGGAGCTCTCAAAGAATGGCTGCTTTGACCCAACTGTTGTGACTACCTGTAGTGTTGCTAATGTTGTTTGTGCCCTTTGCTTTGGCAAGAGATATAGTCATAATGACAAGGAATTTCTGAGTGTGATTGATCTCAATGAGGATCTTGCAAAAGCCTCAGGGGTCTCCAATCCAGCTGATTTCATACCATGTCTTCGCTACCTTCCCCTCCCAGCTGCAAGAGCTGCTCGTGAGTTTTATGGAAAGTTCAATGACTTTGTTGAAAGTCGTGTGAAGGAACATTTTGTCACATATGATGAGGTAAGCTTTAGACAGAGGAAGTTGAAAACACACAGAAGAGTCATTCAGACAATATAATGTCCATAAAACTGCCTTGGGTTTTATGGGCATTCTCACTAGAATGCTCAGGTCTATAATTGTACAGATCCTATGAATGTAACATTGGCCCTGCTTGTCCAAAGGTGATGAATATGTTTCAGCATGTGCAGCCTGAGGAGGACGCAGTCTTGGTCCTTGGAGAGTTAATAATAATAACTAGCAGGGGTGCCCAGCTTCACCCGGGTGGTCCCAACCCGGCTAGCTGAGTGCCAGTGTTGCCCGGGAAACCCACTGGTCAGGGGTGGGCCTGTGAGCTTGGCGATGACATCACAATCTCCCCCTCCCCCTGGTTGGCCTAGCACTGGGGCAGACACAAACCCTCCTGTCAAATATACCCCCCTTTGCAGATCAATTTAGGGGGCACCCCCTGGGCTTCGGAACCCTGATAGTGACCTGCTCACGTGCACAAGGTACGTGTGTGCCAAATCTCATGGGGTTTGGTCAAGGGGTGCGGCAGTCCATTCCGGAGGTATATAAGATTTTATGTCAGAAATTATTCTGTGTTGAAAGGATTTTTGCTGGAGAAACTCCACTCAGTGGATGTCTGGATGAGGTTCCTTTCATGTCCTTGAAGATATTTTCCCTCCGAAGTGGTTCCTATTTACCTACTTGCAAATTCTTGCTTTCGAACTGCTAGGTTGGCAAGAGCTGGGACAGTGATGGGTGTGCAAACCATCATGCAGTAGCTGGGTCTCAAACTGCCGACTTGCCGGCCTTCCAGTTGACAAGGCGAGCTTCTTAACCATGAGCCACGGCAGTGGTGAAAAGTGGACTGTGAAGTGGAAGGAAGGTTCCACCATATCTAAATGTCTCCCAAAACAATACTGGAAAGTGGCCAGCAATTATAGAGTAGGCTGTGATTCGGGGGAATTTTTCAGTAACTGCTTCCTTGTGAAGGGTTGGACTCGACTGTGCAACCAAACAACACCAAATAGCAGACACATGGATACATAGGTTTTATGTCTGATATTCAAGTCAAGATTTCCTGACACAACCATGGTGTGCCTTTACTGGACTGGCTCCAGTATAGTTGAGTTCCTTCCATCTGTGGCAAGCAGAGTGAAGTGCTCTGACTCACTGGCACAATCCTTTTGGTGGAATAGAGGAAAGCAACTGTAATTAGTTTTCTCTACCTGTTTCCCTTACAAATATACTCTTCAGGACTGGTAGTCCCTTTGGAATGCTAGGGAAAGTGGTAGTGGGAGCAGCACAGAATATCTGTGAATGTCACTCTTGTCCCTACCCCCATGATGGGAACATTCTAGATCATGGTTCCTCAAACTTTCCTCTCCAGGTGTTCTTGGACTTCAATTTCCAGAAGTCCAAGTCAGTATACCTGCTGATCAGGGCTTCTGGAAATTGAAGGCCAAGAACATCTGGAGAGTCAAGTTTCGGAACCCTGTTCTAGATGGAATTCTGGACAGGGGTGGGTTTTTTGAGTGAAAGAAAAGCTGGATCTGACCCATACATTTTTTAGTGTAAAAACAAGTGCCTGTTATGAAGTCTAGTTAAGCAGCAAAGCATCTGACTTGGGAGAAACAAAGGATAATCTTTGTTAAAGGGACTTCCTCTACAATGGAAGTCATCCTTGAAAGGGTCAGTCTATATCATGGAGGGAGGTAGAAAGAATAAATAAGAGTGGAATTCCTAGGTCACCTTAATTGACTGGTTCTTTTGCTACTTTATTTTAGGCTTTATTGATTATTTGTTCAAATTGTTGTCATTGTGCCATTCTTCCCTTCCCACAACTTAGAGCTCATAGGATTGTTGCCTAGGGCCTGTGCTGCTGCTCTTAGCATTTTGATCACTAATCCTTACCGCTTCCAGAATTCTCTCCATATACCTCAAAGATTTGCAATTGAGGAGGAGAAGGGAAACAAATACAAGACTGATTCTGTATATCTTGATGCAGAATTAAATTAATTGCTGTTTAGCTGGTATGTTACATAAAAGGTGGTCAGATGAAAAGTTCATCATGTGGTGTGTTTCCTTTAGAATCACCTCAGAGATATCACTGATGCCCTGATTAGTGTCGGCAATGAAGAGAGAACAGATGGAAAAGCTACAGCCTTACCTCATGAAAAAATAGTAATTACTGTCAATGACATATTTGGAGCTGGTAAGTATTAAATATGTTTACCATTGCTGCACATTATTGTCATTTCCCTTAAACTATAGTTGCTTATTGCAGAGCTGCAGTTAAAAAGAAGCATAGCTCAGGGCCACCATCAGGGGGGAACCATCAGGACTCCCATCCCGGGCCCGGAGATGACAGGGGCCCGGCTCCGCCGGGAAACCACTGATGTGTGCATGCACAAACAAACCATGCATGTGCAGAAAACCACAGGGGCGTGGCCAAAATGGGGAAATTCCTGGCACGGCTGCTAATACTGTTTCTGCATCAATATTTTCCAGATGTCTACAGTTTTAGTAGAGGGTAGTGGTTAGAGCACTAAACTAGGACCTGGGAGGTTAGACATCTCATCTTTATTGAATTTTGAAATTTGCTGGGTGGTCTTCAGCTAGTTGCTTTCTTGGCCTGTTTTATTTCATGGAGTGCTGTGAGGAAATACTGGTGGAGGGGGTTGCAAACATCTATGGAATCTGCCTTGTCCTTGATAGAAGAAAATAGAATATAAACACAACTGATGAGACACACAAATAAATGTAGGAATTTGAGGGCGAAGACAGCATGGATGAAACTGGAATCTGTTCATCATTGAGACACAACTCAGCACCACCTAGGTTGCCATTCAGCATGAAAAACACTGTAAATCTGAACATGCGTTAAACTGTTGACAAGCCTAGGATCTGAACAGCAGGACTGGATGACAAATCGGGAAGTCATGAAGAAATAAATGTCTCCTGTGAGTATAACATGATTGGTAACACTGATTTCAGCATTTTAGAAATGGACCATCTGTGTGTGTTAACGTCTCATTTAGTCATTAAGTAGCCTAATGCTCTATTTATTTTTACAGGTTTTGGGACCGTGTCAGCATGTTTGCAGTGGATATTTCTGTACTTGATGAGCAAACCAGAGGTTCAAACTAAAATTCAAGAAGAAATTGGTAATGTTCTTGATGATTAAACTTAATCGAAACAAGGCTGACACTCCTAGTTGCAAAGCACACTGAGTTAGCTACATTCTGGGTTTTTTTCTTTCACAGATGAAAAGATTGGACAAAAGCCACCAAGATTTGATGATCGAAAGGATCTGCACTACACAGAAGCTTTTATCAATGAAGTATTCAGGCACAGTTCCTTCATACCATTTACCATTCCTCATTGGTAAGAAAGTGGAAAGTGGTTTTCTTTTAAGTATACCCAAGTCCTGCTAGTTATCCCTCTTTAAGGTTTGAATCTGGAGCGTACAACCTATAACTATTGGGATCTTGATTTCAGAAGCTACTGCTTTCCTTTGTTAGTTGTGGTAGAGCAGGGGTCAGCAACCTTTTCATGTTGGGGGTCAGGTCACTATCCCTCAGACAGTTGAGGGGGCTGGATTTCACTGGTCCCTGCACTGTAAACACTGCTGTAAAATGTATCCGCAACTGTCGTAAATGTTTACGACAGCTGTGTCCGTGTTTATGGCTGTTTCCACCACTTCCGATGGTAGCGGTGGCGGGATTGAGGGTGATAGGCCAGATGATATGGCACCATGGGCTGGATCTGGCCTGTGGGTCATAGGTTGCCATTGCTGACCCCTGTGGTAGAAAAACAGAAACCTCCACAGCAGTTGCTGAGTTGTGTAAAAGACTTGGATTTCCACACAGAAACCAATACACTGTTTCAACTTCCCAGAATACTTTGGGCATTATAAGATAGTGATTTCCCCCCTATAGTTTGATCCAATTTGGGGACAGCCTGATTCACTCCTCTTTCCAGCAACCACATGACATACTGGCTACTGCATACTAGTCTATCCTTGAACCATGACTTTCTCTACATTTTTGGTGTAGTGGTTGTGAACCTATGGCATGCATGCCTGAGAGGGCACTCAGAGCCCTCTTTGTGGGTGCATGCACTGTCACCCCAGCACAGAGTTCTCCAGAGTTCGTTACTAGAAGGCCAGAGGGATGTGGGGCTGGGCTGATCCTCTTCCCCTCTCATTTATCATATCACTCGTCCCTCTGTCCAGCAGCCCAATGGGGAGCGCTTCCCCCCTCCCCTGTCTGGGATAAGGCAGGCTGCTCACATGCAGTGTAAGGATGCGGCACAGATGGTAGCCTGTTGAGTCTGTGGAGAAGGTATTCAGATTAAATTGCCATGTTGGCACTTTGTAATATATACGTTGGTTTGGGGTTGCAGTTTGGGTACTCAGTCTTGAAAAGGTTTGGCATCACTAGCTTAACCTGTCACTTGGTTTAAGCTGCTTCATGATCTTGGGAGGTTGAAAGCTTCTTCCTGCTCCCTAATGGAGTGGGAAAGAGAAGGTACAAAGCTTTATTTAAAGATCTTGTAAGGTAGCATTGATGTGCTATACAATTTAGAACAAATTAAAAAATGACAAGCCACTTCCCTCTCCCCTACAAAGTAGAGGGACCTTATTTTATTTTATTTTGAAATGTTTGAAATGGTAGCCATGTTAGTCTGCACAAGCATATCAGAAAGTTAAAAAAAAAGACAGAACAGCAAAAAAAGACATAAAATGTTGTGGCACCTTAAAGACAAACTCCTGTATTTAAATGTGAGCTTTTGTGGACCAAGTTCACTTCTTCAGACAAAACATTTTTTTGTTATAGTTTACTTTTTTAAAAAATTCCGTTTAAAGGGAGAATGGACCATGTAGAATCATTTGAGATGTGGTATTGTTTCCTGCTCCTAAACCGCACTGTTTTTGCATTTAGATGCTAAGATTGCTCGAAATGACATACCACACCTGAGAGTAACTCTCTTTGACCTGATCTAGCCTGATCCAGGCTGGGATAATACAGCTGCCCAAACATGGGGAGATTTTTGAGAAAGAGAGAAAGTTAGCTAAAGTGGGTTACTCAATGGTCAAAATCCCAGAATGGAAAATTGCACATATAAAGGTAGTTGTCAAATGATGTACTCATCTTACCCATCTTACTTCACTGTCCATGACAGTAAGCAAGAAAGAAGGTGGAGCTTACTATGAGGCATATTCCAATTTATAGGTTTGAGAGGTAGTTTAAGGCATTCATTTACCCTCAGACTGTTGCCTCAGACCCCTCACCCCCAATTATGAGAAAGGTTTAAGGCTCTCAAACAAGGTAAATAAATGATTGCAATAAAATAAAATAGAAATCTTGTTTATAAATAGGATTGTCTTCAATCTGGTTTTATACTTGATCAATTGTAAAGTTGGAGCTGTCTCAGTGTTGAATATTCTGGAAACTTCAAAGAAGGCAGAGTGGGCTTTTTGACTCCCAAGACCTTATTTAGTTTTTAAGGCAAAAACAAATTTTCTCCTCTAGAAGTGGTCAGGTATTACCATTTCTTGACAAACGTAAGGGACATAAAAACCCAGCATATATATTTTTATTTTCTTTCTTTATTTTCTATAAATGAATGTATTGTCCTTTTTTGTGGTGGTGTTGAAAATGTTAATTATTCTGCTACAAGTCTGGTAGTTATACATATTATTTTAAAATAATATAACATTTGGTTGTCCTTGCTCAAAAGCCAGTCGTATCCGACTCTAGGGTTCAGTGCTCATCTCTGTTTACAGTGATACCTCATACAACGTCCAAACTTGGTTCCACAGGTTTTGACTTTATACGGATTTGGACTTTGTATGAGGCATGCAAAATCCTAGCCACGATGCCTCATACAACGTCCAAATCCTTGCCGCGATGCCTCATACAATGTCATTTCCACAGAGATACATTGTACTGTAACAGCACAGACTTCAGGGCAAAGTCAAGGAAACAGACAGGAAACTGACAGAACTTTAAGAAATCATTGTCTAAAGGCTAAAAACATTACAAAAACATGTCAAACAACCCTGATTGTTCAAGAACCTGAAGAATGCTGCAAAAATCCCAGGAATGCTTCTAAAAATTCTGACGAAAAAATTCAAAAAAATCCAAAGTCGTGCTCAAAACCACTCCTAAACACTCTTCGCCTCGTGCAAAACCCACAAGAGCAATGCATGAATGTGTCCTGCCTTTTATACTGCCCAGACACAATGCAACCTAGGAAAACCCCAATGCCTCATACAAAGTCGCACAACTTTGTATGAGGTAATTTTTTTCAAGGAATTAGGCGATGTTGTATGAATCCGATGTTGTATGAAGCGGACTTTGTATTGCTGTATAGCCAAAGAGCCAGTGCTGTCTGCATCTGCAGATGTTTCCGTGGACATGTGGCAGGCATGCCTCAACACTGGAGTGCATGGAACACTGTTTACCTTCCTACCGAAGTGGTCACTATTTATCTACTTGCAATGAAATCTACTGCAGCCATGAAATAAAAAGACAACTGATTCTGGGGAGACAAGCTATGAGAAACCTTGGAAACATAGTTAAAAGTAGATACATTACCTTGCAAACAAAAATTTGCATAGTCAAAGCAAGGGACGCGCGGCAGCACTGATACGCTGCCGCGCGCTTTGCCAGCCCCGCCCCATCAGAGACGGGACCAGGCCGGAAGGGGTGGGGGGTGGGCCTTCCTTAAGGGAGGCGCCCGGACCGCCCTTCCTTCTTCACCGCTGACTGGGCCGGCAGCGTTTGCCCTCCACCCCCGCCCTTGGTCACAGTGTGATTGTTTTGGTCGCTTCGGGGCCGGATGGGAATTTTTGCTTGAACCTTGATTGGCCTGTTGGTTCTTGGCATTTTTGCCCATCCTACACTGTCGCCGTTTGGGGGCACTTCGGGGTGATTTTTGCCACCTTTTGTTCTTCGGCGGCTAGCACTGGTAAGGAGCCTCTGGGCGACCCCTACGAGTCCGGCAGCAGCACACTCCGCTGGCCTCTGGCAGGTCTAGGTAGAGGGATAATCGTGTGGCCAGTTGGGTGTGCTCAGGAACTAGGCATTGCCATGCTAGACACAGCGTGCAAAGCCAGCTAATCCACCAGATACTCGATAGAAGCAGAGGTTTGTTCATTTGCGCTTCTCCTGGGGTCTTTATAGTTGGTTATTACCATCGCTCCTTACCAGTGCTATGTCGGCCCGCTTGCATTTGTTGAACTATTCTAATAAAGTGGCCCAGTTACAATCCCAGCACTGTGTCCGTCTCTTTATTGGGGAGTGGGCTCGGCAATGGTATTCCCGGTGGTAATGTTTGGGTGTGAGAGCTGGACCATTAGGAAAGCTGAACGCAGAAGAATAGATGCCTTTGAAATTGTAACTGGGGCTGCCATTGATGACCATTCGGAGGCTGCAGCTGGTCCAGAATGCGGCGGCCCGGGTGGTGATGGGGTGTGGACGTTATACCCATGCCTCACCACTGCTGCGGGAGCTGCACTGGTTACCCGTTTGCCTCCGGGTGCAATTCAAGGTGCTGGTTTTGACCTTTAAAGCCCTATATGGTAGTGGGCCAGGTTACCTTAGAGACTGCATCGCCCTAAGGACGTCTGTCCGTCCAACCAGAGCGGACCGGAGGGGCTCTCTAATAGTGCCATTGGCCAGGGGGGGCTCGCCTCTCTGACACAAGGAGGAGAGCCTTTTCTGTGTCCGCAACGGCCCTTTGGAACTTCCTGCCTGTGAAACTGCGTCTCCAGATGGAGTTGTTGCCCTTTAGAAAAGAACTAAAAACCTGGCTGGCGGGCTAAGTTTGGGGTGCAGGTGGAGGGGTGGCTTCCGTTGGGTGGTTAATATAGGGGAGGATGCCTGCCCCACGGTTTCTTCAGTTCCTGCACCCCTCTCTTTTTAGGGGTGAGTTCTTATTGCTGGTTTTTATCTGTTTTATTTGTTTTTATCTGTTTTTACCCACTGTTGTGAACTGCCCGGAGTCGGCTTTAGCTGAGTGGGCAGTATAAAAATTTAACAATCAATAAATAAAAATAAATAAATAAATGTGGTGTTGGAGGAGAGTTTTGAGCGTCCCCTGGACAGCGAGGAGAACAAACTGGTCAATCTTAGAAGAAATCAACACTGACTGCTCCTTAGAAGGTCAAATAGTAAAGATGAAGCTAAAGTACTTTGGACATCAAATGAGAAGGGAGGATTCACTTGAGAAGGCCTTGATGCTGGGAAAGGTGGAGGGCAAAAGAAGAAGGGGGCGGCTAAAGATGAGATGGCTAGATGGCATAGTAGATACAATGGGAACAGAGCTGGGCTGGCTGAGGAGGATGGTGGAGGACAGAGGTTCCTGGAGGACAATGGTCCATAGGGTCGGAATCGACTGTGCGACTGAACAACAACAATTTCTTGCTTTCGAACTGTTTTGTTGTCAGGAGCTGGGACAGAGATGGGAGCTCACTCCATCGTGCAGTACTCAGATCTTGAACTGCTCGCCTCCGCACTCAGGTCTTGAACTCCGTCATGCAGTACCTGTGGATCAAACTACGACTCAGTCAGCGAGTTCAGCGTCTTAACCACTTGAGCCACTGCAGTCCCTATATAACATCTAAGTATCGATTTATCAGCAGTATAACAGGAAATGCATTCTTCCTTTTGATTACATTTGCTTGTACTGTATGAATGTACCAGCCTTAGGAGTGAGGGCAGGCAAAAGTCGAATAGCCCTGTCTCTTTTCTCTGGCAGATGGAGTGATTGAGGTGCCCTTTGACATTTGTTCAGGTTTGTTGTTGTTGTTGTTTGCATGGTCTGTTTACAGTCATGACCAAATGAGATGAGATACAGCTGTTGTGCAGATCCAGTCACCACCAAACTGACTGAACTAAAATGATATTTTTCAGTGCCACAAAAGATGCAATTCTCAACGGGTACCATATTCCCCAGAATACGTGTATCTTCATTAATATGTACCAAGTAAACCACGATGAGTAAGTACCAGAGCAACTTTGTTTAAACAGCTATTAATATTATATTTAATATTTATTATAGCAATAGTCAAGATTCCCCCTCTTGCCTTCTTTGAAACCTGCTGTATATTTGATGCAACTTGTATATCACAAAAGAGTGAAATTAGTGCTGGGGTATAACATTGGGCCAGGTTTGGGTTGGTGGTGAGGAAATACTTTTCTGTAGTAAGTAAATTGTCTGTCTGTACTTGATACAGAAAGGAGGAGCAGGAGAAAGTTGCAATGATCCTGGGAAAAGTGCAATGTGTTTCTGAGAACTGCAGCAGGAGGTGTAATTGGCACCCATACTATTTGTTTTAGAACTTTAATCCCTTTTAAAATGCATTCATGCACACAGGTGAAAAGGAATCATTTCCCTATGGAAATGGGTTTCTTTGAATTCTAAAACAAATCTGCAGGAGATACAACTGTCTCAGTTAAGTAGGTGTGGCCAGTTTAGATAACGTGCAATGTTGAAGTAAAACTCATTTCCCCCCTTCTACTTTCTTGTCTAGGCCAGATATGAAACTGCCAAAATAAAGGCACCTTTTGGTGGGTTCATTCTGCAGTTCCTTTCGCCCGACTTAGTGTGAGAAAGATTAGCCGGCAACACAAGGTGGCTGTTACCAAGGTTCCCCAGTTGTGGTTCAAAAGCACCACAATCTTCGAGGAGGCTCTTTCTATGTACCCCAACACAAAAATGATGAGAAAGTGGTTTTTTTTGGCTGCAGACAGCAGCTGTCTTTGCTTCTTCTATGAATGATAATTTTGTAGAGTTTCTTTTTCTTTCTCTTTTATAACAGAGGTTTGTGGGTGGACCCTTACTTGTTCAAACCAGAGAGATTTCTAAATGAGAATGGAGAACTCAACAAGAACTTGGCTGATAAAGTTTTGATCTTTGGAATGGGAATACGGAAATGTCTAGGAGAGGAAGTTGCTCGTAATGAGATCTTTGTTATCCTTGCTGCCATCTTGCAACAGCTCAGAATGGAGAAACCCCCTGAAGATGATCCAGATTTCACTCCACGGTATGGTCTCACAATGTCACCCAAACCATACAAGATTCGAGTAGCACAGCGGACTTGACTTGGAAGGACATATAATGAGGAACCAACTTTACTTTACAAATCCAGTGATTCTGGGGTTTGTACAAGATAATATAAAGCAACCCAGGATCCTTGTGGGATGCTTGTAGAATATGATTTCAACAATGTTTGCTTTTAATTGGGATGCACAAAATGTCATCTCCACAAGAACAGTTTGAATTTTTATTTTACAAATTACAGCTGATTGACTTGGAGCCATTTGTAAACTATCTAATTTGATTTGTACTTAAATATTTCACAATATTAGTAATTTCAATTTATACCCCACCCTATTCAGCGCAGGGCGACTCAGGGTGGCATCCGACGTATCAATACAGGTACAGCATGGCAATACAATAATACAAAAAGATCAATCCATACAATCCAATACAATTACAGATTACAAAACAAGTACAGTTTTACAATAGACATAGTAATGTATTTGTATGTGGCTGAACAGAGACAAAAACATGAAAATTGGGATTGGAAACAGGTCTTGACTTTGGGTAGGAGATGAAGCTCAGGGCTGTGTTCGGTATTTAATTTAATTTCCTTTTCAATTTGTATGCCGCCCCACTCGCAGAGCGACTCTGGGCGGCTAACAGGGAAACACAATATCACAGTTGCAATTACAAAATAACAATCACAGAAACATCTCAAAAACATTTCAACATTTCAGAAGCATTTCAACAAATATCCCAACCACCCACCATCATGAAGCATCAACCCATCCCAACACAAAACTTCAAAAAAATAAATATGAAAAAAAGTCGCCAACTCAACCCCTCCACCCATGTCCTCTTCCCTCCAGGTGGAGACCTGCCGAGGGGGCATCTGGTGGCTGCGGTAGCGGTTTTTTTTAGCCTGCCAGCCACACAGCTACAAAATCTCCCAAATTTTCACTTACTTCCTTTCTTCCTTCCCCTCTGGCTGGGAACTTTATTTCTTCATAGCAAATTAATCCCCTAGCTGCACGGACAAAAAAACAAGAAACACCCCAAACCAACACCCCTTAAGTTAACACAAAAGACTGAGAAGGAGGCTGCTTGTTTGCTTAACTAACCGCCTTGGTGGGAAAGGATGCCACCTGTAGAATAACAGCAGAGCAGCCTCCAAAAGTACCCCACCCAAGCAAATAAAGCAACAGCTGGGGACAACCAGGCACACAGTGGAAAGATAAAGTTAAAGTACAACCCAAGACACATCCAAAGTTTGGTTACGTTCAGATTCTAAATTTTGAAAATCCTGTTGACAAAATCATTTACACTTCTTTCTTTCTCTCTCTCTCCCTCCTACCTGTTGTATTTGTAGTAATTCTTGGCCACCAATATTTCACATTAAGTACAACCTGTCCACATCACTTTTTGCGTGTAGTGCATGATACTTGTTTATTAATTTCCATGTTTTTCAATCCAGTTTTTCTCATTCACATTGGGTCCAATCTATTTTTCCAACTGAGTATCTGATTATTGGAACTAACATTGTTGTTGCTGCTGCTGTTATTTCATGTATACATATAAGCATTACAGAACTCTATGAAAAAACAATGTCAAATATGTGGGTGAAATTGAGGAGGCAACAGAGAAATGTATAGATAATGTTAGCCAGTGCCCAGGGGATTTGCAGCATGAACATACAAAATACAGTCAAAACAAACAATTATAAACAAATTGGCTGGTGCTGTATTCTTTGTTGAAAGAACAAAGGAAATTGTCTCTTGATTTGTAACCCAGCATAGAATACATTACACAGCATATAGGGGCTGTGTTTGCATGCAGGAACAAAATTTGCGAGGCAAGATAACAGGCAATACTGGCCAGACGCATCTCACCAGAAGTGAAAACTTACACTATGTTTCACTGAGGAACAAGTCAGGGTTGTAACTGGCATTGTAAGCTGAAATCAGTCCTAAAGGTTGTCAGGTTAGTTAACTGTCGTCTGATGATCACCATTGAGTTGCAGGCAGTATGGTCTAGTCCAGGAGTGCCCAAACCTTTCCCATCAGGGGCCTGACCACGGCTCCTCAAACAGCTGAGCAGGCCGGTGACATGATTCCTCCTGGCGTTAGCAGTGTCATGTGAATTCAACGCATGTTTTTGGGCTCCCCCACTCCGCTGCTTCCCGTGGAGGAGGGTGAGAGGTCCAAACATTTCCGTGCCATTTTTTGAATTTTTCAGTATGTTTTCACTGCATTTTGGCTCATTCTCGTCAGTATTTCGGCACCTGGTGACGGCAGCAATCCGGCTCATTCATTCATTCATTCATTTATTTATTTATTTATTTATTTATTTATTTATTTTTCACGCTTATATACCGCCCACTCAGGTACAACCCAACTCAGGGCGGTTTACATAGCGGACAGTAAATACATAAAAGACACATGATAAAAAAGTTAAAAGTTTAAAAAAACCCACCCCTAAAAGGTGCGCAAGAACCGAAGGGACCTTGGGGGAAGGCACACTTCTCTATACCAACCACCCAACGGTACCCCCATCCCCACCCGCACCCCAAACTTGGCCCGCCAGCCAGGTCTTTAGTTCCTTCCGAAAGGGCAACAACTCCGTCTGGAGACGCAGTTCCACAGGCAGGAGGTTCCAAAGGGCTGGTGCGGACACGGAGAAGGCCCTCCTCCTTGTGCCAGAGAGGCGAGCCCCCCTGGCTGATGGCACAATTAGAGAGCCCTTCCGGTCTGCTCTGGTTGGACGGACAGACGTCCTTAGGGCGATGCGGTCTCTAAGATACCCTGGCCCACTACCATGTAGGGCTTTAAAGGTCAAAACCAGCACCTTGAATTGCACCCGGAGACAAACTGGTAACCAGTGCAGCCCCCGAAGCAGTGGTGAGGCATGGGCATAACGTCCACACCCCATCACCACCCGGGCCACGGCATTCTGGACCAGCTGCAGCCTCCGAATGGTCATCAAGGGCAGCCCCATGTAGAGCACATTACAGTAGTCTAGTCTGGAGGTCACCAGAGCGTGAGTGACCATGAGCAAAGAGTCCCGGTCCAGGAGTGGCGAATCACCCGAAGTTGGGCGAAGGCCCTCCTGGCCACAGCCGCCACCTGTTCTTCTAGCAGCAGCCGCGAATCCAGGAGGACCCCCAAGTTGCGCACTGGGTTGGTCTGGGGCAAAACAGCCCCATCCAAAACCAAAGATGGTAGCTCCCGGGATAACACAGGACCCCCCCATCCATAGCCACTCAGTCTTGCTAGGATTCAGCTGTAGCCCATTTGCCCCCATCCAGACCCCAACAGCCTCCAGACAGCTGGAAAGGACTTTGACTGCATCACTGGGGTTCCCACGGGCCGAGATGTACAACTGTGTGCCATCCGCGTACTGGTGGTACCGCACCCTGTGGGAATGGATGATCTCACCCAGCGGCTTCATGTAGATGTTAAATAGGAGAGGAGAGAGTACCGAGCCCTGAGGCACCCCATATTTTAGGGGCCTAGGACTCGACCTCTCACTCTCCAACCACACCGACTGGGTCCGGCCCCTCAGAAATGAGGAAAACCAGGACCACACCGTACCCTGGATCCCCAATCCTCGGAGCCGTTCCAGAAGGATACCATGGGTCAGATGATGACATCCCACAGGCTGGCCCTGGCCCTTAGGCCATAGTTTAGGCACCCCGGTCTACTCTATTGCCATAGCAGGATCACTTGGCCAGACAGTCTCAATCACACTAGGATCAAAATTTTATTGGGCATGGGTGAGCCAGTGAATTCAGGACTGTAGAGTGAAAACACAACAGTGTGCGAATCGGCTTGAGTTTGAATGGCAACATTTTCCTGGTATTAGCAACTGCAGACGATGCTAAGATGGCCTTTATCAACATGTAGGGAAAATATATTGTGTGTTGTTAATTGTGCCATTTATTATTATTATTATTATTATTATTATTATTATTATTATTATTATTATTATTATTATTATTATTATTATTATTATTATTATTATTATTATTATTAATTGGATTTATACCCCGCTCTACTTAAAGAACAAGGCCGACTCAGAGCAGCTACAACAATCAATACACATACAATTACAATATCATAATAATACATCTAATCATAAACAAAATAAATAATCAAAAATCCACAATAGTACAAAAGGCACAACATCAAAATATCAATAATCAATAGTTACAAAAACTATATCTTTCACAAAATGGAGAAGCTTGTCTTTAAATAGGAGGAAGGATGAGATAAATTTTGAATGATTGTTGCTAAAGGGCCAGAAACTGATCCCTAAATCAGGTGGCAGCTAACACCCAACTGCTACAGCAATGAGACATCCTTTTCCCATGCCACCCAAGAAAATAATTCTGGAGGATGTCCAGCTTTTTGGAGCAAACTGGTGAGAGCCAGTGGCGCTATGGGGAAAGCAGTTCTGTCAACAGAATGATTCCACCGGATCCTGGCCCAAAGGCTGACTGAGTCATAATGCATGATGAGGGGAGCCAGATTTAAAACAACAATATCAGGGCAGGCCTCTTATTCCTTGCACTGTTGTGTTGAGTGATACAACATGTTTGATAGGAAAGAGCACTCTTCTTCTATGTTGGTTCTCTATTTCTCCCAGACCTTTGCCTTCCATACAACTACATGGCAAAAGCATCACAGAAAACCTGTATTTTTGTTGTTCTTAACACAGTGTGTTATCCTCCGTGGGCTGTTACTTGTGTTGATGCATTAAAAAGAAGCCACCAGAGGGAGCGACCGCTTCACATGAAAAGTAGAGCTTGAGTTTCTCCTCTACTAATGCTCAAAAAAATTATACTTGATATTCAGATGTGGCATGGTGAATGTAACATAGCAGTTCGAAAGGACCAAATTGCAAGTAGATAAATAGGGACCACTTTGGTGGGAACGTAACAGCATTCCGTGCGCTCCGGTGTCTAGTCATGCTTGCCACATGACCATAGAAACGTCTGCAGAATCAGACAGCGCTGGCTCTTCAGCTTTGAAACAGAAATGACCACTGAACCCTAGAGTTGCATACAATTGGCTTTCAAGCAAGGGAAACCTTTACCTTTATGTTGTAAGGTACCTTGAGTCCCAGAAAGGAGAAAGGTGGGAGAGAAATAAAGTGAAACAGTGGTGTAATTCTGTTAAAGTAAATATGACCTGGCTGGCAGGGCAGGTGTGGGGCACCAGTGACATGGTGACCCTGGCCTGCTGGCTAATTTAGTAGCACACACACACACTCTCTCTCTTTTAAGCTTTTTATCTTTTTCAGTTTGTGTCAATAGTTTTTTAATGTGTTTTTTATTGCTTTTTTAAAAAATTGCCATTGGTTTTATTTTTTGTGAGCCGGTCAGTCTTCAGAGTTGGGCAGCAATATAAATTAGAAAATAAATAAATAAATGATCATTCCAGAAATCTAGACTTCTTCTGTGCTCGATTTATGCGCTTCCTCATGTTAAATTATGCCTATTTCAGCATAAGATCAGGCAGTATACTGTATATGATTTTTTTTCCCTAACAGTCTAACTATGTTGATATCCAAGACAGAAATCTTTACTATCAGGAGGTGAAGGAAAGAATACTAGTTCTTCTGACTTTCTTGAGTTGTACTTCTTTTTCCCATATGATTTGGAAAAGCATGACTAATTTTCATGCTGCATCCTTGTTCTCAGGTAAACGTGCACACGACTATAGCCTGAAAAAGCTCACAAGTTAATTAGCATCCCCCCAACATGCTGGGTACTCATTTTACTAACCTCGATGAGGGAAGGCTGAGTCGACCTTCAGTCCTGGTCAGGATCAAACTCACTACCTTCTGTCTGCAGTGCAGCAGTTTAATCTTTGTGCCACAAGGGACCACATGCCAAAGAGGAGGCTCTCCAAAAGGTTGCTTCATCACTTGGAGCCGGTACCTGGATTGCCACCTCATGTTTGCTGCATCTTTCTGTTCCTCCTCTGCCTGCCTGCTTGCCTACCTGGCTGATGATCTGAGCTCTGGCTCAGTGCAGATCCAGCAGCAGTCCTCCCTGGCCATTATTGGCCACACATGGTGGGCAGGCTGACCTCTTCAGCCTTGGCCATTTTTTTAAAAAAAACACTTTAATAGGAAAAGGTAAAGGTTTCTCTTGCTTGATAGCCAGTTGTATCCAACTCTAGGGTTCGGTGTTCATCAGCCAGCGCTGTCTTCATATGCAGATGTTTACATAGTCATGTGGCAGGCATGAGTAGACACCGGAGCACACAGGACACTGTACCTTCCCACCTAAGTGATCCTTATTTATCAACTTGCAATTTCTTGCTTTCGAACTGCTAGGTTGGGCAGAGACGGGAGCTCACTCTCTCATGCTGCACTCGTCTTGAACTGCTAACCTTCCAGTCAATAGGTTCAGTGTCTTAACCACTAAGCCACTGCAGTCCTTAAATGCTGTAATAGATCATTGGTAATATGCTGCATCACTTACATTTTAAAATAAATATATTTGCCTTGTTTCAAAGGGATAGTCAAAAAAATGAGTCAAAGAGCTTTTGAAACTGATACAGCACATCACTGGTGGTCTATTATACTCATACAATTCTTTCCACTTCCTCTGACCCTCTGTCGGAGAGCAGAGGAAGTGTTTAATTTTGTGTTAACCTGAAGTGTCTCACTTATTAAGCCACTTCACGATATGGCAAATCTACAACCAAAAGAAGGTTTAGCAGCTTTGGTGTCTTGCACGGAAGACAAAGAAGGAGCTAAAACACAACTTTATTGCATGGTAGTCAGAGTGAACATGAGGTAATGGTGGACCAAACAGCTCTATTTATAGCACACTGTACATTTTGAATAACCCGGGTGATAGTTCATTGGTTACTGTCCGCGTGATGTCATGGATCGTCACGCCTATCTTCTCCAGGTGCGGTGCGGCGGGAAGGTTTCCCACCCTTCAGGTATTCAGGGGAATCTGTATCACGTGAGCTGGATGCTGCTACTGACACGAGCAGTATTATCCTTAACAGCTTGCTACAACGTGTTTCTGATTAGTTACAATGGATACAATTGCTGGATACAATCAGTTAAAGAGTACTTGTCACATTCTATTCAGTACATAACATCCCTCCCCCCTAGGTGAGGACGAAGTCCTTTAGCCATTGAGGCTTTCCACACGTTCGCTTTGGGCGAGGGGTGGCTGCACCTCGGGCCGGAGTTCCTGCATTGGAGGAGAGTGACTCACTAGCGATGGGCTGCGAGTCGTGAGCCGGGGATTGGGAAGGTCTAGGTGTGGGAGTAAACTCCAGGGATGTGAGACCGGGGGCTCGAGGGACTAAAGAAAAACCCCGCTCTTCGCTTGGATGGGTGGGGGACCACTCCGAAAAATCACCCCGGTCTCCTAACTCAAGATCTAACAATTCTTCAGGATCTCTCTCTTCCAAGTTGTCCCTGTTACCCGGGGGGTCAAAAGGATATGGGTTTGTCTCATTTCCCTCCCCCCTGTGATCTGTGTCTCCCCCTTGGGATAAGCGGGTGGGGGAGAACCCTAACGCTGACTGCTCCATTTGGTCACTCACGTCTTGCCTTCCCACTACTCTACTTCGGAGTTGGTCGGTGTGCCTCCTCCAGAGGAGTCCTGTGCCTGTTTCGACATTGTAGGAGATTGGCCCCATCTGTCCGACCACTATTCCAGGTACCCAAGTGGGGCCACCAGCCACGTAATTTTGGCAATGTACTGGCTGGCCAATCTCGAAACTCTTGGTGCCCCCCGTTTCTATGTTTCTACCCGTGTCCTCCACCCTGGTTGGGTCTAATCTCGAGAGGATCGTGGCAGGTTTCCTCCGCATGAGGAGCTCGGCGGGTGAGAGGCCTGACGCTAAGGGTGTTACACGGTACCTTAATAGGAATTGGCAGAGCTGCAAATTCAATTCCCCGGGGCCCATCCTATGCAGTGCGTCCTTTGTTGTTTGCACCAGGCGTTCCGCTTGACCATTTGTAATGGGTTGAAAGGGGGCCGCAGTTATGTGGCAAATTTTGTTAATCTGTATGAAACCCTGGAACTCTGCTGATGTGAAAGTTGTGGCGTTATCACTCACAAGTACATCAGGTAAACCGAAGCAGCTGAATACTTTGCGTAATTGCTTAATCGTCACAGCTGACGATGTACTGGCCATCGGGATTTCCTCCAGCCACTTGGAGTAGGAGTCCACTATTATAAGGAAAAGGGTACCCCTGAACGGACCCCCGAAGTCCACGAGTAGACGTGACCCTGGACCCCGGGCCGTGTCCCATTCTCTGTGCGGAAGTCGAGACTCCTCAGGCCGGGTGCTCTGGCAGCTCTCGCAAGTGCCTACCATGTGCTCTATATCTGTGTCCAGTTTGGGCCACCAGACATAACTCCTAGCTAGCGCCTTGGAGCGCACGATCCCCGGGTGTCTGATATGCAGCATCTTGAGCACCCGGGACCTCAGAACTTCAGGGATTACTACCTGCTGCCCCCAGAGTAGGCAGCCCCTTTCTAGGGAGAGCTCGTCTGTCCGCCTACCATAAATCCTGAATTCCTCCATAGAGGAGCTTCCCGGCCAGCCCTTCTGTACCCATGAAATTACTAAGGCCAATGACTTGTCTTTTGCCGTAGCCTTGGCGATCTCAGCTGGCAGAATTGGGGGCGACTCTAGGGCTTCAATCAGGAGCACCTGGTGGTCCTGTTCTACCTCGCACTCGGGGTCCCCTGCCTGTGGGAGGGGTGACCTGGAAAGGGCATCAGCATGGCTGATCTCCTTGCCGGGGCGGTAGGTCAACGCGTACTGGTACGCATTGAGGAAAATCGCCCATCGCAGCATCCTTGGGGACAAGATCTGCAGGGTTGGCTTATCTGTAGTGAAGATTCCTAAGAGGGGCTTGTGGTCGGTCACGACTTTGAATGGCCTGCCATAGAGAAAATCGTGGAAATTCTTGGTTCCTGCAACATTCGCTAGGGCTTCCCTGTCTGTTTGCGCATAGTTGCGCTCTGCCTTGGAAAGGGATCTCGAATAGTATGCCACTGGGGCTTCTCGCACGCTCTCTAGCACGTGGCAGAGGACTGCCCCCACCCCCACCGATGAGGCATTGCAGACCAACACAACAGGTTTCTTTGGGTCAAAGTGGGTCAACACAGCCTCGGAAGATAGAAGCTGTTTGAGCCCACAGAATGCCCGTTCCTGGCTGTCCCCCCCCCCCCAAGCTGCATCCTTTTTGAGCAATCTATGCAGCGGTTCTGCTACCGACGCCTTTCCCGGGAGGAAAGAGTGGTAGAAATTTAGGAGTCCTAGGAAGGACTGTAGCTCGGCCTTGGTGGTGGGGCGAGGAGCATCTTTCACTGCCGTTACCTTGGACTCTGCCGGTTTTATGCCCTCTGGTGTTATTCGGAAACCCAGAAACTCTACCTACTCAGCGAAAAACATACACTTATCCTTTCTCAACCTGAGCCCCGCTTTCTTGAACACTGTTAGTACAACCTCTTGGCCAATTCCTGTTCCCCTCCCGCTGTTATCAGAATGTCATCAAAGTAGGGGAAAACACCTGGGAGCCCTTTCAACAATCTTTCTACAAGGGACTGAAAGATCCCTGGAGCCGAATTTATGCCAAATTGGAGGTGCGTCACTTTAAAGGCTCCCTTGTGGGTAACAATTGTCTGGGCGGCGGCTGTAGCTGGGGTTACCGACAACTGCTGGTATGCCTGGGCCATGTCTAGCTTGGTGAAACACCTCCCCCCATGCAAGGTTGCTAGCAGGTGGCTTACTACCGGCACCGGATACGCATTTGGGCGAATTGCCTTGTTAATCGTGCACTTGTAATCAGCGCAGATCCTGACCTCCCCATTAGCCTTGAGTGCCGTAACAATGGGGGTTTCCCACTCGGCGGAGTCCACCGGCACCAAAATCCCCTGACCCACCAGTTTGTCCAGTTCAGTCTTTAGTTTGTCCTTTAGTGCGAAAGTCACTCTTCTTGGCTTCATCCTGATGGGTCGAATGTCGGGGTCCAATTCGAAGGAAACTGGGGGCCTTTTGAACTTCCCTAGCCCCTTCTCAAAAATGGCAGTGTGTGCGTTACACACCTCCGTGATGGGGTCAGCCTGTACGGTGTGTATGCCTCCAATGAAAACCCCCAGGGGCCCGAACCACTGTGTACCCAGGAGACAGCAGGACCCTTCCTTTAGAACTACTAGGGACAACCGCGCGGAGCGCCTTTTAAACTGAACCTTGAACTCTCCCTCCCCCAACACTGGTATACTCTTGCCCTGAATGTCCCGCAAATTAGTCCTAAGGGCCTTCAGCTTGGGGCATGACTTTGGGGGAATGCGCAGCAATTCCCTGTGGGAGATGATTGAGTACAACGACCCCGAATCGATCTCCATCCTTATTGGGACCCCCTGTACCAGTACCTCAACAAAAAAAAACGGGGACGCCGCAACTGCACGCTGTGGACCGCCTGGTCGTGGTAGTCGGGAACCCGTCTAGACACGCGGTGCTCCTGGGGCTTGTCGTCGTTGAGGATATGCCCAACCCCGTCTGCCTTTCGTTGAGGCTATTCCGCCTGGCCCTTGCCGTCGTCTCGACGATGCCTGCAGACCCTTGCGATGTGCCCACGCTGCCCGCAGTTGTGGCACTCTGCTTCCGGAATGGGCATCGGCTCCAGTCGTGGGATGCCCCACATCCATTGCAGCGACGGTCCTCTCTGGCGCGGTCTCGAACCTCAGGCTGCCTCTGCGCCCGCTGCACGTCCTCGACCTCGCTGAAGTTGGAGGTGGACGTGGTGGACTCGGAGGGCCCCTGCTCTCCGTGGGAGGAACAGCTGTGGACTGGGACCACTGGCGGGGGGGCCCCAACCATGGTGGTCCTGGCCCGGCACACCCGTTCGCCTTGTTGCACTGATTCGGCGGCTTGGGCGATGCGCAGGACATGCTTGAATGACATGCTCTCGTCTTTGGCCAGTAGTTTTTTCCTGGCCCCCTCATCTCGCAGGCCCAGCAGGAGCCTGTCTCTCAGCGCCTCACTCAGGGACGCTTCCCATCGGCAAGGCATGGCAGCCACCCGCAGGGCTACACAAAGTCTGCCACGGACTCACCGGCCCACTGGCACCGCTGCTGAAACACCAACCTTGCCGGGAAAACTGACACTTTAGGGCGAAAGTGTTTCCTCAGCTCGGCGAGGATCTCATCTAGGGGCACGGCCCTGAGCGGTCTCGGTGTCAGGAGGTTGGTGGCCAGTTCCAAAGTCTCTAGGCTGCACTGGGTCAGTAGGAATGCCTGGCGCTGGGCTTCCTCCTCAATGCCTTCGAGGTCCATAGCGTAGAGGAACTGCTGCTCGTAGAGTTCCCATTTTTCTGGCTTCGTGGTGTCGAAGGGCGCAATGTTCACTTTTCGGGACACCATCCCACCTTCGTCCCCAATTTGGTGTCTTGCACGGAAGACAAAGAAGGAGCCGCAGTAAGGGCTAAAACACAACTTTATTGCATGGTAGTCAGAGTGAACATGAGGTAATGGTGGACGAAACAGCTCTATTTATAGCACACTGTACATTTTGAATAACCTGGGTGATAGTTCATTGGTTACTGTCTGCGTGACGTCATGGATCATCATGTCCATCTTCTCCAGGTGCGGTGTGGCGGGAAGGTTTCCCACCCTTCAGGTATTCAGGGGAATCTGTATCACGTGAGCTGGATGCTGCTACTGGCACGAGCAGTATTATCCTTAACAGCTTGCTACAATGTGTTTCTGATTAGTTACAATGGATACAATTGCCGGATACAATCAGTTAAAGAGTACTTGTCAAATTCTATTCAGTACATAACAGCAGCCTTGACAGCTTTTAGTGTTCAGGAACCAAGACAATAGAAACAGCTGAAGTCTGGCTTAACTCATCTTAATTGCATGATGGTCAGGGGGAACATGTGGTAATGGTGGACGAACAGCTCAATATATACAGTGGCTATACATTTGAATGTGGCTCCTCGGTAGCTTATTGGCTACTGTCTGTGTGACGTCACCCTCAGTCATGCCCTTCTTGTCCAGGTGAGGTAGTGACGGGAATCTTCCCGCGGCTGTAGGTATTTGGGGAATTGGTACCATGTGAGCTGGGCGCTCGCTACTGCCCCCAGTGGTCACTAGCTCGCATCCTCATACAGAAGGTTACATTGTTACTATTAGGGATTGTTACATCCACTCATTCGAGTGGTTACATTCTTAAAGGCACATTATATTCCATACACAACACCCCTCCCCCCTAGGATGAGACGAAGTCTCTCATCCAATATGGTTTATTGCATGAGCATTTTGGGTGCAAGGCTGGCTGGCTTGTCCCGGGGGCGCTATCACTTCTGTGTTCCCTGGGCTCTTGTCCTGCAACAGGAGAGGGAGACTCATTAGCGACTTGCTGTGGTTCTGCGGTTTTGGGGGTAGGGGTAAACTCCATTGTGGGAAAACCGGGGGCATTGGGGGCTAACGAAAAACGCCGCTTCTCGCTTGGACGGGTGGGGGACCACTTCGAAAAACTCCCCCGGTTTTGTAACTCAAAGTCAAATTCATCTTCCGGAATATCTATGGGGGCATCCTCCAGGATATCTACGGGGACAAGCTTATTCCCTTCCCCCCTCGGTGGGGACCACTGGCTCCCCCCTCCTCCCCCTTGGGCTGAACGGGTGGGGGAGAACCCTAACGCTGAGTCCTGATGTGCGGTTTCCACGCCTTGGTTACCCGGAACCCGTCGCCGGAGTTGGTCTGCGTGTCGCCTCCAGATTAGACCTGTGCTGGTCTCAACGCAGTACGACACAGGTCCAGTTTGCCCAATGAATACTCCCGGAACCCAGGCTGGTCCTGCGTTAGCGTAATTTCTGCAATGGACTGGGGTGCCTATTTCGAAACTCTTTGTGCCCGCTATCCCAATGTTCCTCCCAGTGTCTTCCACCCTCGTGGAGTCTAGCCTGGTCAGTATCATAGTCAACTTCCTGCGCATTAGGAGTTCTGCGGGCGAGTAGCCCGACGCCAGGGGGGTCATCCTATACCCAAGCAAGTATTGGCATAACTGCAGATTCAGGTCCCCGGGGCCCATGCGCCTCAGCGCGTCTTTGGTGGTACGCACGAGGCGTTCTACCTGTCCGTTTGTTGCTGGGTGAAAAGGTGCGGAGGTGATGTGCCGGATGGCATTTATGTCAATGAACACCCGGAACTTGGCGGACGTGAAACAACTTGCGTTATCACTCACGGGTACGTCGGGTATACTGAACGAACTGAACACCTTGCGCAATTGCTTAATGGTTGCTGCTGACGAGGTGTTTGCCACTGGGATAACTTCCAACCACTTGGAATAAGCATCCACTATGAGGAGGAAAAGTGAACCTCTGAAGGGACCTGCGAAGTCTATGTGCATGCGAGACCACGGCCCTTTCGCCGCGTCCCATTCTTTGTGCGGAATTCGGGCCTCCTCGGGCCGAGAGCTTTGGCAACTCTCGCAAGTGCTCACCATGTGCTCAATATCAGCGTCTAACTGGGGCCGTCAGAAATAGCTCCTGGCCAACGCCTTGGAGCGGACAATCCCTGGATGGCTGACGTGCAGCAGTTTGAGCACTCTTGCTCTCAGGGATTCAGGAACGACCACCTGCTGGCCCCAAAGGAGGCAACCCCTCTCCATGGACAGTTCCAACCTCTTCCTAAAAAAAGGAGCAAATTCTGCCGCTGGGGAAGACGTTGGCCACCCTTTTTGCACCCATGAACTAACTAGGGCCAATGTCTTATCTCTGCCTGTCGTCTTGGCGATTTCCGCAGGTACTATTGGGGGTGAATCCAGGATCTCTATCATGAGCACTTGGTGGTCTTGCTCCACCTCACACATGGGGTTGCCCATGTGGGGCAGGGGTGACCTCGACAGTGCGTCTACATGGCTTATGTCCTTTCTGGGATGATAAACCAGTGTGCTCTGGTACGCATTTAAAAAAATGGCCCACCTCAGCATTCTAGGGGACAGGATCTGCAGTGTGGGCTTGTCTGCGGTGAAAATGCCTAGGAGGGGCTTGTGGTCTGTCACGATGGTGAAAGGGCGGCCATATAGAAAGTCATGAAACTTCTTTGTTCCAGCGATTATTGCAAGTGCCTCCCTGTCTGTCTGTGCATTGTTACGCTCTGCCTTAGACAGGGATCTGGAGTAGAACACCACTGGGGCTTCCCGCCCGCTTTCCAACACGTGGCACAGGACCGCCCCCACCCCCACTGGAGAAGCATCACATACCAGAACCACTGGTTTCTTGGATGGAAATGGGTTAGGATGGTGTCTGAGGATAAGAGTTGTTTCAGCTCATTGAATGCTCTCTCCAGACTCTCGCCCCATCGCCAAGCCTCATCCTTTTTTAATAATCTATGAAGCGGCTCCGCCACCGACGCCTTCCTAGGCAGGAAGGAATGGTAGAAGTTTAGGAGTCCCAGGAACGATTGCAATTCTGGCTTGGAGGTGGGGCGAGGAGCATTCTGAACGGTGGCCACCTTTGATTCGGAGGGTTTTATGCCAACAGGGGTTACCCAGAAACCCAGGAACTCTACCACTTTTGCGAAGAAGACACATTTGTCTTTCCGCAGCCTCAAACCCGCTTTTTTGAATACCGTCAGTACTTTGTCTAGCCTTTCAGCCAATTCTGACTCACTTCCCCCTGTTATCAATACATCGTCAAAATATGGCAAGACCCCCTCCAGACCCTTCAAAAGACGCTCCACTAATGATTGGAAAATGTCTGGCGCCGAGTTCACGCCAAACTGTAGGCGCGTCACCTGAAACGCCCCTTTGTGGGTGACTATCGTCTGCGCAGCAGCTGTAGCTGGGGTTACCGAGAGTTGCTGATAAGCCTGCGCCAGGTCCAGCTTCGCAAAACACTTTCCCCCATGTAACCTGGCCAACAGGTGGCTGACTACCAGCACCGGATACGCATTTGGGCGTATCGCCTTATTAATGGTACATTTGTAATCAGCGCAAATTCGAACCTCCCCGTTGGCTTTTAGCGCTGTTACAATCGGAGTTTCCTACTCCGCAGAATCAACTGGGACTAGAATCCCCTGGCCCACCAACTTGTCCAGTTCCACCTCTATTTTGTCCTTTAGTGCAAAAGGCACCCTTCGCGGTTTGAGTCTTATCGGGTGGATCTCCGGGTCCAGGTCGAACGCAACTGGGGGCCCCTTGAATTTTCCGAGTCCCTTCTTGAACACCTCGGGATGCGCGTTACACATCTCCTGTATTGGGTCAGTTCCAATAGTATGCACCCCTCTATGAACAAACCCAGGGGCTTAAACCATTGTGTTCCCAGGAGGCAACAGTTCCCCCCCCCTTGAGAACAACCAGAGGGAGTTCCGAGGCGTGTTGCTTGTATTGGACCTTGAATTTTCCCACCCCCAACACCGGGATGCTATTTCCCTGCATGTCTCGCAAAGTAGACCTCAGTGCTTTGAGTTTGGGCCGCGCGTTGGGGGAAATTCGCAAAAATTCACTCTGGGAAATGATGGAATAAGAGGAACCCGAGTCTATCCCCATCTTAACGGGGACCTCTTGCAACAGTACCTCTATAAAGTAACGTGGGTGTCCCAAGGACACGCTTTGGACTGCCGTGTCGTCGTCACTGGGGACTCGCCGGCGCACTCCATGTACCTCGACGTCGCTGTTGTCGGAGATGCGGCCCACGCCCTCCTGCTTCCTTGAGGGCCGGACACCCTCCTGCTTCCTTGGGGAACGGTCTGTCGAGCCTTTCCGGTCTTTGCGCTGTTGCCTGCAAACCTTGGTGATGTGGCCTCGCCGTCCGCAGTTATGGCACTCCGCCTACCGAAACGGGCACTTACTGTGGTCATGGGATGCCCCACAGCCATCGCAACCTTCCGGCTGTCCTTGTCCTTGCTGCTCTCCGTGGAGGAGTGTGGTGCCCGCCTGGCCACTTGCACTGAGCCTGCTGCCCTGTTGGGTTGTGGAGGCCTCGTCCTGAACCCCTTAACCCCGGCCTTCTGCCGCCTGCGCCGCCTTTATGACCTCTTGTAATGTTGGGGGCAGCTCTTTGTTCATCAGATTCCACTGGACCTCCTCGTCCCACAGGCCACACAGCATGCGGTCCCTGAGGGCGATTTCCAGGTTCTCCCACTTGCATGGGCCGGCGGCCAAATGGAGGGCCGCTGCAAAGGCAGCAACGGACTCACCGGGCAACTGGACTCTCTTCCAGTCCCGAGCCGAGAACATCGAGATCGAGGGCTGGAAATGGTCCCGCATGGCTTTCAGGAGCTGCTTGACCGGAACCTTGCCCACCTTCCTTGGAGACACCAGGTCCACCAAAACCTTCATGGCCGGGAACCCGAGCATCCTGATGAGGATGGCCCTTTTCTTCCTCTCATCCGAGATGTCGGACACCATCAGTGCGCTGTTGAAATCCATCTCGAACAGTTCCCATTCCTGTGGTTTGTTGATGTCGAAACCAGCCTGTGTTGTCTTGAATCCGTGGGGATCCATTATCCCATCCTCGTTGCCAATTTAGTGTTCAGGAACCAAGACAATAGAAACAGCCGAAGTCTGGCTTAACTCATCTTTATTGCATGATAGTCAGGGGGAACATGTGGTAATGGCGGACGAACAGCTCAATATATACAGTGGCTATACATTTGAATGTGGCTCCTTGGTAGCTTATTGGCTACTGTCTGCGTGACGTCACCCTCAGTCACTCCCTTCTTGTCCAGGTGAGGTAGTGGCGGGAATCTTCCCGCGGCTGTAGGTATTTGGGGAATTGGTATCATGTGAGCTGGGCGCTCGCTACTGCCCCCAGTGGTCACTAGCTCGCGTCCTCATACAGAAGGTTACAGTGTTACTATTAGGGATTGTTACATCCACTCATTCGAGTGGTTACATTATTAAAGGCACATTATATTCCATACACAACACAGCTGAAGTCTCAATTTTGGTTTGCTTTCAGTGCTCCCGTGTGCTGGAAACGTATCAAAACAGAGTGGTCCTGCCAATATCAGATTCAGAGAGAGGAGAGTGAAGGTATGCTTTGAGAATGAGCTGAATCACTCAAGTGATTGCAGAAAATACGTGCAAATCACCAATCTGTGCAGTGGGCCAAAACGCAGGCAAAATGCCAGTCTGACTGGATCAATGGGAGTTACATCAGTGCTGATTTACTGCACAGCTTGAAGATTCGCACACTCTCACAGTACCTTCTTCTCATGCATGGATGGTGTGGTTAACTGCTTAAGAAGATGCACCTAGAGAAAGAGTTTGTGATTCTTGTATGGTTAACTTGGCACTAATACTGCGCTCACAGTCTGAAAGTTTCTTCACAAACTATCACAATAGTCTTCCTCCAAATAATTGTTAGTTTCTCCCTTAGACAATGGTATGACTGAAAACTCACAGTGAATTTGTGGCTAAATTTAGACTTGAAGTTGGAATCTCCAACATTACAGCTCACCCCCTTTGTTCCTCTGTTTTGTAAGAAACCCTTAGGTGCAGGCTTTTATAGTGTATAACAGGGGTGCCCAAACTACAGCCAGGGGGCTGGATCTGGCTCTCAATGCCAATTCATCCGGCCCACGAAGCCTTCGTCACACCTGGAAGCGGAAGTAAAACGTGCCCATATGGGCACGTTTTACTTCCGCTTGCAGGAGCGACGAGGGCTTTGTGGGCCGGATGAATTGGCATCAGGGCCAGATTTGGCCCCCATGCCATAGTGACCAGCTCCCTGAACCACGTGACCGGCCCCGCAGCCTGAAAAGTTTGGGCACCCTTGGTATATAATATCTATTTTGGCTATGAGAGCCTTTGTGTATTACATAAAGAATCAGCATTCGAAACATGAGTAACTGCCATATTACTCATTGCCTTTCTAATTCACAATGGAGGAAATACCCATCCTCTATTACCAATACTTGCTAGCAACTTCACAAAGGCAGCAACATTTACTTTCCACACCCGAATGCACAAAGATAACTTGGCAAAGTATATTAAAGTGACAAATCAAAAACTCCCAGGTCTTTGTTTCTTTTCATTGGCAAGCACAAGTCTGAACCTGAAAAATGATCTTGGAGCTTATGAATCATTTACAACTGGAGAGCAGATGAGATCATTTAGGTATGTGCAGTGAGAAAGAGGATAATATGCCCCCCAAATGTTCTAGGGAAGCAAAATCAAGGAAGGTGCAGGTTTACCAGCCTTGAAGTCACCTCCTATGAACCTTACAAGAATTAGAGGGCTGTATCTCTATTACACTTCCACAGGAGGAGGGGCTAGCAGGATTGAGCACTGGATTCACATTTCTGATAAATGTGCTTTCATAATGTGGCTCAAGTGGCTAAGACGCTGACTGGGAGGCAGAAGGTCAGCAGTTCGATTTCCGAGTACTGCAGGATGGAATGAGCTCCCGTCTTTGTCCCAGCTCCTGCCAGCCTAGCAGTTCGAAAGCAAGAAATTGCAAGTAGATAAATAGGGAACACTTCGGTGGGAAGGTAAACAGCGTTCCGTGTGTTCCAGTGTCTAGTCATGCCTGCCACATGACCACAGAAACGTCTGCAGAAGCTCTTCGGCTTTGAAACAGAGATGAGCACTGCACCCTAGAATCGGATACGACTAGCTTTCGAGCAAGGGAAACCTTTACCTTTAATGTAGGTATCCTACTCCAGAGATATTGAATGTGTCATCATCGGCCACAACTCGATCCGAGTATACATTTTTACCCCTGCCCCAGGGTGCCAGGAGGTCTAGTCTTGGAGGCCAGCTGGTTCTGGGCCGCCTTCACCCTCTGAGGCAATCGGAAAAAATGACACTGGAATGAATTTGTTTAAGGTGGATCTCAGCTTGTCATGAGGTGATCCACACACTATGATCTCGGAGCCATCTCCTGCTGCACATATGAAATGAGACATGCAGGATTTAACATCGGGACTGCAATGACCTGCTACAGCCTTGAGGATATGGACAAGGTGCGCCTTCACAACCAGTCCATCTGGCATGGCCTCTTCCACCTCCATGACTGTTGCGAATCAGAGTTCCTCTTCCGCTCATTTTTCCATTGGGCCCAATATGATGGTTTCCAGTGGCATTTCCTCCACTGAGGAGACCATCACCCCATCTAAAGTGGCTCATCTGCCTGTAGCCATTGGCCCCTTTAAAGAGTCAGCTTATTTACCATCGCCGAGCACTCGACGTAATATTCAGTGCATTAAGTGAGTAACAACATTGTGAACATTTTAGCAGCTCGTAGATGGTCACTGTGCTTCTTTCTGTGGATCCTTGTAATCCAGAGATAGAGAGCAGAGATAAAGTACATGCTGGACAACCATCTCAAAGGTTTGAATATTAGTCAAGGGTTGCTGGGACATTATCAAATTTGATACACCATGACTAACAGGTTGTTATATGCTGTTATATACGTTGTATATTATACCACCTTCACAGAAACTACTTCAGTAAAATTCTCATCCACAGCATAGGCCAGTGGTGGCGAACCTATGGCACGTATGCCAGAGGTAGCACTTGGAGCCCTCTCTGTGGGCACCTGTGCAGTCACCCCAGCACAGAGTTCACTCCAGCCTGTTGCCCAGCAGCTCAATGGGAGCGCTCCTTCTCCCCCCCAACACAGAGTTCACCCCGCCCCTCTGACCAGTAGCCCAATGGGAGTGTTTACTTCCTCCCCTGTTGCTATGTTGGCACTTTGTGATAAAAAGTGTTTTTTGGGTTGCAGTTTGAGCGCTTAGTCTCTAAAAGGTTCACCATCACTAGCACAGGCTACCTCACAGAACATAGGATATTCTCACATGTAATCAATAAATGCTGAAGGTTAAACTCTTTAGCAAATTTTAAATGCCAGGTGTTTTGTCTTGTATCATCCTACTAACCATTAGCAATTCAGCAGAGCGAAACTTCACAACTAATCCGAATAACAACCAGAGATCTTCTGCTATTACCAGTTGTAAAAAGCTATATAGATTCATATACAGTAGAACCCCGCATAATGAAAAAGCTCTGTTCGACAGAGCTCTTCACTATGCTGCTTTTTCACTATGCGGATCAAATGGGTGATACCCCACATAACTGGAAAAAATGTTTGTTATACGGGGCTTCGTTAAGCGAGGTATAACCTGCTTAACGAAAACCCATATAACAAAAAAATTCATTATGTGGGGTATCACGCAGTGCACCCCATACCTGTCAACCGTGGCTCCGGAAAATACGGGACCTGTGCAGAACGTTTCTGCGCAGGTCGCCTTCTACATGACCTGCGCAGAACGGTTCTGCGCAGATCGCCTTCTACGCATGCGTAGAAGGCCTTTACGCTTGCGTAGAACCCTTCTATGCTTGCGTAGAACCCTTCTACGCATGCGTAGAACCCTTCTACGCATGCGTAGAAGGCTTCTACGATCCACTTCTGCGCAGATCACCTTCTACGCAAGCGTAGAAGGGTTCTACGCAAGCGTAAAAACCTTCTACGCATGTGTAGAAGGCAATCTGCGCAGAAGGGATGCGCTGTACCTCTTTTCCTCCCGCTGCTAATTCTGGGGTTTTGGCAGTTGCGGGCGGGAAATGGCGCAAATCAGCGCCGAAAATCGGGAAATCCCGGCCAATCCGGGAAGGTTGACAGGTATGGAGAACACGGATGCTTTCTTGTACACATTTTTCATTATACCAAGCATTCGTTATGCGGGGTTCCACTGTACTTATCTATTATGCTAACCAAACACTCTGTACCTCTATACCTGATGTGTATAAATTGATACCATAAAATCTCACTCGAATGTCTGATGAAGTGGACTTGATCCACAAAAACTAACATTAAAATATAGCAATCTTTAAAGTGCTATAATGTTTTTTGTCTTTTTAATTTGTTTCATTTACTGTATGACAGGGGTGCCCAGTTGAATTGGCCAGTCACGTGGTTCCTACCACCAGAAGTGAAAGTAAAATGTGCCCCCATGAATGAGCAGAACACATTTATGGCAGCATTCTGCACATGCATATGAGTGTTTTACTTCTGATTCCAGGAGTGGTGAGGGCAATGTAGTCTGGATGAATTGGCATCAGGGACCAGATCTGGCCCATGGGCCATAGTTTGGGCTCTATGATATGTTTGAAACACAGATTAACATGGCTACTATTTCAAAACTTTCACTTAATATTAGGGCTACCATTGCCCATCTCTATTCTAATCTTTATCTATAAGGTGGCCCGTTAACCATTGGTGTCCGGCATGCATGCCTGCACCCATCCCTACTATCCCGTACCGAGCCGCCTACACTTGCCTTTAGACCGTCCGAGCATCGCTGCAAGGGTCTGCCAACCGCGAGTGGGGCAATTGCCCCATGAACATGGCCAGAAAAAAACTACAAGGCCCAGCATCTGCCACGCCACCCTTCAGCCAATGAGGCTGAAGGGCACGAGCGTGGAGGAGGCGGGCAGCCGGCGCATGTGGTAAAAACCTCCCGCAAACGTGCCGACAACTTCTCTTCAGGAGACAATTCATCTCCTGAAGGGAAGCCATCCCCATCCTCTCCCCCCGCATGGCTTCGACGAGGCAGCAGGGAGAGCACATAATCTCCATGCAGCCCTGGAGCCCGGTGCTGGTCTCCCCATAGCTTCAGAGGGAGAGGAAGAGCCCCCCACGTGGCTTCCATGAGGCAGCGGGGAAAGCACATAATCTCCCACAGCCCTGGAGCGTCGGCCTCCCTGTAGCTTTGGGGGGGGGGAGAAGAAGAGCCCCTCCCTCCCCCCGCATGTGGCTTCAGTGAGGCAGCATGAAGAGCCTCCCCGTAGCTTCGGGGGGGGGGAGAGGAAGAGCTCCTCTCTCCCCCTCCCCTGCACATGGCTTTGGTGAGGCAGCATGAAGAGCTTCGACGCCGGCTTGGATGGAGGGCACGCCGGTGAGCTGCACAACTCAGAAGGCCGTGCCGAGATGGCCAGGCAACGGAAGGCCCAGCCAGAATCAGGTAAGTGGGGCGGGGGAGAGGAACTAGGGGGGTGGGCCCAAGAACCATGCCACCCCTGCCCCCTTGCCCCCCCAGTCCCTGTCCCCCGCCCCACTTACCTGATGCCGGCTGGGCCTTCTGTTGCCTGGCCTCCCCAACGTGGCCTTCTGAGTTGCACAGCTCACCAAGCTCACTGGCCTGTCCTCCATCCCTGCCGGTGTCGAGGCTCTCCATGCTGCCTCGCCAAAGCCATGTGCAGGGGAGGGGGAGAGAGGAGCTCTTCCTCCCCCCCCCCCAAGCTACGGGGAGGCTCTTCATGGGTGCGGGCATGCATGCTGGACACCAATTGTTAACGGGCCACCTTATAGATAAAGATTAGAATAGAGATGGTGTGTGTGTGTGTGTGTGTGTGTGTGTGTGTGTGTGTGTGTGTGTGTGTGTGTGTGTGTGTGTGTGTGTGTGTGTGTGTCTCCTTGGCAAAGCTTCGGGGGGGAGGAGGAGTAGCCACTCCTCTCCCTATGCAGCTTGTGCATTGTAGGTGTATTGTGTGTGGTAGTGTTGTGTGTGTGTAATGTGTGTGGGTGTGTTGTGTGGGTGTTTGTGTTGTGTATTGTGTGTGTGTTGAGTGTGTGTGTGGTTGTGTGATTGTGGTTGTGTGTGTGGTTGTGTGTGTGATTGTGTTGTGTGTGTGATTGTGTTGTGTGTGTGGTTGTGCTGAGTGTGGTGTGTACCCCAAAAATACCCTTACCACCAAAACACAGGAAAAAACCTGCTAGTTAATTATAATTCCGTGCTGTCAAGTTGAAGGTGACTCTTTTCATGGTTTTCATGTTATAAAGTACTCAGAAAAGGTTTGCCATTCCCTTCATTTGGGCATGCTCCATGACTGCACAGCTTATTTAAGTCTGCGTAAACTGGTTCTTCTCCTGAGAGATACAGTGGGGAACTGAACTCTTAACCTCTGGCACTGCATTCAGGAACCTAACTCATTGAGTTATTAAGCTGGCAGTATCTAGCCTTGCCCAGATCTGTCCCAAAAATAAATCTTATTAAGAAAGAGACATGAAAGCACCTCAGGGCATACATATATGAAACGCTTGCCTTCCTAGTTATCTCCAAATCCCTTAAACCAACTATGACAAAATATTTTTAGCTGCTGCTATCTTCCAATAAATAGAATAAGGGAAATGCCCAGTCCCTGAAATTCATGATTTTCAGCTGAAAACAACATATATCATGTTTGTCTGGACAGCCAAAAGGTCATGAAATGAAAGTACTTTCTGTCTCTCCCATATACACTACATAAATTCTGCACATTTAGGGAAGATGGGATGCTAACATACTACTTATTAAGACACTTATTACTAAGGGAGCTTAATTGTGCTTTTTAACAGCAATCATTTGCTGCATTGTTCTGCTAAGATGAAGAAGAATTTCATGTGCTTTGTTCACTTATGTATCATGGAGGTTTCCCTTTTCCTCTATGCCACCCAACATGAATCTATCAGGCTGTAATAGCAATCCATTCACAACAAGCATGGTTGTATAGATTGGGGATGATGGGGTGTGGCCCAATACATTGGATGCACATTAAGTTGGGAAGTTCATTTTGCACCCATCTTTTCTCTAATAAGATGTATTTGTTGTTTGTATGCAGTATATAGCTACCAACAAATCCATACAAAAATAGCTAATACCTAAAGTTGCATTAATCTGATACACAACTTTACTATATCTCTTCCATACAGAGCATGATCTCATGTCACCCAACCACAGAAGTTCATCTGATGTCACCATCCCATAAGTCCTGAAGACAACAGTATTGATTGGTGTCCAGGCAATCAGTTTGATTGACAGGAGTGGAGACGCTTCTCCCTCGTGGTGTGTCAGCTGACCTAGCTGTCACTCAGTCCCTCGTGGGGCTGCAGGTTTCCCTGGAATAAGTCCAAGGCTGGACACTCATTTCCCCCTCCTCCCTTAGGAGAGAGTTCTAATCTTATCTATGCATCATTTGTCATGTCAGGCTATCAGCCTGGCATTTCAATGTGCTCTGCAATGAAATTTGGCTTTCTAAACCTAAGAAAGCTACAAAATGTGTCTTAACACTACATGGATCAAATGTCACCTTAAAATCAAGACAAGGTCGCATGTGGAAACCATGACATGCCTTTCTTCCCCCAGTGTGACATATGGGTATGCAACCCAATGTCATACTGTGCCCGAAACGTTTTGGTTTTCACATGGGACTTGTTGCTCAAACTACAACAATATGCGTGTGTGAATTTTCAACACTTACTCTAAATGGTTAAAATGTTTGTGCAAACACCATACCTAAACAAACTTAACTTATCCTATACAAGTTATCTTAACAGTTTACAAGTTACCTTATTCAAAATTCTACTTAAAATAATTGCAAGTATTTAACTGAATACTTAAACATATGTCTACAGTATAGACATTCTCAGAAACGTAAATCTTAATACATCTAGCTTAAGTTCTATACCTTAAGACATTTATACAAAGCATATTGCACTTTCACTTATGCATAACATTACATAATTTAAATCAAGACATGTCACTTTAAATTAGGGATCCATTTTTTCTTTTTGCCGTTTTTACAGGCTTGATACCTCAAAATTTTATGTTCACTACCATTTCACAATCAACTGAATTATATTCAGAACATTTTAAAACAGACAGGATTCTCTTTCCCTGGAATTCTCCTTTCAGAATGGGTCAAAAAGCTCTTAAATTAAAGAGCAGAAGCAATCTTTTTAGTTTGTGAGGCTAAAAAAATTCCTTCTTCCCATTTCTGAGATTTTCCCTTCTTTGGGTTTTACTTCCAAAAGAATTAACTTCATATCTCTTAGATGTTATTCTTGAAATCACACTCTGTGAAATGACAGACAGAAAACAGTACTTTTCTCTCTCTGCAGACACTAATAGTATTTGCAATTGGCGTGCGTGCGCAGTAACCCCTTTCCCCACTGTTCAAATATGGGACGGCGGCAGAAAGGGGGAGGAACGAGCGGAGAAATATGGGAAATCCCGGCCAATCTGGGACACTTGATAAGTATGCCAAGCACCATGGCCAGGGAGCATGGGGAATCCTAAAGGTTCTGTTTAAAAATGTAGCACAAGTCTGGCAGTGTGACAGGGTGATGGTCCCCAAGTGGATTAAATTCCACTTGAATCCATCTTGATGAATGGCAGCAGCTTCATCAATACTGGCCTGGGACTGATGAGGACTTTGTGTGCAAAAGGGGGTCAGGACCAGAAAGTGACTCATGGAACTGGATCAGTGGTATGGGTGTCATGCTGCGATGCAGAAGGCAGATGAAAGGCCACTGCATTATATTCTCAGGACATCCTTCTTGGTATGGGTACACAGAAAGAGCCTCCTTGAAAATTGTGTTACTTTTGAACCACAATCAGGCATACCCTGGTAACGGTAACCTTGTGTTGCCGGCTAATCTTTCTCAAGCACAACTCCTGGAAATACGGGAACTGCTCCAGCCCGAGTGCGCATGTGCCACAACAACTCATCTGCGCATGCACAGAAACCCTCTGCTTCCTTTCAGCGTTACACAACACAAACAACAGACATGCTAAAACACAGCTAGGTTTCTCAAAGAACACAGACTTCTCCGCCCAGAATCTCACACAAGGTCAGGCCAAAGGAACTGCAGAATGAACTCAGCAAAAGGTGGCTTCATTTTGGAAGTTTCATGTCTGGCTTAGACATGGAAGAAGAACATCTTGTTCCAAATCCATGGGCGACATATTTCAGCAAACTCCTTTAGATGTTAAATTTCAGAGCAGAACAAGATAAATCTCTGACAGATTCCACAGGGGAAGACATGATATGCTCATGAGGCAGAAGAGTGTCTTTTTTGTGGAAATGGTTCCAGAGGTAAGAGAGAAAGGACATTCTTACTCATGGATGCCCTTCAAAATCACCACAACAATACTGTTCTCTAACAATATCAACAGCAATGGATGAGCATGACAGATACAGAATTCTTCATGGGAGGAGCAGGAATCAAGGCAGACAGAAGATCTAACTATCTATGCATAACAAGAGAACCTCTTGTTGCAAGCCTATTTTAGGAGATACAGCAGATTAAGAGGAAATATCTCCTGACTAGGCAACGTCACAAAGATCAGCCTGACCCTGGTCGTTTTTCCTTTCATGTCTAGGTCAGACTTTAAACTGCCAAAAAGAAGCCACCTTCTTGGATTTGTTGTTGGCCAAACTTAAATCCTCATCTGCCACATTTAAAGCTATGGAATATGTGTAATGTGGCAAAAGAAAATAGGCAAGAAAGCTTGAAAGGGGACAATTGCTAGCAAAAGCAGAATTCTTGAACTCTTCCAAGCAAAAGCTGGAAAAATTACTTTGTGTAATTCCATTTTTTCACTATCCCCAAGCACCATACCCATCAAGCACAACTCATGGAAATACGGGAACTGCTTCAGCCCGAGTGTGCATGCGCCGCAACAACTCATCTGTGCATGCGCATAACCCCTCTGCACACACACAGAGCCCATTTGTGATGGGTGTGCGTGCGCAGTAACCCCTTTCCCCACTGTTCAAATATGGGACGGCAGCGGAAAGGGGGAGGAATGAGCAGAGAAATATGGGAAATCCCGGCCAATCTTGGACACTTGACAGGTATGCCAAGCACCATGGCCAGGGAGCATGGGGAATCCTAAAGGTTCTTTTTAAAAAATGTAGCACAAGTCTGGCAGGACTACATTTAATACATATATTTTATATCCTATTTATAGCAGTGGTGGCAAACCTATGGCACAAGTGGCAGACGTGGCACTCCCAGACTTCTCTGTTGGCACACATGCTATCACCCCAGCACAGAGTTTGCCCTGCCCTTCTGCCCAGGAGCCCAGCGGGAAAACTTCCTCCCTCACCCAGCACAGAGTTTGTCTCACTCCTCTGTTTGGGCACTCAATCCTATAGTCTTCCAGGTATTCCTGATTCAGGTTTTGGGTTTTTTTCCCCATAATCAGCCCTTTGAACTATGTAGTTAGGCTGATTTATTTCCAACTGTTAAGAGATTCTCAACACAGCCAGCTCTCCACCCCCACACCCACCCTGGCAGGTAGTCACAGTGATCAAAGGGAGATGCAATTCAGATACATATTCTCATAGCTAAGTCAAAGAATGCAGCTGGCATACTAAATTTAATTGTGAAAAGGTACTTTTGGCCATCACTGACACATGGACATCCAAGCTCAAACACAGATCCAAGAGCACACACAAGCTGCAAATATGAGGTTTTGGGAAGAACGTAACTCCACCGAATGAGGCTGAACCCCACGTATGTAGTTTGACTGACAAGGGTCCCCCTGTAATGGGTGAATGAAGCTTACAACTGTTTGTGTTCGCCCAGTGTATTAGAGCATCAAATACTGGTTTTGAGTCTTCCACAGAATTAGATGAAAATGTAATTTTTCAACTGCAGAGCCGGAAGGGACCCTATGGATCATAAAGTCTAGCCCTTCTTAAGGAGGAATGGTGGGTAATTGAACTCCCAAACTCTGGCTCTGCATTCAAATACTTAAACCACTGAGCTATTAAGATACCATGGTACAGAGCTCCACATCTCTGGGTAACCTTTCCTAGTATAAGGCATCATTCAGGCCAACAGTCAAGGTGTTAAACAGGAGTCCCTCAATTTCACCTTCTTAGCTGATTTTTCAAAATGGTGTCTTCTCAATGAAATCCCAGAGGTACCCCAGAAAGATATTGTGGTCAATGGTGCTGGGCAGTCCAGCAGAACTATCAAGGAAAATTTCTACTGCCCAGTTCCTGATGTAGATGTCCTTGGAAGCTCTTTCTTCCACCGTCACTCTAGTCTTCACTGAGTTTATCAGTGCTAGATCCCCAGTAATTCAGGGAGCTAGTCTGGCTCCACTGTATGGAAGGAGACACTTAATAGCAATTGTATCCACTGTCTTGGCTTCTTCTCCATTCCAGAAAGAGCAAGGAATCATCAGATTCACCGATCAATTCTCAAAGTGCTGTCCACAAACCAGTGATGGTCAACATTGGCACTCCAGCTGTTCTTGGACTATGTACACAGTAAACCCATGTGTGTATTTGCAGAGACTTGGGCTTTTGGGAATTGAAGTCCAACAGCAGCTAGAGTGCCAAGGTTGGCCATTACGGCCCTAGGTTATGCCGTACTGTAGAGGCTATGCATCAAAACTACGTTCTCTCCACCCTGTAGCAACCATCTTGGCTATCCAGAGGATGGCATAGCCCTCAGGGAATCCCTTCACATAATTAACAAGCAAAGAGGGTTTTTATTTCTCTTTCAATGGGCATTTGCTCCAAAATCTTTACAGGAAAACATACACACACAGTAATATATGCAACAGCTTAGTTTATTTGGAATGTAATTAGGCCCATTTAAGGAGTTTCTGTACCTTGTACATTGAATAACTCTGCAAATAGAAACAGGATCTGTTCTCAGTATGCTCTTTGGTTCTCGATAAATATATACAAAAGCATGTAACACACAGAGACTGTTAACAAAAGCATTTTTCCAGGCTAAACATTTTCAGGATACAGAGATCTTTCAAGATACAATGAAACTCTGAGATTACTCTCCTTTTACAAATATATACTATATAAGGTACATGTAACAGCTTGAGTTGAAATGGATATCTGAGATCAGTGAAGGTATGTGACGAATGTGGAACTCAGTTGTCACCACCACACAAAGCCACCAAAACCTTTTCATAATCACCATTAGTTTCATCCTACAAGTGGAAGAGCAAAAGAACCATGTTATTCTTAAAAAAGGGAAGCCCATTACTCCTGGGACAATAAAGATTACCCTGAATCACTCAGCACTTATATTCAGTGGGCACTTTCACACAACAGCTTTTGCTCGTTTCCATGGCTTTGGCTACAACTGTTTATCAAAAGGAAAGGTGTTGTAGCTCATTCTGGGGGAAATAATACCAAAGACATATCATGTCTAGGGTATCTTAGGGAAGCCTGTAACTATGAAGACAGCAGACTATCATTCTTCTTCATCTTCTGCCATATCCGTGAAGCCACTGCCCTGCACCAAGATGGATTCAAGTGGGATTTAATCAGTTTGGGGATCATCACCCTTCCCTGTGGACTTAACCCCCCAGGCCATTAGTCCTTTGGGTTGTCAGGTTAACCGCCGCCTGACATTCAGTGTTGAGTTGCTGGCAGTATGGTCTACTCTATTACCATAGCAGGATAACCTGGCCAGACAGCCTATCATGCTCTGCAAAAGTAGGACTGCAGCTGTCGAAAAATCTCTAGTTCATTAGTAGATTCTCAGCTTTGCTGCAAAAAAGCAAACGTGCACTGAAAACAAGAGGCAGGTCAGCATCTTGGCCAACAGAAGCTTCAACGTAGGTGAAATCTACCTAGATATCTTCATAGCATATATTTGACATCATAAAGAGCACAGATCTAAGGAAAAGGTTTTCTTTTAAAGGGTTACTATTAAAATATAAAGAATCTCACAAAGTAATACAGGTAGATGTAGTCTTGTGATTCTCCCCTTGTGAATCTGAACAACATTTTAGGATATTATAGTTATGGAACGACTGGTGTGAATAATTTCTGCCACTGGGAGCGATTTATAGCCTGTTTCACAGATTAAGAAACATTTCAGCCACCCTAATTTGTTTTACAATGTATAACTACTGTTTAAAATCAGGTTCTTACCAAAATAGCCTGGCAGAGGGATTTGCCATACAATGTTTTGTAATAACCTTTTATTTCATTCATGTCCACCTCAGAACGTGACACCATGATTCTGTTCAGCGTTCTGTGGCGTGTTCCAGAACCCTGTTTAAAGAAAAGAAAGTGGACGAAACCTATCACCTTTAATTTTGCCTGTCATCAGCTCATCTCCACCCTGCCTATCACACATTTCAAATGCTCAAATTATGAGTGCTTTCTGGACTTCACAGTGACAGCTATCTAGAAGGATGGACACATTTCATATATCTCCAGCAAAGGGAAATATAACAATGATGACCAGTTAAGACAACAAATATATCATAGATTGGGCAATTTGTAGCCTAACAGATGATGCTGTACTATAGTTCCCATTATCCATTGTCACTAGCCCAATGCTATCAAGGGCTGGTGGGTATTGCAGTCCAAAATCTGGAGGACTTAGGTTGCTCAACCCTGGCCTACATCTCCAACCACATTCTGCAAATCTCATTGTTGCAGGCTCTCTTCAAGTTTAGTCTCATTAGAGACAACTTTCTTCTTCACCAACTATGATATCCGTTCCATGACAGGGACCCTTGTGGAGAGAGAACATATCTTCTATAGACTGCACTGTTTTTAAGTATCGGGAGTTGAAAATTGTTTCAAGGAAAAGAATCAGACTCCCAGCCACTGGCAATGAAAGTTATATATTATTGTGTCCCCAGCTTCAGATTGTCAGTAATAAACTTGGGGGAAATGAGTTTTGGTTTTTTAAAAAGTCTAAAGGTGGGACAATGCAGAACTGGCAATTTCACAAATCTGTATGCAGAAATTACATATGAATAAAGGGCTCCTCTACACATGACTGCATGTGGCTCAAGTAGTTAAGAAACTGACTGGAAGGCGGAAGGACAGCAGTTCAAAACCCGAGTACTGCATGATGGAATGAGGACCTGTCTCTGTCCCAGGTCCTGCTAACCTAGCAGTTTGAAAGCAAGAAATTGCAAGTAGATAAATGAAGACCATCAAGGTGGGAAGGTAAACAGTGTTCCATGCACTTTGGTGTCTAGGCATGCCTGCCACATGTCCAAGGAAATGTCTGCAGATGCAGACAGTGTTAGCTCTTCGGCTATAAACAAAGATGAGCACTGAACTCTAAAGTCAGATACAATTGGCTTTCGAGCAAGGGTGACCTTAACCTTTACCTTACCTTCACATGACTTTGATGAATGTATTAATTGGGAATGCTACTTAAATTACATCTCACTATTAACAGGAGGAAAGCGCAGATGACATTCTTTCAGGTAACCCCTTGCTTAACAAAGTAAAGTCTACCCCTCAGTTTTAGCCCACACTTTCAGAGCAGTGTTTCCCCTTCCAATTAGACTACCAAAAATGTTTTTACCTTCATTGCCAAGTGGAGCTTTTCTGCAAAGAAAGCTGGCTTGCTTGTAGCACATTTTACTAGAAATTGAAACAGAACTGTGGTTACTTATGACAGCAGAACAACAGAGGTATGAGGAAAAGGTAAACACACATCCTGAAAATAGTAACACAACTGGATGTCGATTAAACACAGATTGTGGCTACATGCAAATGCACTTAACAGAGCGCTGATAGCAGTCCTGGGCAAGGAGACAGTGAAAAGGGAGACACATTTAATGAATTCTTAGGTGCAAACATTTATCTGATACCCTGCCAGAAAAAGCAAAGTAGCTCATAGGAGTGATGGCCGAGGGGGTAGGGGAGGAGATGGAGAATGGTAAGCAAACCAACAGCACAGAACAGAATACAGCTACCCTATAGGGTTAATGCAATTTGGCATTAACTAACTGCCGGGCTGCTGGGTTAAAACTATGGTTCAAACTATTAACTATAATATTATGTTTAATAGCTTGAGGAGGGTGCTTAGCATTCTCTGTTGTAGTTAAGAGGAGTGAACTAGAGCAATCTATTGGAGAATTCTACGTAATTCACCAAACAACAGATCCCAGGACTCTCTATAGCAGTGCTTCTCAACCTTTGGTTTTTGGACTTCAATTCCCAGTAGCCTAAGTCAGTTCCCCAAAACACTGATCAGCCTAAGTATTGGCTTAGGCTTATGGGAATTGGAGTCCAAAAATCAAAGGTTGAGAAGCACTGATCTATAGGATGAGACCGCCTGATATCACTTTGGACAGATCTACTGTTTATTTATTTATTTATTTATTTATTCAATTTATATCCCGCCCACTCAACACAAGGCCGACTCTGGGCGGCTAACAACATAAAAAGTAACCCCAGGGCAACCCAAGGAGTTTACAGACAATATTAATAATCCTAAAAACAGTTAAAACAGTAAAAAAAGTTAAGACTACCCACCCCCTAAAAAGCAAGGGCTGCAGGATCGAAAAGGCACCATGGGGAAGAGTTCCTCTACACCAACCACCCCATGGTGGTTACCCTTCCACCTGCACCCCACACTTGACCTGCCAGCCAGGTTTTAAGATCCCTTCTGAAAGGCAGCAACTCCGTCCGAAGACGTAATTCTGTTGGCAGGAGGTTCCAGAGAGCCGGTGCAGACACGGAGAAGGCTCTCCTCCTTGTGCCAGAGAGGCGAGCCCCTCTGGCTGATGGAACAATTAGAGAGCCCCTCCGGTCCGCTCTGGTTGGACGGACAGACGTCCTCAGGGCGATGCGGTCTCTTAGGTAACCTGGCCCACTACCATATAGGGCTTTAAAGGTCAAAACCAGCACCTTGAATTGCACCCGGAGACATACTGGCAACCAGTGCAGCTCCCGGAGCAGTGGCGAAGCATGAGCATAATGCCCACACCCCATCACCACCCGGGCAGCCGCATTTTGGACCAGCTGTAGCCTCCGAATGGTCGTCAAGGGCAGCCCCATGTAGAGCGCATTGCAATAGTCTAGTCTGGAGGTAACCAGAGCATGGGTGACCATGAGCAAGGAGTCCCGGTCCAGGAGTGGGCGCAACTGGCGAATCACCCGAAGTTGGGCGAAAGCCCTGCTGGTCACAGCCGCCACCTGTTCTTCTAGCAGTAGCCGTGAATCCAGGAGGACCCCCAAGTTGCGCACCGGGTCTGTCTGGGGCAAAATAGCCCCATCCAGAACCAACGATGGTAACTCCCGGGTTAACGCAGGACCCCCTATCCATAGCCACTCAGTCTTGCTGGGATTCAGTTGTAGCCCGTTAGCCCCCATCCAGACCCCCACAGCTTCCAGGCATCTGGAAAGGACTTTGACGGCATCACTGGGGTCCCCATGGGCCGAGATGTACAACTGAGTGTCATCCGCGTACTGATGGTACCGCACCCCATGGAAACGAATGATCTCACCCAGCGGTTTCATGTAGATGTTAAATAGGAGAGGAGAGAGCACCGAGCCCTGAGGAACCCCCCATTTGAGGGGCCTAGGACTGGACCTCTCACTCTCCAACCACACCGACTGGGACCGACCCTTCAGAAATGAGGAAAACCAGGACCACACAGTACCCTGGATTCCCAAACCTCGGAGCCGTTCCAGAAGGATACCATGGTCAACGGTATCGAAAGCCGCTGAGAGGTCAAGAAGAGCAAGGACGGATGGATGACCACCGTCCCGCTCCCGCCAGAGATCATCCATCAGTGCGACCAATGCCGTCTCGGTACCATATCCAGGCCTGAATCCTGACTGAAAAGGGTCCAGATAATCCGCTTCATCCAGCACCCCCTGCAGCCGACACGCCACTGCCTTCTCCAACACCTTCCCTAAAAAGGGGAGGTTTGAGACAGGCCTATAGTTAGTTAGGACAGCTGGGTCGAGGGAAGATTTCTTCAGGAGGGGGCGCACCAAAGCATGTTTTAAAGGTGCAGGAAACACCCCCTCCCGCAATGATGCATTGATCACAGCCCCAACCCAGCCACCAGTCACTGCCTTGGAGGTTTTCACCAACCAGGTGGGACAGGGGTCCAAAGGGCAGGCAGTGGCGCGCACAGCTGCAAGGAGCCTGTCCACTTCATCAGGGGCAACTGGATCAAACCGGTCCCAGATGGCATGGCAAGACTGTGCTCCGGCTCCCTCCGGACTCTCCCCATCCACGCCAGGATTAAACCCAGAACGAATCCGATCGATTTTCTCCACTAGATGGTCAGCAAAGTCCTCAGCCGACCCCTGCCAACCAGGCACCGGGGTCCCCCTACCAAGGAGAGACCTGGTAACCCGGAACAGGGTGGCTGGGCGATTATCAGCGGAGGCAATAAGGGTGGTGAAGTATTGTCGCCTCACCACCTCCATCGCCACTAGATAGGCCCTAATAGCAGCCCTAGCTAGTGTCCAATCGGAGTCTCTCTGGGTCTTCACCCAGCGGCGCTCTTGGCATCTCTTTGCCCGTTTGAGCTCCCGCAGTTCATCTGTGAACCATGGAGATGACCTAGCTCGATGAGCTCTGAGAGGCCGTAGTGGTGCGATTTCATCCAAGGCCGCTGTAGTCATCCTGTTCCACAGGTCGACCAGCGCCTCGGGCGAATCGTGTTGCCGATCCAGAGGGAAATCCCCCAGTTCCCTCTGGAATCCATCAGGATCCATCAGTTGCCGGGGGCGGGCCATTCTAATAGGCCCTGCCACCCTACGGTGCAGCGTCGCACCCAGGAAGTCTAGAGCCACCAAATAGTGATCTGACCATGGCACAGGTGTTATGTCTAATTTCCGTAGTCTCAGATCACTCTGCCACCGCTCCGACAAAAAGATTAAATCTGGTGTGTGGCCACTGCCCCTGGTCGGGCCCTGAATTACCTGAATCAGGTCCATATCTGCCATGGAAGCCATGAACTCCTGAGCCACCTCGGAGCCAGTCCCCAGCGAAGGCAAATTGAAGTCCCCCAGAACCATCAGTCTAGGGAACTCCAATGCCAACGCTGAGATGGCCTCGAGGAGCTCAGGCAGGGAGTCCCTTACCCTGCAAGGGGGCAGGTACAGGAGCAAGACTCCCAACTGACCCTGTTGCCTAAGAAAGTTGCTTCTCATTTTAAAAAAACAAAACATCTACTCCCTAGACATTTGTTGCATTCTTCAGCAACACCCCAATAATTTGATAGTTCTCTGACTTTATCTGTTTCTTCATTGTGTCCCTGCTGCTGCTATGACAATGCTACTTAAGGGAGTGGCATCAACACAGCATTTACATTCAGGATTTGCAATGATCAAACCCACCAATTTACAGTCCAATCCGAGGCTCAGAGGTTAGTTCCATTGAATAGGACCCATCCCCAGATAACTGCATAGGTGGTTTTCCTAGCAAAAGGGCAGGATTGTAACCCAAAAATGTCTTAGATGTTGCATACTACTACAGGGTGGGGGTAAGATGAAAATGGATAGGATCTGCTCTCACACACATGCTCACTTCTCAGCTCTTCCCTCAACTGATCCATTCTGATTATCTGGGAAAGATCTCCTTTTCTATATCAGAGATAATATAGACGTACAGCCTTATAAACCAATGATGTTATAGTGGAAGGAGGATAAGAAAGAGAGGAAAGAGAATTAAGGGATCAAGTCACATACCAATTGCTGTCAGACAGTTCTCAATGTCTCCTTTCAGCTCCAGGTCCAGAGCCTTGTTCATATCATGTTTGCTGTACTTGGTGTATTTCTGAAAAACTGAATATTGGGCAAGCTCTAAGCAAAGGATATCAGTTTTGCAGAGTTACATTTTGTCTCACACAGAGTTTCTAACTCAGTTTTGTGCAACTTCCACAGAAAGAGGAAGCAAAAGCCTTTCCTTTCCTATTCAGAACAGATTAGCCACCAGAGTAAGGGAAAGCAAGATAGAATAAAAAAGCAGTTATTTCAACTTCCTTGCAAGGTTTCCTCCACACAGGATTCACTATTGCTTTTTTGTTTGTATTGGAATACCAACATTTCCTCTAATGACAGTTAACTGACAACTGGTTTTAATATTTTGGTCAAGCTTCTCTTGTTTTCTTGTTCCCAACATTTAGCCAAAATCTGCTTCCAAGAAGTTTAAGGGTAAACAGACCACAAGCCTGTTTCCTTCAGAGCAGGCAACATATATTGATCACTCCTTTAGATAAACCCTCATTCCTGTGAATCCAGAAGAGCTAGCTGTAGAATGGAGCAGTAGGGTTAATATAAGGGGCAGAGTAACCAAGAGATAGGGGACACACCGGGTGCCCCTTCAACTCCCTGCTCCACCAGTTGGTCATGTTTGGTCCCAGAAAGTGCCTCCTGCGTCTCAGAATCCTGCTAGACTGAAAGCCAAAGTGTTTATTGCCCTTTCCAAAGGGAGAGGGAAAGATTTATCTAAGGCCGTGATTGCGAACCACATGGGCGAGTTTTACTTCCACTTCCAGGACCGACGAGGGTGGTGTGGGCAAGATGAATTGCAGTAAACCCATTTGTGTGGATTCATGGGGGCTTTTGGGAATTGAAGTCCAAGAACATCTGGAGTGCCAAGGTTTGCCATCACAGATCTAAGGGCTGTCGATTCTCAGCACCATACCTTTGTAATAACTGGTTGTATAGCTCAGTGATTCATGTACCTAGTCATGGAGCCAGATGTTGGAAGTGTGTTCCCACCCCAAGTGCTTCCTGGGAGAACAGCCCACTTGTACAGCCATGAGCAAGCTCCACAGTCCCAGGGCAAACCAAGCAGAAGGGAAGGGTAAACCACTCATGGGTACTCTCTATCTAGAAAACCCTGAGCAGGAACATTATGAATCATAATTGACATGACAGAATACCTTTGGGACTGCCAATGCAGCGCCACCAGTCTTGATGGGGGCATTTATCCAGTGCTGCCAAATCAGCAATTATTCACATTCTACCTCGGAATCATTTTGCATTTTAATTGTTTCTTACAGCTGCAAATGCAAAGCCTTAATACAAAAGCACTTCCCTAATCTTACTTACCTCTTCGGAGATGTGGGCAACTTCTTGAAGTGAGGATGAGAATGAAAGTATCAACATTTGTCCCTTTTTTCCTCTCTCCAGCTTCATACAAAGCCTGTTGTAATAAAGGATATAATACAGCATTCGGACTCAGCATATTGTATCAGAATCAGTCAAAAGGAAGCAAATGGCATTCAGATAGAGAGGGAGGCATTATCTTCCCATTCCATCAAAATGATCCAGAATGTATTATAATTTCCTAGAATTATGAGGCAGAAGGACTGATGATGAGGCCACCTTTTGGCTTCAAGGCTGGGATAAAGTTTGAACTCAAGCCTTCTAAACCCACAGATCATGATCATAACCCCTCCATTTGACAACCTTTCATATTGTCTGATCATGGAAACAGAAAAATTCACATTAAATATAACCCAGACTATCATTCTCCTGACTCAATTAAGACAATTCATGTTTATTATTGGTTAAGGTAAGAAACAAAGTTTCCCTTTTATTTACTAACAGCTCCTGATGCAATACGATGTCCTTTTATGCAGAAGTAATAAGCACCTGTATGGATGGCAAACTTCATTAACACAGCAAATTGGGCTGGATAGATATCTCTCTTGATGCTCAGCATGGCTTGTACTTCTAGCAGCTGGGCCAGGTCTGCTGGGTATCTAATTGCAGGCATCTTTGATTTCCTGGTCTCTGGACCTTATCCCATCCCTTAAACCCCTAGTACTGTTATGGCAAACCTTGGTACTGCAGGTGTTTTTGGACTTCAATTACTAAAAGCCCAAGTCAGCACTCCTGCTGTTCAGGGCTTCTGGGAATTGAAGTTCAAGAACACATGGAGTGCCAAGGTTTGCCTAGAGCAATAATGGTGTACTATGACACTGATCAGCAGAGGAGTGCTGGTTTGGGTTTCTGGTAATTGAAGTCCAAGAACATCTGGAGTGCCAAGGTTTGCCATCACTGCCCTAGTAGTAAGCTGTGAGTATGCAGCAGTGTGAGTGAAAAACTGGCTAAACCAATCTGGGCGATGTGGGGGGAAATTCCATCCCGTACTCCGACTGGACGACACTTCTAACCCAGGCCAGGCCAATGTGAGGCGAGGCTTTTCAAGGTCTTGCCCAAGCCTTATAACAACAACAATATTCTTCATCTCAAGAAATATTCTTCATCTGGTCCCATAACAGCTAGGTCCTCTTCCAGCATGAGACCAGATTTCCTTGGGCAGCAAGAAACATCCCAGGTGCCTGGCTCTGCCAGGAACAGGGGTTAAATGCTGCAGAAGCCAGGTGGCTAGATTCCTTTCCCCTTGCTCACAGCCTCTTATTGTTCGGTAAATAAGGCTGGGAGAAGAGGGTTTGGTGGGGGACAGATTCATTTGGGAAGAGGGGCCATTTGGAGCAGGGGACTGGATAGACTCAGAATATGAAGCCTGTTCTTACCCGTGCATCATTATCAGCTAGCTCATCATTCACATGAGGGTTTTCATCACGGTCACACTGTAAAAATACCAAGAGCGAGTATTACTCCTTTAGGTGCTACAATAACAGTTTAACAATAACATATGCCTTTCACTTTCAACTGTGAATTGTCCACTGGCGGGATACTTCCAGTGATGGGTAGCTCCCGGTTCGCCGAGGTATGTGTAGAAATTCCCAATGGCCATGCCCATTTCCCTCCCTGCATCCTGCTGGCTCTCTTCCTGGGTCTCCCCTTCCAGGGGCGGCCTCCTGCACACCAACAAGCAATCTACGGGGCAAGGTGTGGGCCTGAGGAGGGGTCCCCCAACTCCACCCCCCTCCCCCAAGAAAAAACCTCTCTCAAAGGTGGATCCTCCTCTTCCCTCCAGCCTCTGCTCCTCCCCTCCACTTTCCCCCTTTTACTGTCTTGAGGGAACATTGGCCTCAGAAAGTATTTTGGTAACTCAGCCCTCCAATGCTTCTAAGAGCAAACCTTTTAACATGTTGTTTTTTTCCTGCTTCTGGAGTTCGTATCTGACTCTAGGGTGCAGTGCTCATCTCAATTTACAGCCAAAGAGCCAGTGCTGTCTATATTTGCAGACGTTTTCATGGTCATGTGGCAGGCATGATTAGATCGCCCACCGTCACATAGCCACGCCCACAAAAGTAGGCCACACCCACAGTGTGGTAGTAAAAAAAATGGAGCCCACCACTGGATACTTCCATACCTTTACTAGGGCAAGCAAAGCCTTCCGGAAATCACCAGATGTGTCCGACTCAATGTCTTTGGCAAGATCTCTCTTAAAAACTGCAGAGGAACAAAGAAGAATTGTAGTAAACTAACATTTGGAATGAAATATTCACTGGGTGCTTGTTTCTCCCCTCTTGACATTACATAGCCTCTTTATTGACTTTTCTGGGGATTTGGAATCTTAGGCCTAAATCCAATTCATACGAAAAGAGTACAGTGAATAACTAACTCCTGCCCAGGAAGTAAACACTTGTGTAAGTTCTAGGGATTCAATTAGTCTACACTAGTTACATGACTAAAAATGTGATTTAGATCTTGAACCATGTCTACATCTATTTAGCCAAAAGTCCCACTGTGTCTGGTAGCTTATGCTGTTGCATGTGCTCATGAAAGTAATTTTCATGTAAGAAATGAAAAGTCCTTTTTTTCATTTATTTTAATGAAGAAGGGGTATAAAATGAAGAAAACTGCATGTAAAGATTGCAAATTTTACCTTCATTTGGAAAGTTGGGAAGCAATAGTAAATATTTTCAGATGACAAAAAATATGAGTAAAATTTATGCCAATATAGCACTGCCAACCAGGTATTCAAAAAGAGACCAAATTTATTGCAAGAATGGCCATCTTCAGCGGTCCAGTGCTCAACCTTCTGCCCTGGGAATTTCTGTGGGGCCCTAAATACTATTGAGGGAACGTCTGGATTGCAAAGACTTTCAGCCCCAGATTTATCCAGGATCTCCCAGACAGAACTCTGGGTCTAGAAGGAGGAAGCGAAGGAGATGCCTCCTCCCTAAGTCACACGGCTTCTTGGGAATTGCCCCAGAGATAAACAGTAAAGGTATGGTAGTTCAGAGACAGACTGCCCTACACATAGACCTGGGTCAATTTCCAGGAAGCAGCATGACCGAGTGGGTGTTCCTTCCTTCTTCCCAACTGGTACAAGTGAAGAGAAGAGCAACACAGAGGTGGAAAGACATCTTTTCCTTCTGGTTTCCCTTTCCCACTTGTAGAAAGAGGTGTGCACATATTGAATAGGGCAGGTGAATTGTTACTCTTTGACCAGAGAAGTTATGGAGACCAGAAAAAAAAAAGGGGGAGAGAGGGACTCCAGGATGACATGCATCCAATCCTGAGTTACAGGCATAAATGTCTTTTTAGTTCCATAACCACAATTTACCTTCTCAGCCATATTAATTTTATATGTAGTTCATGAAATGCTCGATTAAAAAAAAACAGTTAAGAAAACCTAAACAAAACCACAGTTCAAAGGATTTGTTTGTGTCAAAGATATCTAGCATTCTTGTAAATGGAGTAAGTGCCCCAGGGAAGGTCTGGGTTGGTTTCCTAATCCCACCATTTGCCCACCATCACCATTAAGGACATGCCAGATGGAAAAAGTTGCTTTTTATTTTCCCAGTGAGAGGGCTGCCAGGCTGACACTTTGCTTTTTCTTCTGCATCCAAAACAGAAAAAGGTCATTCTCCCAAACAAAAGAGCCCAGACAAATATTATATTCTTACAAAAGCTTACTTAATTTTGTTATTTAAAAGAAGGAAGCAGTAATTTACCTTCCTGGTAAGTTCTGTTGATTTCTTTTATTTCTCTGCTGTCCCTGGATGCCAAAATCTCAATTAAGATATCTTCATCAGTTCCAAGCCCCTGTTTGGAGGTAAATCAATATTGGTTTGTTTGGAAAATGACTTAATTTGCAAAGTCCAGAAACAGAACTATTGCATACTATAGCAATTAACTCCTACATTGTATCTGGGGTGGGTGGGGTGGAATCATGGTTTGCCTGGTCCACCTCCCCACTCCTGCAAGGCAAGTCTAAAACTAATTTTAAAGGCAAGACTCAAACAAGTCAAAATAATGGCCAGAATAGTGACTTGCATCACTGAGGCTTTCCTTCCATATTAAAAGCTGCAAGACATAAATGATGAGAGAGGCCCAGGGCTACTGAAAACAATTATATATGAAATTATGTATGAAAACAATTACAGTAGATGTGTTATCATTGTTCTAAAGTTTGTTGTTTGAAACAGGAAAGCAGCTGGAGATTACAGCAAAGGATAATTGAGTTTGCCCACCCTTGAAGGGAAAAAGTGTGGTTATGTCAAGCCCTTTGGATGTTTTGGGACCGTTACTTGCATCATACCCTACCACAGCCAGTGGTAAAGGATAATAAAGCTTACAGTGTTTCAACAAACGGAAGACTACATGTTGTCCAGTTCTGTTGCAAAGAGTATTTGCTTATCTGGAGAGAGAGAGAGAAAAATGGCTCCAAAGCAACTCAGCCAATGTCACATCAAGAGATTTGCTTGTTCACAACATCTGGTCATACTGCCTTGGGGGAATCACCACAGCCCATGCTGAATGTTTCTTAGGAGTCATCAACTCCTGACATTCCTTCCTGTCATGGTTGAAAAACCAGCACATTGTGAAACCATGGAGGCTAATATCTTCGTGCAACTGAGGAAACTGCACCCGACTTTTGTGTGAGCAAAAAGATAGAGTGAATGACTGGTCAAAGCAAGGGTGGGAACCACTTCCATCCTGAGGGCTACATTTAATTTCAGGGAAATTCTCAGGGGCTCCTTTCCAATTTTTGGTGTATGACCAATTAGAATATCCTAGACAGCAGGATTGGGACTCCAGGGCAACCAGAAACTGGGTCCAGATTTGATCTGAAGTTTCAGGTTGATTTAAAAAAAAAACAGATGCTTTTTTACTATCCTGTGATTGAGATTATCAACCCTTTCTCTGCAAATGGGTGAGAATTCTTTCAAGAAGCATGAACCTTCATGGAATAGCGGAGTTCATCAGCATCAAACTGGGCTGGAGTTTTCAGAAGAGCCAGGACAACATCTTCTAAGGGGCTTTTGAGGACTTTTTTCAAAGCATCGTCCAGGGGCTATAAAAGAAAGGAACATTAAAATGATCATTTAAAGACTAACTTAGAGTATAGCATATACTTGATTGGGAAGAATAAGGCCAGTCTAATTTACCTTCTAATTATCTTGGTGAAAGAAAGCATATTGTTCCTGCCCTTTTGGGCATGAAGAATATTAATTCTGCTTTGTACGCATATTTCTGTCCACTGTCCCAAGGAACCTCATTAACATCAAGCAGTACTTGGGTTCTTTGGTATGGTGGCCTTCATGATATGTTTTTTTAGCCAGGACCGTATCACTGTTTGCATAACTTGCTGCAAATAATTATAGCTAATTAATGAGGTGTCAGGATGCATCTCACTTATATGGATAGTTATAGAAATGGTCATCAGCACTACGTCTATTAGCTGCAATTAACCACAAGATATGCAAGCACTAATGGTTTGTACACCTCTATTCTAAGCAAAACATATATGAAGACTTTAACATTTCAGGGTTTTTTCTTCTTAAAAGTATGAACAATGGAGTACTCAGAGAAAGAGAAAGAGAGAAAGGAGGAGAGAAAGAAAGAGAAAGAAGGAGAGAGAGAAAGAGAAAATTATCAGAAATAGTACCTTTCCCTTCAATTGCTGGTAGGTAGCTTTTATCTGTTGACGCTGGTTATTGGTCCTTTTGGTCATTATATCAATGATGGTTGCTTCATCAACTCCTGCAATGCAAAGGGCAAACTTTTGTAAATGCAAACATTTTAAAATTGGTTTAATTGCACAACACTGTGAGCCTCAAGTTATTTTAATTCTGTTCAAAATTTCCTGCTTATTTTAATTCTGCTTAAATTTCCCCAAAAATGCCTAATATTGCTCTTTAAAAGGAAAGAGAAGCTCTTATTCATTTATACTTCATCCAAAATATGTCATTCCCACTCATTACAAACAAAAACTAAAGTACTGTACAGTATTGCAATCCCTTGAAGATGAACACATTTATTTCGGTGTGAATTTTTGCAGATTACAGGCCATTTCTTTCAGACACAGGGAAAGGGAAATTTTAAGTTTTAATAATACCTTTGTTTTCACAGTAAAACCCTGACTTATGTATGCCTTGTTTTATGTAAAATTCAACTTATGTATAGATTTTCTGCAGAAAACACACCCAGATTTATGTAAATGTCCCAAATTGCGTAATACGATTTCCCCAGAGTTCCTATGGGTTTGCTTCATTTTACATTAAAAAAATCATTTTCCTATGGGTTTGCTTTGATTTATGTAAAAAAAGGTATTACGTAAAAACCTATGGAACAGACTTTTTACGTAAATAGGGGTTTTACTGTATTTTGATTCTGTTGAAAGAGAGTAATATGGATACTTCTCTAAAACTCCACCCTACACTTTGAAATGTAATGACACCTTCATTAGCAAAAATGTAGCTCGCTACAAGTAGCTACATTACTTGCAACATGATACTTTTAAAGCCAGGGGTTCCCAAACTTTTCAGGCTGTGGGCCAGACATGTGGTTGAACTAGCTGGTCATGTGGTTCCTCCCACCGGAAGCAGAAGTAAAATGTGCCCATACATTTGCAAAACGCTGCCGTAAATGCACCCGCAGCTGTTGTAAATGTGCTTACAACAGTTGCAGGTCATTTACAGCAGCATTTTGCACATGCATGGGCACATTTTACTTATGATTCCAAGAGCAGTGAGGGAGGTGTGGGCCAGATGACTTGGCAGTGCAGGACGCATCTGGCCCATGGGCCATAGGTTGGGAACTCCTTTTTAAAGCTGTACAGGAACAAAGCAGGAACAACATCACCGGGGCAGGGAAAGTAAGGAATAACAGACAAATGAGAAAATGTCACTGATTATTTCGATAAACAATTTGAGATACAGTTAAAGAAACAATTGTCCACAAAACTGAGCAAGACTGTTAGATGGGCAGCCCAAAGAGCAAGGGTTGCCCATGTCAATGTTCGTATGGTCTTTTCAACTTACCTTTTGCATTTATTGCTTGGTCCAGAGCTGCAACATCAGATGAAGGATTGAAACTTGGATAAGCATGGACTGCTGAACCACCCTTAGAATTTTTCTAAAAGAATTAATTTGCATAAATCAGAAACTTCGCTTTCTTTACATTTCTATCCAAGTTCAGGAGCAGATTAGCTGGTCAAGTTGAATCCTGAGCAGGACGTCTGCATTGTAACATTTTGTTACACCCCCATTTCCTTCACTCTAGCTTTCACACCCCTTTTGTAAATGCAGACATCACAGAGAACCTCTTACCACACACTGTTGTTCATTGTTGTCAATAAAGAAGGCCTGCTTCAGCAATTCTTGCACAAAAGCCATATTAATTCACGTTTCTGCAAAGGGAAAGGAAGGATTAGACTGCAATGTTGGAAAAGCTTATTTTCACATTTTGTAAAAACAGGTTTCCTTACATTCAGGGCATTCTGAGAATTGAAGAAATGTTCCTCTCCCCCCCCCCCCAAGAGGCTGCTAAAGGAAGCAAAGAATGCACAAAACTCTCATTTTGCACTAGAAGAGACTGTGGCTACCAGGCCAACCTCAGTACATACATTCTCACTTGCAGCTTCCACAGAGAAAGAGGAACCCAGAAGCGACATGTAAGAAACTCACACACCCCTTAATGGAAACCAGAACATGGTAAGGAGGGACTTGAATCTCCCCGGTTTACTATCTCTGAAGCTTCAGAAGAGGCATTTGCCTGAGTAGTGTGTTCTTATGGATTTACTTTCTCATATCTGTATTAATATAGTGATATTGTATGGGAAACCAATCTTCAAGTTCATTTGACACAGGAAGAACAGAAGCTTAGAGGAGTCACTTCCTCAATACCACTAAAATGATCTAAACTAAGACTTTAGCCAACCCAAACTCACTTCTGTGTCTTGTTGGTTTCACACATAATCTTTGATAAATTTATTTTACAAATTAAAAATCCTGCTAACTCAATTTTGTGGAGGATTTTCTCTTGGGTTGAGAAGGGTATGCTGCTGTTCCAAAGTTTGAAGAAAAAGGCTTTTGGAATTCCATAAGACACATTTAAAGACTGATCATGGTGTCTTTGAGAAAATGTTTCTTGATAATCCCAGATCATGTCTTGTTACACACAGGTGTGCCTGGGCAATTGAGAAACCTTTTAGTTTACACAAGACAGCTTACACGCTGTGGGGATGGACAAACACAAGAAACTCATTGTATAGTTGCCTAAAATTAAGAATGCCAAAATTATACTTTGAGGGTACAGTATTTACAAATATGTTGTTGTTGGCTGGAGAGGGTCTTTAAGTTGCAGCACATATATAATTGTGAGAAACATACACATAAATCTTGTCTCTACAAAAAAAACAATAGCTTGAGGTGGCAACTGCCTAAAACAGGGATGAGATTTTTGTGCCTCTCCAAATGTTCCTGGATACCAACACCCATCAGTCCCAGCCAGGAATGATCAAGAATGAGGAGAGGAGCTGCAGATAAGCAATACAGTACCTCAGTATCTCACATAGAGAGAATGGCAAACAGTCCTGGCGGTGCAGTGGTTAAAATGCTGTACTGCAGCCAAAATGTTGTAAGTTAGATCCTAATGAGGAATCAGGGTTGATTCAATCTTCCAGCCTTCCAAAATCAGTAAAATTAGGATCCAGCGTGTTGGGGGCAAATGCTAATTAACTTGTGAACCTCCCAGAGAGTGCACTAAACATTATGGGGATGTATATAAGTGTAATTGCTATAAAGAGCTGAAAGTGCATTATTAGTAATGCTTCAGCATGTAGTATACTACTAATGGTAGTACCAATAGTAGTACTATGACTAGACCACATGCTGAATCTTGAGTGGTGGTAGTAGTAGTAGCAGCACCACCACCACCACCACCACCTTATGCTGTGAAAGAAAATGCAGCTGGGAGAAAATTCCACCCAGCATAATGCAGCTGTAGTTTTGTTAGCAGTCATTTCCAACTCTCTCAAACTTATTTCAAGTCCAGAATAAGTTTTCACACAAACACACACACTTCTCACTAATACAGACCCCGCCCTATTTTAAAAGTATCTGTGGAAAGTATGAACAGACTAAAAATGGAATTCTGCAGTATTTATTAATATATCTACATGATGAGTAGCTGCCTACAATATGAAACAAATTGAATTAACTGGTTCCTTTGCCTCTCAAAGGGCAACCCATATTTTAATGCTAAGGATATCTTTCCCTATATAGCATGGTGGTGGCATTTTCTCACAAGTATGGACATGAAGAACTGCAACTCAAGAGTTCCAGAGATTGAGTTACTGTACTAATGCTTATAGAAGAATGAAATCCTACTGTTGCTAAAGGGTTAAACAGTCTCACCACAACCACAGCGGATATGTCTATGCCTGAGTGTAAAAGTTTCCATACCAAGAAGACACATTTTTCTCCTCTTAACTCACAGTTTGGAGATTAAAAAATTTCCATGGCAACAAAACATAAGTCATAATTACACAGTTCAGTTCTAAAATAGCTAGTTGTGTACAAACTTAGTAGGATAAATAAAGTAAGGCTGCATTTATACTCTGGAACAGATGTTTCAAGATTTTGTGGTTAGAAAACATATTTGAACATTGAGATAAAGTACAGTCCTTTCCTCTTTACACACTGTGTCCAAAAATGTAAAGCTGAGTAATATTTTAGAAGAAATAAAATGCACAACTTTCTGCAATCAACAACAAGGAGGAAGAAAAGTCAGCAGAAACTTTACCTTTCTTGTGTACTGCTCAGAAATCCTGCTTTCTTGTCTGGAAAAATACAGACTGGAGAAGAAGTCCTGGAGTTTGGGTTTATATAAAGCTACCAGCCCAGGAAGCCACACCTAGCAACCAGTACTAACTTCTACAACTCCAGCGATTGGTGGCTTTTTAACTAAAGGCTAAACATGGGATTTATCCAAAGACACGCCTACATGACTTAAGAACAAACTGGCCTCTAGAGTGAAGAAACAGCTCATATGAGCTGATGGTGAAACTGTTATTTGCAGAAAATACAGATAGCTGAACTCTCAGGAGCATTTTCTTCAAACTCTGAAGTAGCAGAATACCCTTCTCAATCTTTGTGAAAATCCCCCACAAATGGGTTTGGGACCATACACCCCACCATACAGTCTCCTCTAGGTGCATTGACCTGCAACTCTCATAATGTTGTAGCGTGCCTGCCCACTCTACCACATTTGGATAGCCGCCTTAACTATCAGGATATTAACCATGACAGTCAGGAAATATGTGACGCTCCTGATGTTACTGGACCACAACTTCATCAGATTGTCATAATGGGAGTCGTAATTTAACGAGTCCTAGTTGAATTACACTATCTAGTTCTGATTTCTGAGATCCCCTAGTATCATGACTAAACAAAGGTTCATCGTGGTTCAAATTGTTCTCAGGGATAATGACATTCCTGCCAATAAGTCAATCATATGTCAATGTCAAATTAATCATAACCACATGATTCACTTGATATTGACATAAGACTGACAAATAGAAGGAGAAAAGTGAGATTCACTAGAAAAGAATAATGCTGGGAAAAGTTGAAGACAGCAGAAGAGAAAGACCAAATGCAAGGTAGATTGACTTCTTAAAGGAAGCCACAGGCTTGAATTTGGAAGAGCTGAGTGGGGCTGTTTAGGACAGAACATTTTGAAGGTCTTTCAATCATCCACTCATTTTGGAGGTGATTGGTATTAGCAACAACAATCACAAATATCTAATTGATTGTATTTTATTCCCTTTCCCCAGAACTACAGTGTAACTGCATTTACTAAACTGTGACATAATGAAGAATAATGTCACTTCTAAAGTATCATCTTATATACATTTTAGTTATTTTTATAGTTAGAAGGTGTGACCCCCCCCCCAAAAAAAAAATGGTGGGGAAATAATATACAGTTCAAGTGGTCTTGAGCTCTGCTCCAGTGTTGCTGAGTTAAAAACAACAACATGTTTCTTTAAAAGAAAATGCTAAAGTTTGAGTCATTTCTGAGGCATGGGAAAGTCAAGACTTACCATTAAAATGTAATAATGGTAACTTACAACTTTTGGAGCCCTGGAATATAACAGCAATGAATTATTTGAAACGTTTTTTCACGATGATTCCTCAAGTTCTGTTTCTTTCTTTGCTGTTTCCCTGTTTTCCGTCAAAAGAAATATGTTTAATAAGAGGCTGGGATGGTTTGAGTGTTTGTAGGCCAAATTCAAGCTCCCAGCTCCCTGCAATACACAAATATCTGGAAACTGACATTTTCCAAAGAAAAAAAAAGGTGTCTTGTAGTCCTGTGGAAAGGGCCGTGGCTTAGTGGTTGAGATGCTTAACTTGATGACTGGAAGGTCGGCAGGTCAGTAGCTCGAGACCTGAGTAGTGCACAACAGAGTGAGCTCCCGTCTCTGGCCCAGCTCCTGCCAACCTAGCTGTTCAAAAACAAGAAATTGCAAGTAGATAAATAGGGACCACTTCGGTGGGAAGGTAAACAGCGTTCCATGCACTCCAGTGTCTAGTAATGCCTGCCACATGTCCACGGAAACTTCTGCAAATGCAGACAGCTCTTTGGCTATAAACAGAGATGAGCACTGAACCCTAGAATTGGATACGACTGGCTTTTGAGCAAGGGCAACCTTTAACTTTACCTAGTCCCGTGGAAGACAAAGAATAGAAAAACTGGTGCTTCTAGGGCTAGAAAAGGCCATCTTTGTAAAAGAATAATAAGATATTTTTTTAACTTGAGGGCCTTGAAGGGCCACTGAGGTAACATGTATTACAGTTGTACCAAGGAAGTGAATACCTGCAGGAACAGCAACAGAAGATGCTCACCAAATGCTGGCAATTCCTTCTTTACTGTTAGTATCTAGAAACAGGGCCGCCATGGGGGGGGGGGACCATCAGGACTCCTGTCCTGGGCCCGGAGATGACGGGAGCCCAGCGGCACCAGGAAACCACTGATCTGCTCATGCGCAAACAAATGACACATGCGTAGGAAACCACGGGGCCGTGGTGGTGCCGGGAAACCACTGATCTACGCATGCGCAAACAAACAACGCATGCACAGGAAACCCCAGGGGCGTGACCAAAATGTGTGGGGGGCCCTGTGTACTGGGCCCGGAAATTTCTGATGCCGGCCCTGTCTAGAAATAAATATCTCTGTCATGGTACTCAAAACCAACCAGCAATATAAAACAGATGGCTCAAGTAGCTAAGACGCTGACTGGGAGGCAGGAGGTTAGCAGTTCGATTCCCGAGTACTGCAGGACGAAATGAGCTCCCATCTTTGTCCCAGCTCCTGCCAACCTAGCAGTTCGAAAGCAAGAAATTGCAAGTAGCTAAATACAGACCACTTCAGTGGGAAAGTAACAGCGTTCCATGCGCTCTGGTGTCAAGTCATGCCTGCCACATGACCATGGAAACATCTGCAGAAGCAGACAGTGCTGGCTCTTTGGCTTTGAAACAGAGATGAGCACTGAACCCTAGAGTCAGATATGACTGGCTTTCAAGCAAGCGAAACCTTTACTAAGTTAAAAGAGACTATGACTAGAATCCTTTTGGTGTAAGTGACTTCTGAAGGAGACTTGCACAAGTGATATAAACTCTTTTTTCACAACTTTAAGTCACATGCTAGGTTTTTCTCTGGTTTTGCAGTCAATCAAATAACCAATCATGCAACTAGTGGCCCAGAAAATACAAAATGCTCTTCCATAATTACCCGTATGAGCATAGATAGACAATGTCAAGTGGATGTTGTCCTTCAAATTCCATATTCAGATGAAGAAATAAGTTCTGTACAGTATTTGTGCTTTTGCAAAATCGCATGGTCTAGACAGCCTGATTCTGCAAATAGCTTCTCCAAACAAATGTACTTCAAGGCAAATATGCCAAGTTCCCAGTTCCTGAATGCAAAGTGTGTGGGGAGGAGGGTGATTTGAAGAGAAGAACAGTACAATTGTAACTCAAAGATGTGCCCTGTGATGCTGGCAGAAATACAGTTGTGCTGGCAGACACCACTTTGCCCCACCCCTGCCTCAACTCCCTGCTGGATGACCTTTCTCTAGATAAGGTCAATCAGCAGACAAGCTGCAGCAGGAGTGGAGAATAAAAGGAGTAGAGGAAGGGCAGAGTCATACCAGCAATAAATGTCTATCACTTTAGAGCAGTGGTTCCCAAACTTTTTTTGCCATACCCCACCTGAGCATCTTTAAAACCCTGATGCCCATCCCCCTCTGTGATAATATAATTCTTATTATTCAAAGAGTGAACTCATTCAGGTGGAGGAAGCCTAAAAGACTATTAACATGGTCTAATTCATTGTTTAATTGCCCACCCACACCCCAAAAAAAAGAAAGAAAAAAAAAGAAGGCAAACTGCCCCACCCAAGGATGGGAACCATGGCTCTATGGCTGCTATGTAAGTACAAGGTTAGGATAGTCCTAAGTAATTTCAAACAACTCTAGGTTGATTGGGGTCTGGAATCAGTTTAATTAGTAATCAGCCACCAGGCTAGCTGAAATTGTAATATCACTCATCTGCATTTCTCAGCTGCTTAAAAGAACATTGTTACCTCTAGCCTCTTTTAAGCACAGTACTTCTTCCTCTTCTTCTTCCAGCTCCTCATAGAAGATTGGTGGCCATCATTGGGTAAAAAATAACCACTTTGTAGATGCAAAACCATTTCTGGAAGCTCTGTATCCATGAAAACCTTCTCTGTCCAGGTCAATGTTTCTCTTCCATCTTTCCTCCAATGATATGCTGCACAAGGGTTATACTTCTCATGTTTTAAATATGCTGCTTTCCTGCATTTTGTGATGGCCAGAACTTCACATGTTTCTCCAGCATGATGAAAACTTCCTCCTGTAGTAGTGCGTCCATGATACCCTGCGGATTCCCCATGCCCCGTGGGGCATGGAACGGCCCGCCAAAGGCCACCGCGGTGAGAGAAGCTCCCAGCCCGTGGGCTCTGCGGCCGCCAAATTAAGGGGGGTGAATAAAATATAGGGTTTGATTCACCCAATTACCGTGACCTGACCTACGGCTCTGCCAAGTAAGCAGATAGCTGACTCCTGTAAAACATTAAGTGTATAACTCATCTCCCGGCTCGGGGAAAATCCCTGGCGCAAATAAGCCATGTTTGTCCCTGCTTAATCCCCAGGACAATGGTCTCCCTCGTCCCGTGTTTGCCCAAGTTAATTAACTTCCCTTGTGAGTTTTCCCATTAACCTGAGTCAACGTGTGAGGTAATGCTCTGTGGGATGACAGTTTGCCACCGTTGCGCTTTTTCCCCTATAAATGATATTGCCTCTTGCCAATAAAGTACTGATCTGATCCTGCTTCCTTGCCTCGTATTGTCATTGATCAGTCTCCTCCGGGACGTAACGCCGCCCTAGCGGCCAGACATCGCTACATCTGGTGACCCCGACGTGATTCTACTCGTGAGTAAAAGACCCCGGAGAGGTCTACTCGTGAGTAACGAACCACGCGGTCCGGTTCTGCGCCAGAACCGCGACCTGTCATCCCAGAGGACAGCGCGGCGCTCCGACCGGCAGCCAGCCGATCGGAGAAGTGGCCTGCGGCGAGGCATTCCAGAGGGACATTCCTACAGCTTGCTCCCGCTTTCGAGGAGGTTGCCATAGAGGGAAACGCGTTCCGCTCAGGGCAGGCTGTGAGCCCCTGACATCGCAGAGGCCGTTAGAAGGGCCCGTGGCAGAAGGTCCACGCTCCGAGGTCTACCCCAGACACTAGACGCCCGAACCTATTGCCTGCAAAGACGCGTCGAACTCGTCCCGAGGAGGAATCTTCAGAGGACCCATCGCAGGTAATATGGGGACTTGTTCTCATAGACCAAGTCCGTCCGCTAGCCAAAGAACTCATGAGGAGGAGTTCAGAATCCTGGCCAGGGTTTTTAATTTACGATTTCACAGCAAGGAATTAGTGAGACTTTTGGCGTACCTCAGGGAACACTGCCTACTTTACCCAGAAGTAGGTACGTTAACCCTGAAGCTCTGGGATCAGATAGGAGACTGCATTCAGCAACCCCCGAAAGCTCCAGGAGGGATAGTTGGTACATGGAGAAAGTGTAGGAGGCTCTTAGAGCAGATCGAACCAGTCCGGATAGAGGCCAAAGAACCCCCGTTAGTCGAGCCATCAGGCAAGCCAGTCGAACCGACTGCGCCCACGACCCTCTATCCGTCAATTAGCTATCGGCAGAATAGCGTAGGGAGCCTTCCCGCGGTGACAGCTGCAGACGTCACCGAAGGAACGCAAGGAATGAGAAGCGCAGGCGCTTCTCTGGCAGCTCCGGGTTCCCTAGTCGTGAAGAGTGCCCTTCAGCGCACAGCTGAGATAGAACTTAAAAAGGGGGAATTGTCAGTTGAACAGCTAGCTGAACTTAGACAGATTTGTCCAATCCGCTTGGAGATGGACGCGCTTACGGGCGCACAGCAGGTAGTACACTCCCCAGTCCCGTACAAGCTTCTCATGGCTTTGCGGAAAGCAATCTCAGAGACAGGGCTCCAAAGTCGTTTTACAAGGGGCACGCTTCAACAAGTGTGCGAAACCACCATGTGGATTCCTCATGATTGGAAAGCCGTCATGAGGATGATGCTAACCCCCAGCCAGTACATGATCTGGGACAGCGAGTTTCGCCTAGAGGCTCAAACTCGAGCTGCCAGGATGGGAGGTGCGGTAATCCCTGACCAGCTGTATGGTTCAGGTGCCTTTGAGCCCATCAACGCTCAAATTAACTTGCCTCTTGCCACCCTAGAAATGTCAGCCGAGGCTGCCTATAGGGCATACTTTAAGGTCCCAGCGTCTGGCAAAACGGCAAAAAATTACACCGCTATCAAGCAGGGAGCCCAGGAGCCCTATATGGACTTCATCAATAGCCTGGAAGAAGCAATTAGCAGGCAGATTGATAATGAGCAAGCCCAACAAGAGCTCATGATTAAGCTAGCCAAGGACAACGCCAACTTGGACTGCCGTAAAATCTTGCAGTCCCTGGGCAATCGCCCTGACTTGACCTTAACGGACATGATCCGAGCATGTTCCGACGTTGGCACAGACTCTTACAAGATGGGTCTGCTAGCGGCAGCGGTGCAGGGGGGGAAAAGACCTCACGGCAATGGCAAGACCAAAGGGGCATGCCACTTCTGTGGCAAGGTCGGACACTTCGCTAGGGAGTGCCGATCCAAGGGAGGCGGACAAAAGTCCGGCCGTCCCAAGGCTCCGAACACCCCCTGCCCGAAGTGCAAGAAAGGCTACCATTGGGCCAGGTTTTGTCCGAGTTCGGGAAACCGGAATCCGGGCACATCTCTGGCCCCAGTCCAAACAGAGGCTTCCTTCACCCAGATCCAGAACTCCCCAGAATTAGACTAGGCGCCAGGCACATTCCAGGCACTGCGAGGGCACAGGCCAGCCCCAAGGGTAGCACAGGGCTAGAATTGGCTTGCCAGGCGGACGTTACATGCGATCTGCCGGGCACAGTCTATCTAGTCGATTCTCAGTACATGGGACCCCTACCCAGAGGCTTTATAGGTTTAGTTTTGCCCCGTAGTGTAGCTGGAGCACGCGGAATTTTTATAATTCCGGGAGTCATTGACTCGAATTTTTCAGGCGTTCTCCAGGTCCAGCTTTGGACACACCTGCCCCAAACAATCCACAAGGGAGACACCCTAGCGCAACTGATCATGGTTCCTTGTCACTCGCCAGCAGGCAGCCAGAGAAGGCTCAGTGACAGCTCAGAGCCCGGTTTCGCAGACCGCTCGAGCGCGAGTGAGGCAGTGCAAGGATACCAGGTCTTAGCGACAGTGGAGACCAACATTGAGTGGAAGCAGCGCCCCGTTATCGAGGTATTTTTGAACAAAAGAGTGTTCTCAGGGTTACTCGATACCGGAGCGGATGTGACCGTGATAAGCAGAAGCCAGTGGCCGAGGGAGTGGGCCATTGAGCCGGTCTCCGATGTGTGGGGGGTAGGCGGCGTTCAGGAAGCGTTTAGAAGCCGAGAGTGGGTAGAAGTCACAATCCCAAGGGCTGACGGCACGGCGGTAATTCGGCCGCACATTCTTGACGTGCATGTCAATCTTTGGGGGCGAGACATTCTACAACAGTACGGTGCCACCCTTACCTTCGGGTAATGGCAGTGCCACTTAAATGGCTCACCAACACTCCGGTCTGGGTAGAACAATGGCCGGTAGTGGGAGAGAAATTGGTTGCTCTCAAGCAGCTAGTGAAAGAACAGCTAGACGCAGGACACATAGAACAGTCCATGAGTCCCTGGAATTCGCCAATTTTTGTTATTAAAAAAAAGTCGGGGAAGTGGCGACTCCTCCACGATCTCAGAGAGATCAATAAATGCATTCAGCCAATGGGTCCGCTTCAATGCGGCATCCCGAATCCTAACATGATTCCTGAGGGGTGGGAGATTCTAGTTGTAGATCTCAAGGATTGCTTTTATACAATCCCCTTAGACCCCAGGGACCGGGAAAGGTTCGCCTTTACGGTGCCGGTCGTGAACCACAGTGAGCCTACGCAACGTTACGCGTGGAAATATTTGCCACAGGGCATGCTCAATTCGCCCACTTTGTGCCAAATATATGTTCACGACGCGCTGGCAAAGTTCCGAAGCCTTTACCCTAAAGCTATTGTGTGTCACTTTATGGATGATATTTTAGTAGCGTTGCCGCAACTCGGCAGCAAGATGTTTTCAGACCTCCAGGCCAGCCTGGGGGACAAGGGTTTACTCATTGCCCCGGAGAAAGTGCAGAAAACCGAGCCCTTCTCATACTTGGGTCATCGGCTTCTGCGTTCTTTTGCAGCGCCAGTTTTGCCTCAGATGAACTTGCAGGATTCAGTCACCCTGGTAGAGTTACAGCAGGTTTTAGGAAATATTAATTGGGCCAGACCGTATTTCCGATTGGATACGGATCTTCTAAAACCGCTCTTCTCGCTGCTAACCTTAGGTAAGCAGCCGGCAGACCGGATACAAATTCCTCGAGACGCGCGCTTGGCGATCGAGAAAGTGAACCAAGTTCTCAGCCAAAGGTGGGTGGATAGGATCGCCCAGGGGCCATATGCCCCGATCCTGAATTTGTACATCGTATGGTCAGGATCCATGTTCACTGGGGCGCTAGGAATAGACTCAGAGAAGGGAGCGAAAATTGTGGAGTGGGTGTACTTGCCTAACACTTCTTCACGGAACATCGTTCCGCCCCAAGAGCTGGTTTCCGCGGTGATTTACCGCGGCAGGCTGAGAGCTAGGGACATTTCAGGAAATGATTTGGCCAAAATTGTAGTCCCGTTCACCAAGGAACAAATTCACCAGTTAATGCAGCTAGGTGACTCGCTTCCGATAGCTTTGGAAGGTTTCACTGGGAGTTTAGCGTACCACTTTCCCAAAGACCCCAGACTTGTCTCACTGCAGACAGGAACAGTCAGCTTGTTCGAATTGCTTTCGCTGGTCCCGCTCCAGGGGGCCAAGACAGTTTTTACTGATGGAGGTCGCACATATGGTGTTCTGACCTGGCAGGAGGGCGAAGCTTGGCACACGCTGTTAACTCTTCCGCAGAAGTCCGCTCAGCGGGCAGAATTGGCAGCTGTGAACCTTGCCTTGCGCACCTTCGCCAAAGAACGTTTAAATATCATAACTGACAGTCTGTATGTTAGAAATTTACTTCACAGTCTACCGGGAGCTTACATCACTCCCGCGATAGACAAAAACTTGCTCAGCTTGTTTCTCACTGCTCAATTTCATTTGCGAAACCGCACGGAGCCGCTCTATATTGCCCACATCCAAAGTCATCAAGACCTACCTGGTCCGATTTCTGCGGGCAATAGCAGAGCGGATGCGACGGCAAGGGAAATTCAGCAGCGTTCAGTTTTGGGAGTTTTTACTACTCCAATCCAGAGTCATGCTTTCTTTCACCAAAATGCCAAAGCTCTCGCAAGACAGTTCAATCTGCCACTTTCTCAAGCCCAAGGTATAGTCCGCTCTTGTCAGCATTGTGCAGGGGCACTGGGGGGGCCCTCGTGGGGGGTTAACCCACGAGGGACAGAGGCCAATCAGGTGTGGCAGATGGATGTCACGCATGTGCCGCAGTTTGGCAGATGGCAGTACATGCATGTCTGCATAGATACTTTTTCCCAGTTCATTTGGGCCACGGCACAGAAGGGGGAGACAGCTACCCACGTGGAGCAACACCTCCTTTCCTGCATTGCTGCCATGGGCAAACCACGGCACGTGAAAACAGATAACGCCCCATCCTACTGCTCTAGGCAGTTGGCCGCCTTCATGGCTACTTGGGACATCAAGCATACATTTGGGATTCCCTACAATCCGCAAGGGCAGGCGATTGTAGAGCGGGTCAATCAGACGCTAAAGTCCTATATTGACAAACAAACAGAAAGGGGGGAGCCGCCGGCCCTCCCCAAATCACAAGGGGAAGCACAGTTTTGTCTCAACAAGGTATTGTTCACTTACAATCACCTTAATGTTTTTTTGGATTGCACGCCGCAGGAGAGGCACTTCCGCCGTTCGGAAGCTCTCCCGCGACCTATGGTCCAGTACCGAGTGCCACCAGACCCTTCTTGGAGGGGCCCGGTGCCGCTCATAACTTGGGGAAGAGGGTATGCCGCAGTTATGTCTCCTACAGGTGTCGTCTGGATTCCAGCCCGGTGTGTCAAGCCCCACTTGGAACCGCATGGCGTGGAACCAGGCCGCCCTGAGTCCGATCCCGGAGATGAAGAACCTCGCTCTGACCGAGAAGATCCGCCGGAGGAAACGGCCGCCGATGCCCAAGATCACCTGGGGGATGGTCAAGACTCTTTGCTGTGACGCCCAGGACGCCGTTCAGCGCGAGGAGAAGGAGCCAACACCGGAGAACCTCACAGCTGCAGTTTTTGCCCAGATTCATGCCAACACAGCGGCGATCACCATCATCCTGGCCCTTTCCCTGCTTTTGGGGGGAGGCGTTCAGGCTACTCCAATCCAGGCCGACGGCTTGCCGCCTGGTGAAGATCTTTCCGCACGAATGCAGTACAACTTGTGGGAAAGGTTGGCGGGTCTCATCAACCAGTCCGATTTTTGCTTACAGCAGGACGTTGGTTCTGCATCTATCCTCAGCACCTGTCTCATCCCCGTGTGCCACACTCTGGACGCGCGCACCAAGGATGGCGACTGGTTGTTGAAGGCGTTCTTTGGCCCACACACTCCCACCACCTTCTCAGCATACGCACGCTGGGGGGGGGGGGTTGCGACTTGCATCGACCCTGCCGGCTGACGCCGCCACTCTCCATACCCCTCGAGTGGCGATCAGCCCGGACGCTGCTTGTACCCGGATGACTGGCTGCACCTCAGGCGGTCAGACTCGGCGTCGCTGCATTAACCCCGGCAGCGGCAATTGGACTTGTAATAAACCAGAAACACTCATTTCGCTGTACTCTCATGTCACCCTACCTTCAGGGTGGTTTTTCACCTGCAACCAGTTCACATGGAACTATATCCCCGCGAATCTGTCGGACTCAATGTGTTGTATCAGTCGCTTGACACTGTTACTTCCTACTAGGGACATGGTTGCCCCAAGTGCAAATGACACAAATGTATCAAATGTTGATGTTTCCCCACTCATATGGCACACACGCACAACCCAGTTAGACAGCTCTTGTGACAGCAGCTTTAGGGTAATGAGTCCCGCTGAGTATGTATCACTAGCAGTCAGCCTAGTCGGCGTGCCAGGCTTGGCCGTCGGCAACGCACGGAGGATTGGCCGCCTGGCTTGTGGCTTGGCTAAAGCCATTAACCATACCTCCACAGCGATAGCGCTCCTCAATCAGGAGCAGGCAGAACTTCGCCATGCCGTTCTCGACAATCGAGCGGCTATCGACTACCTCCTCTTGCTGCACCACCTGGGTTGCGAATCTTTTCATGGAATGTGTTGTTTCAATCTCACTGATAACTCCCGTAAAATCCAAAGCCAGATCACGGATCTCCACACCATAGTTGCAGGCATTACAGAAGGCTCCGCGTGGGGAGCTTGGTGGAGTTCCCTGTGGAATTGGATGTGGTCATGGATTCCCTGGGGGTGGCTGCAAACGGTGCTTAAGGTAGTGGTGGGGATAGCCATACTAGGCATTACGCTCTGTTGTTTTGCTCAGTGTATTCCCTTGCTGATCTCCAAGTGCCGCCCCAGAGAGAAATTCCGTGACGTCATACCCGCTCAACAGCTGATGCCGCTCTTGCGCAAGGTCGCCGGTCAGGTCCTTAAATAGAAAACAAAGGGGAGATGCGGATTCCCCATGCCCCGTGGGGCATGGAACGGCCCACCAGAGGCCACCGCGGTGAGAGAAGCTCCCAGCCCGTGGGCTCTGCGGCCGCCAAATTAAGGGGGGTGAATAAAATATAGGGTTTGATTCACCCAATTACCGTGACCTGACCTACGGCTCTGCCAAGTAAGCAGATAGCTGACTCCTGTAAAACATTAAGTGTATAACTTATCTCCCGGCTCGGGGAAAATCCCTGGCACAAATAAGCCATGTTTGTCCCTGCTTAATCCCCAGGACAATGGTCTCCCTCGTCCCGTGTTTGCCCAAGTTAATTAACTTCCCTTGTGAGTTTTCCCATTAACCTGAGTCAACGTGTGAGGTAATGCTCTGTGGGATGACAGTTTGCCACCGTTGCGCTTTTTCCCCTATAAATGATATTGCCTCTTGCCAATAAAGTACTGATCTGATCCTGCTTCCTTGCCTCGTATTGTCATTGATCAGTCTCCTCCGGGACGTAACGCTGCCCTAGCGGCCAGACATCGCTACAATACCCTTAGCATTCTCCAGTACCTTCACATTTCAAAAACCCCAAACTGGTTCATTGATGAAATCTTCAGTTTCCAGCTTTCAACACCATAAATAATACTTATAGCACATGGCACAAATTTACAGTGATTGAATGAGTGAAAGGTAGACTGCCTTGCCCAACACATCTACTGTATCATGTAGCACTGCCAAGGTTCATGGGCTGAAACTCGAGGACTCTCCGAGTATCAGGGAGTATGGCAGAATTTACCATTGTTCTCAAGCTCCCCTGTTCCCTCTAAGCTAGGGTTGCCAAATGGTATCCTAAAGGAGGACATGTCCTCCTTTTCTATAATTTGTCCTCCTGTCCTCCCTTACCTACTGTATGTACATATGGACATAGGTAAGGTAAGGGAGGACGGGAGGACAAATTATAGAAAAGGAAGACATGTCCTCCTTTAGGATACCATCTGGCAACCCTACTCTAAGCTCAACTACAGTCATCACAGTAGCTAGGGCAGGGGTTCTCAACTGGAGGGAGGAGTCACCATGGACTGACGGGTGGCTGGAGGCCTAACCGCCACCTCCGGGGCCCCACCAATGGCTGGAGGGAGGAGTTGCCATGGACTAACGGGTGGCTAGAGGCCTAGCCCCCACCTCCGGGCTCCCACCAATGGCCGGAGGGAGGAGTCGCCATGGACTAATGGGCAGCTGGAGGCCTCGCCGCCACCTCTAGGCCCCCACCAATAGCTGGAGGGGAGATAGTCTGTGTTTGTTAACCGTATTTTGTTACTGTTGTTGTATTGTTGTATGCTGCCCTGAGTCGCCATGGCGAGTGGGTGGCAATATAAATTTGAATAAATAAATAAATATGACCCATGGCCCAGACCAGGCCCATTGCACCATTTCATGTGGCCCACGTCATCATCACCACCGCCATTGGAAGTGGAAGCGGACACATTTACTACAGCAATAAATGTGCATTTAAGATAGCTGCAGATGCATTTTACAGCAGCATTTCAATGGGGGGAACCACCAGTCCGGCCTGCTCTGCTGTCTGAGGGGGGCATGGTCTGGCCCATGATGTGAAAAGTTTGAGAACCCCTGGGTTAGGGGAAGAATTGGATCCTTATATCTTTCCCAGCTCTTCCTATTGCAATACAAAGTATATACATTTGTTTTTGAAGAGGAAATTAAGAGCCATTAACTCTACAAAAGATACAGTCCTTATCTATTGTGATGATCCAGTGGTGTAAATGTTCAGACTTTCCCAAATATTACTCTCTTTGGGCATTGTCCTGACAAACCCCTGTACCTCTAAATGTACCCCTACATCACTGATTTTCCATGTTCATTGGTGGCAGGAGATGGCATATTATTCAGTGTTGAACAATAGATAAACACATCCTGGCAAGCTAAGAAGTGTTCAAACAGACACAGAATTAGATGAGCTGGCATTTTGTCTTCCCTACTCTATCCAGTCACTCTGGAGCTGGGAAGCAGAAAACTCATCTTGTCCAAAATTGGACATATTCCTAACTTTTCTGATCATGCATAACCTTGCCTGATGTGAGACAATGCACCTTTGTCTGAAGAGGCCAGCTGCTGCTGTCCATGCTCATGAAACACAAAGTGTATCAGGTATCGGCAATTAATTATACATTGCACATATATTTCACACAATTGCTCTCCCAATGAGTACCATTGCATTGTTGCTATTGTTATGTTCTGTCAAGCTGCATCCAACCTATGGTGACCTTAATAGGATTTCCAAGGTATGAGAGACATTACAGGAATGGTTTTACCAGTTTCACATACCCCAGTGTGTTTCCATGGCTGAGCGGGGGATTTGAACTCATGGTTTCTAAGACCTTGTTTTTCACGCTATCCACTATGCCACACTGATTGTCTGTATTATAGCATTACTCACCCAGTAAATCTGTCTTTTTCACATAGAGTATGTAAGCAAGGATTTTTTTTCCTCAACTGGGGTTGCTTTTAATCAGAGTTCAGAAAAGCTCTGTTTTTGTTGTAACTCTCAGTATCCTGCATACAGCATAGCCAGGAGCAATGTTTTCAGATTGTAAGTATGGTTGGCAGGTCAGCACTTCAAGACCTAAGTACTACATGATGGAGTGAGTTCCCATCTCTGTCCCAGCTCCTGCCAACATAGCAGTTCAAAAGCAAGAAATTGCAAGTAGATAAATAGGTACCACTTTGGTGAGAAGGTAAACAGTGTTCCGTGCACTCTGGTGTTTACTCATGCCTGCCACATGTCCACAGAAACGTCTGCAGACACTGATAGCAGTGGCAGTTTGGCTATAAACAGAAATGAGCACTTAACCCGAGAGTTGGATATGGCTAGCTTTTGAGCAAGGGTGACCTTTACCTAGGGCACAACTATGCACAATGTGTTTGAAATTGAAGAAACATCTAAAGAAACTCCCAAGATGTGTTCGACAAAGCTTGAAGAAATTACTATCTCTAATTTATTTATTGTATGATGAACTTCAGCTGTCTACATTAATGTTGATATAGCACCCATGCTTATATTGTGTATAGAACAGTAATCCTGAAATCTTGGTGCTCCAGAAAAGACTAGTTGTGGCTGTGTGCCTCTATGGTTAATTCAGTAGTCTCTCTGACCAGAAACCTTAATAACTGACTATAGTAGGAACTACAGACATGAAGAAAACCAAAGCTAATCTCATAAATAGGGAGTGGGATACAGTCCACATCACTGTTTAGAAAAAGGTTCCTCTGCCTTTAAGTCGGATCCTGGCAAGGTGCCACTTCAGTGCTTCAGGTTCTGCTGCCTCTTCTTCCTGGATAAAAAACATTTTTCACTTTCTTTTGACTGTCACAAATTCCAGCACTCCCTTTGCCAGCTCAGTTTTGCAGTCCAGTGAGGGCTTATTACCCACCCAACAATAATATCTGGTTTACTATATGTGGAGGTCTACTTGCATCTATGTAGGTTATATCAGTGCCTAGGACTGCAGTGGCTCAAGTAGCTAAGATGCTGACTGGGAGGCGGAAGGTCAGCAGTTCGATTCCCGAGTACTGCAGGACGGAATGAGCTCCCGTCTTTGTCCCAGCTCCTGCCAACCTAGTAGTTCGAAAGCAAGAAATTGCAAGTAGATAAATAGGGACCACTTCAGTGCGAAGGTAACAGTGTTCCATGTGCTCCGGTGTCTAGTCATGCCTGCCACACGACCACGGAAATGTCTGCAGAAGCAGACAACGCTGGCTCTTCAACTTTGAAACAGAGATGAGCATTGAACCCTAGAGTCGGATACGACTGGCTTTCGAGCAAGGGAATCCTTTACCTTTACTTATGCTAATGAGGAAGCAGGAGAAGACGACATGTTCTGAAGGGGGCAGGGGGAATTATTTATGTCTACCCATTGAGGGAGTAGCAGCAAAATACTAAATATGTCTAGTCAGTCATAAGCCCCACTAACAGGAATGAGATACAGTAAAACCCCGACTTACATATGCCTCAAGTTACATAAAATTCAACTTACATAATGATTTTTGCACTAAAACCATATCCCGATTTACATAAATGTCCCATTTACATAACACAATTTCCTATGGGTTTGCTTTGAGTTATGTAAAATATCATTTTCCCTATGGAGTTGCTTCGACTTACATAAATATCATTTTCCTATGGGTTTGCTTTGAGTTAAGTAAAAAATTCATTTTCCCGATGGGTTTGCTTTGGGTTAAGTAAAAAACCAATTTACATACGGTAAATGCCTATGTAACAGACTTTTTACGTAAGTAGGGGTTTTACTGTACTCTCAGAAAGGGAAACAGTTTTGGATAATTCCCAGAATACGATAGTCAACATAGCTGCTGGCCAAAAATGTCTGTCTTCTTCAAGAAATTGATGTGTTGTCCTCTGCTGCCATTGCTGTTGCCTCCTTACTCACGATTAAACCAGATTACCTTACTCTTAATTCAATTTGATTTAGTTTAACATACTTTTAAGAGAGGAGGTGGTTAACTATTAGGAAAAGTGGTATGAGGGGATTCTGTAGCAGAACCACTGGGGGCTGCAGTTATGTCCTTTTAACTAATGATTTGACTGATAGCCAAGTAAGAAATCTGATTCACCATCAGAAGCACAGCTACATGTCCATGGAAAAATGATATGTCATTCCTTGTCCAATGTCCTGCATTTTTAAACATGCTTTGAGTCAGCTTCTTGAACAGGATGTGGGGTTTCCTTTGTCAAACTGAATGAATCCTGATCAGCTGCTTGCTCACCATGGAGGAAGGTAAGTTTGCTCAACGTTTTCCTATTTTTTTAAAATAAACTCTTTGTTCAAGCAATTTATTATCTGGAACTTCATAGGAGTGGCAAATTTGATTCACATAATCATTGTTAAATAGCTTAAGATGTGATTGCTTGTTTATAAAGCTAAGTGCTACCGCTTTGTATGTACATGTATATTATAACAAGGAGTATAGATTTTATTCCTGCATTTGAAAGATTTGCAAAAACTGTACGAGTACAGCAGGGGAAGAAAAGTAGTTTTTCTTTTTTTTTAAAAGGCGTATGTGTGTGAAAATTAAATGGTAAAGGGCAAAGAGAGAGAGAGCGAGAGCCTTGTCTCCTGTTCTCAGCTACACAATATGAAATACTGGAAAATCCACTAATTATGCAATATCACCTGACCTCTGCTTTCCAAAACTGAAGCAACAATATTTGTACAAGATATAAATTTAAAACACTTATTCATGTATATATGACCCATAAACTTCAGTACTAGGAGGAGGTGCTTAGATGCTAATATCTTCACATTTATTAAGCAGGATAGTTTCAAAAACAAATCCAGTCTATTTTCACGAAGCAGAATGTTTTCATTATCAAGCCACTCCTTAAGCTGAAATATTTTTGAAATGACTCAGTTGCTCATTGTGAACTGTGCAACATATTTTGTCTTCTTCCCTTTGCTTAGATTATGCTGCAATGCATTCCTCTGTGTCTTTTTGCTCTGAGACCAGGCTGTTGCATCTAAAGTATGGCTTAATTTTGATGAAATATTAACATAAACATCCTTTGCTTGTTTCAGAAATACAGTAAAACCCTGACTTACAAATGCCCCGAGTTACAGAAAATTCGACTTACATAATGATTTTGTGCTAAAACCATGTCCCGATTTACACGATTTCCTATGGGGTTGCTTCGAGTTACATAAAGATTATTTTTCCTATGGGTTTGTTTCGAGTTTCGTAAAAATTCATTTGCCAATGGGTTTGTTTCGGTTTACATTAAAAAATCATTTTTCCTATGCGTTTGCTTCGAGTTACATAAAAACCAATGTAAGCAAAAGCCTACGGAATGGACTTTTTTCTGTAAGTAGGGGTTTTACTGTAAGCTCAAAGAGGTTTAATGAGTCAGTAATAGATTTTGAAACAATTCCAGTCCCTTCAGTTTTGAATATTTATTAACATTAATAGTGCTTATAAATAAACTAGCTTAGCTCTTAATGAGTAAGTGACGCATAGTATTAATTTCCCCATTAATTATTAAATTCCTACTTTGCTAAGGCTTTAGTCCAGCGTGGAATTGGCAGCTTTGGCTCATGTATTGCTGTTGCTTTGACACAAAGAGTCCTACTTTACCAGTCTATCAAATGCCAGCCTTTTCTGTGTTGTCTTTCCCTCCTTCATCCTCTGAAATATCTGTGACACTGGCAGAAACTGCTTTTTCACCTCTTTGAACCTGAAAGTAAAAAAACAACAAAACAAAACAAAACCCCTTTCTTGCTTTTAAATGTGTTTTAGGATTGGTTTTATTTACTTTTTAGTATAGTATTTGTATCTTTTTATATGAAAAAGACAGTGTAAACATATTTTCAGTCAGCCAGTCAGTCATGGCCGGGGTGGAAGAGCAGTGGTGGGTTGGGCTCCATTTTTTTTTACTACCACACTGTGGGTGTGGCCTACTCTGTGGGTATGGCCTACTCTGTAGGCGTGGCTATGTGACTGGGTGGGCGATCTTGTCATGCCTACACAGTAGTGTGATTGAATTTTTTTTACTACCTACTCTGTGGGAGTGGTATGGTGGGCGTAGCCAGGGGGGAAGCCCTACATTGCACCCGAATTAGGACTACTTTATTTCAAAACTTGAATGGGTGGGGCCAGCCAGAATTTCTGCTACCGGTTCTGGTCAACTGGGGCAAACCTGCTGAAGTTCACCACTGTGGAAGAGCCTTCCAGTGGGGATGAGCCTAGCAGTGATGGCGAACCTTGGCACTCCAGGTGTTCTTGAACTTCAATTCCCAGAAGCTCTGATCAGCAGGTGAGGAAATGCTGGATCCTACAAGGGGGCAGAGTCTTACAATTTGGCAGGCATTCCTGAAGCTGTATTAATAGGAGTTGCAGCTGTCAACGGGAGGAGGTAGAACAGCCCTCTTTACCTCCACACTGTTCACATATGGTTTCTTTGCACCTTCTGGAAAGCACTGGCACACTTTCATGGGTCACTAGGACTCCTGTTGACTCACAAGGTTGCTCAGAGGAATGAGTTCCAATGGAGGTTGTCATGCACTCTTTGTGGAGGAAGCCTCCTTTGGCACTTATTCCCCCCAAGCACCTGGCCAGTTTCATGGAATGTTGTAATTCACCAAGATACACCAGGGCGCTTTGTAGAGAGTAAAAAGAGGAGTCAGGGAAATGGCATCAAGGCAAAAGGACAGCTCTGTCTCTTGTGTTTGATAGTGCCCAGCAGGGCCGCCATCAGAAATTTCTGAGCCCCATACTGAGCAATCCTATTGCCCCCCCCATACTTTTCTCTGTCACCACACTCTTTGACCAAAATATTTGTAAGCCTGCCACCACGTCAAGGTAGTCTCTTTTAGTAGGACCCTAACCTAACCTAACCTAACCTAACCTAAACTAAACAGAACTAAACTAAACTAAACTAAACTAAACTAAACTAAACTAAACTAAACTAAACTATACTTATCTATTCTAAACCAACATATGTCTAACACTAAACTAATAAATAAACAGCACCAACATCAACATAATAAATAAATAATAAATAAATAACAGTGCAAGTAGCTATAATTCACTTTTGCATGTAAAATCTCAGCTAAGGATGTCTAACCTATGTAGGTCAGAAATAGCCACTTTTCGTCTGACTAAACCTAACACAATTGCACAATATTTTTTGTAACAAGCACAGTATTAGATGTGTTTTTATAAATACTGTAAGCTTCATAAATATATCAGAAAAATACACATCTGAAAAAAAGAACATTGCTATTCTATTGAGTAGCGTAGCCTACTTCTCTCTCTATAATCCTACCATATAACAGTTCTTTTCAATAATTAAGAGTCATTTGGTTAAATCTTTGGGTCAGAAGAGTAAAACAATTAGTACCATTTATGGATCACAAATCAATGTATGCAACTAGGAAGGTGAGCATCTACTTTACAATAACATTTTCAGTAGAATATGGTATAGTGCAAGTAAAAAATATATAAATATTTATTGACAACTATGTTACATAACATACTTAATATTTAGCAGACCACTGTAAAGCCTGCAAAAAACAATTCCAACCTAAAATACACTATCCTAAGCCTTTCAAAAAATGTTCTAAGCAAGATAACATTTTACAAAGTGGTGCTTCTAAGCCAATCTGCTTACTTAAATAAAGACTCCATCCAGTGCTTTTCAGCAGACTGGGTGGAGGAGTATATGAGTACATGTAATCAGTGATGCACTGGCACTGCATTTTTTTTACTACCTACTCTGTGGGTGGGGCCAAATCTGTGGGTGTGGCCAAATCTGTGGGTGTGGCCAAACATCCTGCATTATGGGCTATGGAGGTAGGTGTGGCCAATCTAGAGGGCATGGCCTGGGGAAATTTCCGCTACTGGTTATGCAGAACCTGACAGAACCTGCTGCAGTGCAACACTGCATGTAATACATATACAGTACCTGTAAGACAGCCATTAGTGGATGGATCCACTAACTTGAAGAGGTAGTCTCCTTGCCATTACACATGTCCACAGTTTGAAAAAATTGTCAATATATTTTAGGCTGTTATCCATCTCACTTTACGGTTTGCAAAGTCTTTTATTAGGTCCTTGAAATCTAGTTTCTTTGCAAGTTCATGTTCAGTAGAAAGCAGAGCAAGGCTATTTAAATATTGCTGTCTCATTGTTGAGTGCAGATAGTTCTTGATTAAGGCCAATTTACTAAATGCTCTTTCTCCTGCAACTGACAGTGGAAGCATTGAAAATATTCGCAAAGCAATGCCTACCTCAACGCAGACCAAAGCTTGAGAAACAGAAGTATTCCGCTTCAATCATTAGGGATTTCTTATGGCCAGAAGGAAAACAAACCGAGCATTATAATTAAAAACAGCTTATTTTATTCAAACGTAGAAAAACTGTAAATAAATGCACTATTTATGAGTCAAAATCACTTGTACAACAATATCACAGAACACGCCCAGGGGTATTACAAATTACAACATCTTTGCACTAAAAGCACTAGTACCACCAGATCACAGAATGAGCCTAGGGACTAATCACAACATGTTTGCGCTGATAGCACTAGTACTGTACTAGTTATTTTAGAAAAACATACTAGTACAGTACTAGTACTTTCATCGCAAAGACTTTCCTCTCACTGCCAGTCTGTGCTCAGTTTTTAGGAATTACATTTATCATCATTTTCCTACAATCTTTACTGCTAAATAATTAGGACAAGTTCTGTAAGGCTGGCAGACATGGTCAGATCAGTCTCTTCCAACCAACCGATCAGAAAAAAAATGTTCAGATTTCCGATCAGTTGGTTGATTGCTTTGCATCATACAAAGCAGTATTTTATCATTCAATAAATGGATGTGTGCTATACTTTAATATATCAACAAATATATCAACAAATATGCTGATTGTTGTTGTTTTGCATGCATACATGAGTAGGTTTGAACAAATCTGTGTGATATTTTCCTGTCCTGTCAAATTGGATACCATCCCACAAAAAAAGAATTCCGATCAATATTGATCAATCGGAATGGATTAACAAAAAAATTACAAAAATTATTTTCAATTGATTATTTAAAACAAAATCGATTATTGAAAACAAAAATTTGCATAGTCAAAGCAATGGTATTCCCAGTGATAATATATGGTTGTGAGAGTTGGATCATCAGGAAAGCTGAGCGCAGAAGGATAGATGCCTATGACATGTGGTGTTTATTTATTTATATTCAAATTTATATGCCACCCAATCAGGTAAACCCGACTCTGGGCGGCTCACAACAAGTTAAAACACACATAAAACAATACAACCAATTAAAACCCAACATACCCAACCACCTACCCCATTCCTCTTAAAAACCCACATTAAAAAACTGCCTTCATTGACAATTAAAAGAAATGGGGGCTTAATTTATAAGCCAACAGGCGGGGGCCACTCTTCCATCTGGCCCCCACACCTGCCCCGACAACCAGGTTTTTAGGTCTTTTCTGAAAGGTAGCAGCTCCATCTGCTCCCGCAACTCTACTGGCAGGAGGTTGCACAAGGGCGGTGCGGACACGGAAAAGGCCCTTCTTCGTGTACCAGAGAGACGGGCCTCTCTGGCAGATGGAACAATTAGGGAGCCCCTCCGATCTGCTCTGGTTGGATGGGCGGACACTCTTGGGACGATGTGGTCTCTAAGGTATCCTGGCCCACTACCATGAAGGGCTTTAAAGGTCAAAACCAGCACCTTGAACTGCACCCGGAGGCAAACTGGTAGCCAGTGCAGCTCCTGAAGTAATGGTGAGGCACGAGCATAATGCTCGCGCCCCATCACCACCCGGGCTGCTGCGTTCTGGACCAACTGCAGCCTCCGAATGGTTGACAAGGGCAGCCCCATGTAGAGCACATTGCAATAATCTAGCCCGGAGGTGACCAGAGCATGTGTGACCCTGAGCAGGGAGTCCCGATCCAGAAGCGAACGCAACTGACGGATGACGCGAAGCTATGAGAAAGCCCTCCTGGCCACAGCCGCCACCTGACTTGCTAGTAGCAGCCCCGAATCCAGGAGGACCCCTAGGTTGCGTACCGGGTCTTTCTGGGGCAAAACAGCCCCATCTTAGACCAAAGTTGGCAGCTCCCTGGATAACGCGGGACCCCCTATCCAAAGCCACTCAGTCTTGGAGGGATTCAATTGTAGCCCGTTGGAGGAGAGTTTTGAGAGTCCCCTGGACAGCAAAGAGAATAGGTCAATTTTAGAAGAAATAAACCCCGACTGCTCATTGGAAGGGCAAATAGTAAAGATGAAGCTTAAGTACTTTGGACATCAAATGAGAAGGGAGGATTCACTTGAGAAGGCCTTGATGCTGGGAAAGGTGGAGGGCAAAAGAAGAAGGGGGCATCCAAAGATGAGATGGCTAGATGGTATTGTGGACAGAATGGGCAAAGAGCAACAGCAACAAATTTAATCAAGCTGGGAGCTCATTACACACACACACACACACACACACACACACACACACACACACACACACACACACACACACACACCTCAGGCAAACCCTTCCCCTCCCCCAGATGCCTCAGGTAGCCCGAGTGGTAGACTAGATGGAAGGCGGACAAGGGCACGAAGACCCTCCCCCTCCACCTGTCTCACCTGAGGTGGGAAAGGGAATGGAAAAGAGGAAGGGAACAAACAGTGAGGACAAAGATAACCAACCATCCATTGCCAGCGCCTCTACGTCTTCCTCCTTGCTGCGCTACCCCTCTACACCTGGTGGCAGGTCCCTTCACGAACCCCTCCCTCCTCAGCGCAGAGACCCCACCCACCCACACAACCCCCCTAAAGTGATCCTGGGGGTGCTGGGATTTGTAGTCCAACCTCCACATAACCAGCTATGGTTATGGCTGCCGCCGGCCGGGCCCCTCTCAGCTCCGGGCCCTATACGGCAGTATTGCTAGTACTGCCCTGATAGCAGCCCTGGTGCCCAGTCATACAATTTGTCTGACTTCTGTTACTTGAGGCGTGGCTTGACTGTGGCTTGCTTTTGGACCTGTCAGGCTTGCTAGACAACCTGGAAGGAGAAAGCTTTTAATTAATTCAGTGTATTTAGGTGTGAGTACACACTGCAGACTGATCATAACCATGCAAATTATTGACTGTATGGAGCCAATGGTTAATTCTGCTGTCAATGGACTGCAGAAAGGCAATGGCTGCACAAAACATAAAGGATGCACTGCTCAACTGGCCTCCAGTTAGGCTTATCACTGGAGATTCTTGAATGTAAATGTATGAAAAATAAATATTTCTGACATAATGAACAGGATCTTACAAATGTTCATGTAAAATTTATGTTACATGCTGTGGTTAACTGCCAGTAACTGGTGAGGTTCCAGGACACCATTTTGTTCTACACATATGTCCTACACATCCTAAGTACATTGTGTCTTAGCCACAATTCACTGCAGCCAATTTTACAAACCATATGCAAGAACTAGTAGGATTCTGGCACATGCATTCTGGCATAATTCATCTTAGATGTATTAGCAGTTATATAGATCAATAGTTTTCACACTGCATGTCTGGCCAGACATTCTGCTACGGTAATGGAGTAGACTGTACAGCCAGTGACTCAATGCCGAGTGTCAGGTGGCGGTTAACTAACCTGACTCCCTAAAGGGACCAATGACTACAGGCGGATGAGTGCCTTTAGGTGGGGTGATGGTAGCATCAGTGGAGGAAATGCCACTGGAAACCATCACATTGGGCCCAACGGCAAAATGAGTGGAGGAGGAATTCTGATTCCCAACGGTCATGGAGGCAGAAGAGGCCATGCCAGATAATGTGCTGTGAAGGCACACCTTGTACATATCCTCAAGGCAGTGGCAGTCCATTGCAGTCCCGGTGTTAAATCCTGCATGTCTCATCTCATGTGTGCCACAGGGGTTGGCTCCGTGATCATAGTGTGTGAGTCACTTCATGGCAAGCTGGGATCCACCTTAAACAAATTCACACCAATGACATTTTTCCTGCTTCGGGAAAAATACATTCTCGGATACGAGTTGCAGTCGACAATACACTGCAGTGCAGAGTGAATATCTTTAAATGTCATCAAAAACAAATCACACATTCACAGGGAGTGATATCTTAATTATATTGTGATCTGAAAGCTACATTTGTAATTTGGATTAATGAAGGCATACCTCATACTGATACATCTATTACTGTGTTCAGCCTTATTAAACAGTATTCAAGAAAAAAAATAATACCCATCAATTTAAGTCTTATTGTGTGCAAGAAATAATACATTTTAAAAGGCTGTGTGCCTACTTGTGTCAGTGTTTCCCAGATAAACATGCAACAGTAGTGTATATGGGCTCCTGCTAACTGGTAGAAACAGGTCCCAGCTAATTGCTGGCATGTCTGCTGCTGCTGCTGCTGCAGATCACCACTGCTGATCAGCTGTAGCCCATCTCCACCATTTAGCAGCGATGCATCATTAAAAAAAATATTTCAAATTGGCATAGTGCTATGCCACTTCCAATAAATATATTTTTAAGGTGATATGGGATGGCAATGGAGATGAACTCTATCTGATTGGTGGTGGTAGGTCTAGCTGATCAGTTGTAGCCTGACCCTGCTGCCTCTGCAGATCACTTCCATAGATCAATCGAGACTGGCCACAGCTGATCAGTGACATCTTTTCTGCCACTGCTGAACCCTACCACGAGTCAGCTGAGGGGTAACCTCAAATGCTGCTGCAGATCACCAGTACACATTAGCTGTCAAATGATGTGTGTCTGATATTATATAATCTCTGCAATGACTTTAAAGTGAATTTCATCATCAGAGGTCTATGCAGGATAATGGAGACAGGGGAAAGATATTTCTAGGATGCTTAGAGGTTATGTCCTGAAGCCATGGAATACTATATGGCAACATCCCAATCCTTGAGATTTCAGGTCCAAAACCTAAAACCCAAAGAATGGACCACAAAACCTGAGACCTGGTAACCTTAGTAAAGGTAAAGGTATCCCTTGCTTGAAAGCTAGTCATACCCTAATAAGCAACCATTAAATAACTGCCATTTTAAACATGTTTGTTCGAAGCTAAGTCTCACTGTGTGGTTTTATTTGAGATAACTGGGTTTAGGGATCACATATTTTGTGTCTAGTTCAGGATTATATTTGTACTGTTTTAAACACTTACTGCTTTACTATAAATCAAGCTTTCTCAACCTTTTCCTGCCAGGAGCCAGTTCACGCCACCATCCTCGGCTGTGGGAGCCGGAGGCATGGCTGCGCCCACTGCTTATGGTTTTGTCATTAGCGGCAGCAGCAGCAGCAGTGGGAATCGTGCCAGTTGAGCAGCTTTTTGCACAGCCTCCTCTGCTCGCCAGGGCAGCGGGAGGCTTTTTGGAGCATGTTCGCTCTGTTTTTTGGACTTTTTTGCCGCTTATTGGCTGTGCTTCGGCAGCGAAACTACATCAGTTAGTGACTTCCTGGTTCTGCGCTGAGAACCCAGGTGCTGATATAAGCTCTGCTCAGCACTAGCAACCTAGCAGTTCGAAAGCAAGAAATTGCAAGTAGATAAATAGGGACCACTTCGGTGGGAAGGTAACAGCGTTCCGTGCGCTCCAGTGTCTAGTCATGCCTGCCACATGACCACGGAAACGTCTGCAGAAGCAGACAGCGCTGGCTCTTCGGCTTAGAAACAGAGATGAACACTGCACCCTAGAGTCGGATACGACTGGCTTTCGAGCAAGGGAAACCTTTACCTTTACAGCACTGGAAGTCGCTAACTGGTGCAGTTTCATTGCTGAAGCACAGCTGAGAAGCAGCCAAAAATAATCTAAAAATGGAGTGAACATTTTCCAAAAAGCCTCCTGCCGCCCTGGGAAGCGGCGGCTGTACAAAAAGCCACTAAACCGGTGTGATGCCTGCCACCACCACTGTGGTAAGTGACGAATTGTGACTTCTGATGGTGGTGGGCGGGTCTATAGGTGCCCGTGTGGCCATTGCAGGCCAGATTAATGATATGTACAGGCCAGATTAGGCCCATAGGCTGTAGGTTGGCCACCCATGCTAAATGGTTAGAATTCCTAGCATAATTGCACCAATAGACTAATTAGTGAATTGAGATGTTTTTGTCCTACCCACCCCCGCCCTGGCCCAATATACCATATGTAATTGTTAGGGTAAATTGGCCAACTGGAATAGTTCTACAATTTATTCCCTCAGCATGAATAATTTTAATTTGATCCATTGGAACAAAGTACAGCACTGCCAACGGGCACAGAAATAACACAAGCATAATAAATTACAGAGAGTAATAATGTGAGGTATTAATTGCTATGCTCTTGTTCTCTGCTTTATCTGTTAATTGTGTTCATACATCATTCCCTGTATATCAACTTGCCTTCAATTATTTTTGCTATCATAGGGGTAAGGAGGCAGTCAGCCTTAAAGGCATATGGGTGTGTGTAGGTGGGTGTGTTAGCTTTGTGATTTTTAAAAAACACTCTAAATTTCTAAGAAAATTGAAGAAGTTCAAAGGGACAGAATGAAGAACATTGTTAGGCAATGATGTTAGTCAACCTTATTGCCCAAGGTTAAGGAATCCAAACCATTTGAGTTCTGCATTTAGAAAAGTATTTAGAGGAGTCAAAAACCAATGGTACGTAAAATGACATGATAGCAATAGAATAATACTTTTTATGGAAGAACAGAATGCTTGCAACTTCATCTTTGTGTGGGCTATTCAGAGTGTCTGTCTGTTTTGAGAAAGAGAGAGAGATTGAGAGAGAAAAAGAGAGAGGAATGATAAGCAACCTTAGAGAGAATAACACAATACTATCTGTCCCTCCCCATCAATCTCTGGACATTGCAGAAGAACTAGCAATAAACATCCCAGGGTGCAATTTCTATTCTCAGAGATGTACACCTCATAAATATGAGAAATGTGTTCACTGAACAGACACAACAAGATTTGTTTTCCTCAGAAGAAGAAAATACAGTAATACTTCATACAAAGTCCGCTTCGTACAACATCGAATTCATACAACATCGCCTATTTCCTTGAAAAAAGTTGCCTCATACAAAGTAGCTGCGACTTTGTATGAGGCATTGGGGTTTTTCCCAGGTTGCATTGTGCCTGGGCAGTATAAAAGGCAGGACGCATGCATGCATTGCTCTTGTGGATTTTGCTCGAGGCAAAGAGTGTTTAGGAGTAGTTTGAGCACAATTTTGGGTTTTTTTAATTTTTTTCGTCAAAGTGGCACATAACCACGCTCCCTCACCAGTTCTGTGGACCTTTTGGTATCATGTAGTAGTTTTCCCTGAAGCATTCTGTCCAAAGGAGCTTCCCATGGGACATAAAGTCTTACTGCCATTTTTAGAACTGCTGACTAGGCACCATTTTTAAACTATAGCAGGGCCTGCATCAGAGGCCCATCACTGCCAGTGTAGTTGCAGCCCCAGTTAACCTTAAAAAGGAGGAAAATAGCACTGCATTGAAAATATGGTGGTTTGGCTTTTTAGCTGCCAAAGACCTGCTCAACTAAAATGGCCTTTGCCGGCCATTGGAAGGATAGCAGAACAAACCTAGGCTTGGCTTTTTTTTTGTGCAAATTGATACAGAGCCTGGTTAGAGTCACAGACAAAGTGATGTCAAATGTTCTCTCCAAACTGGCCTCTGTATATGGTGGGACCATGATAAAGGCCTCTCCAACAGATCTCAAAGCCTGATAATAAAAGAGTGGTAACATTTGGCTTAGGGCCATGGCTGGCCTATGGACATCACTTGCCTTCCATTTTGCTTTAAAGGTTGACACCAGCCAAGCCTTTTGCTGGTGATCCTCTCCTTAAAAAATGTTGACAGTCATGTCATTCATATGGATTTTCTAGTGATCATGTCCTATAAAACAAATATTTGAGAATTGATCCATCCAGAGATTATTATTCTAGGCAAGAAAGACATTCTTGTTCCTTTGGTATCATCTTCAAAATGCATATTTGAGCCTGCTCCTTAAAAGAAAGGAGCTATAGCTGTCACTCTCCTTACAGACAGACAAAAAAGCAATAAAAGTATGTCATGCTATCTCTGCCTATGATTATAACCTTGGAAGGTTGAGTCTGCAATTCAGCAGAATTGTTAAAAAGACAAACTGGTTCTTGTCCTTTCTGTGATGCTGTGAATAAGATACTTCTCTGATTAGCTTTAAGTACCTGCAGATAGTTGGACTCTGTTTTTATGGCTGCTTAGATAAACAAGGAGGAAGATAACTCAGTCTCATGGGCACCTTGAGATGGGACCTTTCCACTTGAATTAGAGCACTAGAAGACTGAGTGCCCAAACTGCAACCCAAAACCCATGTATTTATCACAAAGTGCCAACACAGCAACAGGGAAAGAATGAAACGCTCCCATTGGGCTGCTGGGCAGAGGGAGGAAGCACTCCTATTGGGGTTGCGGGCAAAAGGGTGGGTTGAATTTTGTCCTGGGGTGACTGCACAGGTGCCCACAGAGAGGGCTACGTGCCACCTCTGGAATGTGTGCCATAGGTTTGCCATCACTGCCCTATATGGGTACAAAAGGCTCCTACCTTCAGGATGTTCAACTTCTACACATTTAGGATGAAGAGGGGAGCTAGAAGGCAGGGAAACGTATACTCCTCCCACCTTTTTTATGTAGCTACTTATACCAGAATAGACTAATGTTCAGAGAAATACTAGAAGATGAAAATGTCTCTCAATGTAGTTTTAATTAATAACCCCAATGGCTGGATTTAACTGGAACATTTGAGACAGGGTGATAGTTGTTACAATCTTTTGAGACAATATAACAGTCTCTTTCAACCAGCACACAGAAACATTACTTTTAGCTGGCTGAAGAATTCTAGGAGCTGTTGTTCAATAAACTAACATGTCTAAGCTTTGCTTTTCATGCAATTCAAATTTAAGCAATCATGGTAGACAAAGATCCAGTGTAGCTGACTGACTTTCTTCAAACAGTTTGGTCACATTCTTGGGCCACAACAGTGGAAACTAATCCTGGGAAACTGGAGTACCCACTGCTCTGGACATCTCCAGAGAAACACCTGTAAGAGAAACATGAGATTCAGAAGAGATATGAGTAATTTTGTTACCAGGCTGTCTTGCAAACTTTTCACAACATGTTTCCATGGGTTCTAACATATTTATTATGGAGTACAGTTGTAATGCATCCTTTACAAAGACCTTAATTATGTTGTGGTCTGCCTACAATCTCTTGTTTTCCTGGGTATCTCTTAGGCTTGCACAGAATGAAATAAACTGGACAAAGCACCACCAGGAAGTATAATTTAGGACATAAATCTCAAACCAGTATTTGGTGCAGGAATAGCTGATAATTTAATTTGTTTTTATATATATACTAGCAAGGGTTGCCCGGCGTTGCCGGGCTTTTTTCTCCGTGTGTTTTAATAAAAAATGAACCAAATTGTGTTGGAAGGTTAAATTGTGTTAATGTTTTTTTAAAAAATTGCTTAGTCTGTAATTTTAATTTTTTAAATGTTTATTTATGTAAAATTTTTTTGGCTTGGCTGTTATTAACTGGGATCTGCTTTTTTGGTTTTTTTTGAGGATTAATAAAAGAAGAAAGTATGATATAATTTTTTCAAATTGTTTTATGTAAGTGAACAATGTTTTATTTTTTTGAATTTTTTTAATTAGTTGTACCGTAGGTCATAATTTTAATAATGTAAAAGTAAATGTTTTTTACATTCAATGTTTGTGTGTTTTTGAATTGTTTTTATTATTGTGGGCAGCAGGTGGTGCTGGTAGGCGTTATTGTATTTTGACTTTTTTTTCTCTCCTGGCCTCTGGGTGGAGCTTCTTCTGGTAAGTAGTCTCTTTCTTTATTCATTTCTTTTTCAGTCCTGGTGGAGGTAGCACATCTTTGGGTAAGTTTGCTTGTTTTCTTTGTTTTGAGTGTGTGTGTGTGTGTGTGTGTGTGGGCGGGGGGGGGGGGGGGGTGGAATTTGTATTTTTTGTCTGTTTGTTTTGTTTTTGATTGTGTCTTTGTTTACTTCCTATTGTTTTTGGTGGTTTTGTTTTTGTGTATTTTTGGATGTGTTTGACTGTTTTTAGTAATTTTTTTAAAAATTATTTATTTATTTGGTGGTGGGGAAGGGACGTGGTCATTGGGGGTTAGGAAGGGTGGGCTAGGTGGTGGGGAGAGGGCCATGGTCATTGGGGGTTAGGAAGGGTGGGTTAGGTAGTGGGGAGGGGGGCATGGTCGTTGGGGGTTAGGAAGGGGGGCTAGGGGGGCGTGGTCGTTGGGGTTAGGAATGGTGGGCTCGGTGGTGGGGAGGGGGGCTTTAGTGTGTTATGGTGCTTTGATTGTGTGAAGTCGTGAAAGTAGATCGTGTTTCCCCTTTAATATCAGTGGGTGGGGGTTGCGATCCCCCTCTCCGCTGGCTACCCTAGGGTTGGGAGGTTTGTGGGGAGAAAAGGGGTATATTGCCCCAACACTTCTGGAACCAAAAGATCAGGCAGACTGGATCGAATCCCCACCCCCCTTCCTTAAAACAACTCCGTTTTTAAAGAGAAGAAAAGACGGAGTTGTTTTAAGGAGGGGGGTGGGGGATCGATCCTCTCTGCCTGTTCCTCTGTGTCCAGAAGTGTTGGGGCAATATACCCCTTTTGTCCCCACAAACTTCCCAACCCTAGGGTAGCCAGCGGAGAGGGGGATTGCAACCCCCCACCCACTGATGTTAAAGGGGAAACTCCAGTCGGGACCTTCAGGCGCTGTTGGTGAGGGAAAGAAAGCCAGCTGGTGTTTGCTTGGCTGTGAAGCGGTGAGTTGTTTTTCGTTGGGGGTTAGGAAGGGTGGGCTAGGTGGTGTGGAGGGGGGCGTGGTTGTTGGGGTTAGGAAGGGTGGGCTCGGTGGTGGGGAGGGGGGCATGATCATTGGGGGTTAGGAAGGGTGGGCTAGGTGGTGGGGAGGGGGGCTTTAGTGTGTTATGGTGCTTTGTTTGTGTGGAGTCGTGAAAGTAGATCGGGTTTCCCCTTTAATATCAGTGGGTGGGGGTTGTGACCCTCCTCTCCGCTGGCTACCCTAGGGTTGGGAGGTTTGTGGGGAGAAAAGGGGTATATTGCTGCAACACTTCTGGAACCTAAAGATCAGGCAGAGTGGATCGAATCCCCACCCCTCCTCCTTAAAACAACTCCGTTTTTAAAGAGAAGAAAAGACGGAGTTGTTTTAAGGAGGGGGGGTGGGGGATCGATCCTCTCTGCCTGATCTTTTGTTTCCAGAAGGGTTGGGGCAATATACCCCTTTTGTCCCCACAAACCTCCCAACCCTAGGGTAGCCAGCGGAGAGGGGGATCGCAACCCCCACCCACTGATATTAAAGGGGAAACTCCAGTCAGGAGCTTCAGGCGCCGTGGGTGAGGGAAAGAAAGCCGGCTGGTGTGTGCTTTGCTGTGAGTTGTTTTTCTTTTTCATTTTTCAGGCGCCGGTTTCCTCAGCGCTCTGCGCGCTCATGGCGCGCAGGACGCTGGGGCTTGTAGTTATGGGTTGCTGCTTTGTGTTTGTGCTGCGTTTTTTTAAAATGCTTTTCTTTCGATTGGCTGCGGCACGTTTCCAAACGCTGCGCCGTGCGAGAGCCTCTCAGCCTGATTGGCTCTGGCGCGGCGCGGCGCAAGGAATGTTGGGAAGTGAAGTTGTTTCCCTTTCTTCGCGTTTGTGGGGCTGTTGCCCCACTGCCGGTTTTTTCAATCCTTCGTTGACCTGCGTACCCAGATTGGCTGTGTGCACGAAGGGTGAGTGCAGGCAAGTAGGGCGAGGCATAGCAACCTATAGCCAGTTCCAACGGTTAACCCTTGGATTTATAGGTTAAGATATATATATATATATATATATATATATATATATATATATATATATATATATATATATATATATATATATATATATATATATATATATATATATATCTTAAGAATGCTCAAAAGGGCAAATTGTATCATAAATTTGATGGAAACAACTTGAAATTTGGAATACACGGAAGAGAGAGTTGAAAATGGTCAGATTCACTTATTCAGGCAAAGGGCTTTGAATCTGTGGATACACTAACTGCATTTTTGGTCCACTATGGTGTGGATGGCCTGTTTACACAATTGGCATAAACTCTTCCCACTGGGTCTGCTCGGCTGAGAAAACCGCCTTGAGAACCACCTGGACCCTCAAGGAACAGAAATCAGGTTTGGGTGATTATTGATAGTGTTATTAATTCACTCACAAGCCATGGCTGAATTACCTGGTCAGACGCAGGCTGCTCCCACAAGGTGGCGAACTCTGATAAGCACACAATAGCATGCATGACTCATGCCCACAGGTCGTGGGTAAGGTCAGATGGTGGTAAATAAGCTGACCCCAAGGTAGACCCAGGAAAATCCCGAGATAGAAGCAAGAACAATAGTCTTGCAAACCCCTAGCTTATCAGTAGAAACAGAACTTCCGTATGACATCAAAGCACTCTCCGCATTGTCTTGAGTAACTTCTGTAACCCTGAGAATGTAACTTATCAATAAAGTGCCACATCGGGAAAAGCCTTCTGTAAAGGATTCCCACGCACCCTATCGGGGCGAGAGGTCAATAAATACCAGTCTCCCAACCCTGTTCGGGCCTGGACTTTGCTGCAGCCTTGCCTCGTGTACCTTCCTTGAGTCCAACCACTCCGACCTCTGTGGGCCATTTCCGTGACCCAGTATCTGACCCACCCCAACATCATAGGTGGGAGTATGACAAGGTTGTATTTAATTTGTATGTAGAGTACATCATGCATAATCCAGGGCTGGATAAATCACAAACCAGAATTAAGATTGCCGGAAGAAATATCTACAATCTGAGATATACAGATGACAATACCCTAAAGGCAGAAAGTGAAGATGATCTAAAGAGCCTCTTGATGAGGGTGAAAGAGGAGAGCGCAAAAGCTGGCTTGAAACAAAATATCTTAAAAATAAAACCAAGATCATGTCATCCAGCCCCATCAGTCCCTAGTAAATAAAAGGGGGATAAATGGAAGCAGTGAGAAACTTTACTTTCTAAGATAACTGCAGACGCTGAACGCAGCCATGAAATAAAAAGACACTTACTTCTTGGGAGGCAAGCTATGGCAAACCTAGGCAGCATAATAACAAGTAAAGACATCAACCTGCTAACAAAAATCTGCATAGTTAAAGCAATGGTCTTCCCAGTAGTAATGTATGCCCGTGAGAGATGGACCATAAGGAAGGCTAAATGCAGGAGAATAGATGCCTTCAAACTGTGGTGCTGGAGAAGACTTTTGAGAGTCCCCTGGAATCAGTGGTGGGCTCAAAAAAAAATTACTACCACATTGTGGGCATGGTATGGTGGGTGTGGCCAGGGGGAAATCTCTGCGTTGCACCTGAATTAGGATTATTTTATTTCAAAACTTGGATGGGCAGGTCCAGCCAGAATTTCTGCTACCAGTTCTGGTGAACTGGTGCGAACCTGCTGATGCCCACCACTGCCTGGAATGCAAGGAGATCAAATCAGTCCATCCTAAAGGAAATCAACCCCGACTGCTCCTTGGAAGGATACATATTGAAGCTTAAACTCAAGTACTTTGGCCACCAAATCTGAAGAGAGGACTCACTGGATGCTAGGAAAGATCAAAGGCAAAAGGAGAAGGGAGTGGCAGAGGATGAGATGGTTAGACAGCATCGTTGATGCAGTGGGTGTAGATCTGGACAAACTACAGAGGATAGCCTATGGCAGAGGAGCCTGTTGTGCTGTGGTCCATGGGGTCACAAAGGGTCAGACTTAACTGTGCAACTGAACAACAAAGAATGGGTGGGTGGGGGCTTTTCCCCCAACAGTCTCCTCCTTTTTGAAGAAGAATAAATAGTTACTCTGTGGTCTTCTCAACTTTGTAAATAGGTATAGCTGTTGAATGTAACTAGTTTTTCAGTCATATTTTTTAAGACTTCATTTCACACACTTCAACATAAATTTGATACAAATCTTAATGGGCACACAGCCTGTGATGGGGGCTCAATTCATTTCTGCAGCCAGGATCATTTCTTTCTCACACACTATAAAACTTTGAAAAGGAAAAGTTCCTATTTTTCTCCCAGCTTACCAAGGGAGAATTCGCTCCCTTACTATGAATTTATTCTATTTGTATTGTTTACATATCCCTAATTGTGTAAACCACCCAGAGTAGATTTTATGCTAGATGAATTGCATAGATATAGAATAAATACCATTTTGGGCATGCAACAGAAAAGGAAAGGGGTGGCAATGGTGAAACCCAACTGGGTTGTGTGAAGCTGCCTGAAGACATGGAGCCAGAAAAAGAAGTTTCTCATGAAAGGCTGGTTTGGGGGAGGAATACATCAGCAGTCCAGATCCTAATCATTTGCAAAGAGGAGCAATTAGAGAGTATTGCATTGCTTGGTATTTTTTTAAAAAATCAATAGCAATATTGGTAACCTGCGTTCATAATAGAAAGCCTTCTCAGTTCACCATTGAAAGGTCTATAGGACTAAACTGCACCCAAAATTGTAAAAATCAAGGGTTTAGAACAGGGGTGCTCAAACTATGGCCCCCTGGCAGGATATGGCTCTCAAAGCCATTCTATCAGGCCTGTGATGCCCTTGCCAAACCAGGAAGTGAATTCAGATGCTTCTGTGCATGCGCAAAAGCAGCCATATTTACTTCCTGGTTCCACATGGACATCCTCGCACATGTGCAGAAGCGTCCATATTTACTTCCTGGCTTGGCGTGGACATCCTCGTGCATGCACAGAAACACCTGTAATTATTTCATTGTTTGGCGCGGACATGCTCACGCATGCACAGAAGTGTCCACGCTGAATCAGGATGTAAATATTGCCGCTTTTGCACATGCGCAGGAATGTCCACGCTGAACCAGGAAGTAAATATGGATGCTTTTGCGCATCCACAGAAGCGTCCATGCTGAACCAGGAAGTTAACATGGACATGCATGTGCAAACACATCCTGTTCCAGGGGCATGGTCTGTCCCACTCAGCTGGTCAGGCCCCTGGCCCAAAATGTTTGGGCACCCCTGGTTTAGAAGGAACCAAAGGGTGTGGTGACTCATGGGATGCTGCACTTTAAAAAAGATGCTAACAAATTAGTAAAAGTCCAAAGAAGTGCAGCAAGGAAGATCAGAGGACTGGAAACCAAGCCCTATGAGAAAAGACGGAACTGGACATGTTTAGTCTTGAGAAAAGGAGGCTGAGAGCGGATATGATAGCACTCCTCAAGTATTCAAGCACTCCTTGAAACACAGTCATAAAGAGGGACAATCATCCCAGCATGCAGGACACGTAATAATGGGCTCAAGTTACAGGAAGCCAAATATAGACTGAATATCATGAAAAACAATTGTTAAAAAGCAGTAACGCAATAGAATCAATTACCTCAGGAGGTGGTGAGAGCCATCTATTAGAACTGTTTGGATTTGGATCCCTGCATAAAACAGGGGATTGATCTGTATGGCCTCATAGCCCCCTACCAAGTCAATTATTGTCTATATTTATCAGTTTAACTTGTTGGCATTGGATGGCTATTTCAATTTACATTTGACATTACATTTGACATTGCAACACAAGGCACTGTGTTAATGACTGAATGAATTGTACATTAATATTGGTATTTTATTTCTATTCAGACATGCATCTTGCATCAGAAGAAAATATCCCTATGTCCTCATGGTCATGGCTGTGGAAGAAAAAATGCAATTCTATCTTCCCAGCTGCTGAAAGCCAAAGCAAAGCAGGTAAAAATAAAAACCAGTTTGTGTGCAAACATCATGGATAGTGAGAAATGTCAGAAGGACATTGAGAAACTTCCCTTTGTTGCTAAGCCCCAAACATGCCTATTTTAAATTCTCGCAGCCCAGCTGCCTCTGTGTAACATGAGCCTAGACTTGCAATAGATAACACAGACATACACACAATGGGATCAGTTAGATGGAAAGTTGTCCCTGGTTGACACAAACACTTTCTGTATATCACCCTGGAACTTGGTATCAGTTAAAATCATTGTTGATGTTCACATAGAAAAAATTACTTAACCCAGGAAAGTGTGTTGCAAGTGCCTCAGCAGCAAGTACATTTCTCCATGTGGTAAGTCACATCATCTCCCACAATTACACCTTCCTCTTCTACAACATGTCTTATTTATTCGCCACTGGTCATACTGGCTGGAGTTAACTGGCCTTGTAGTCCAAAACATTTAAAGAACACCGGGGTAGGCAAGGATCCAGTATGGCAGTGATGTCCACCCTTGGCACTCCTAGTGAACTTCAATTCTCAGATGCCCTGATCAGCAGAAGTTCTGACTTGGGCTTCTGGTAATTTAAGTCCAAGAACACCTGGAGTTCCAAGGTTGGCCATCACTGCAGTATGGCATTGGATTCTTCTCATTAAACATAGATCAAACTTCCTAAATCAGGTCCCAAAATATTCATTTAGGGCATTGTAATTGTTTTGTCTAGGATTCCCAAATCATTGACTAGTACATGGCAACATCTATGCTCAACAACTCAACTATCTGAGATAGTGGGGAAGCCGTGGCAATGTTAAGGAAACATAGCCTAAACAGCTCCTGATTGTGGCAGGGAAGGGAACAGGAGGAGGTAACAAGAGGAATAAGATTAGAGCTGCAGGACTAGAGAGGAAGATTAACTCCCCCCCCCCCCCTGCTGAGCCATTTCCACAATGCAAAATGCCCTCGAATTAGTGACCACTCATTTGTTTCATGTGGAAAAATACTCATTGTATCAATTGGGCAAGTGATGGGGAGACCAGACTTAATACTGTCCACCCTCAGAGCTGTGTTTCATTTTTTTAAAAATACAAACAATTCAGTCACATGCATTTGTATAGCCTTTACACATCAAACTCTAACCTCCCAGTTTAACCCTTTTAATATATAATACTACCTGTCCTTAACTTTAACTTGAAGTCACAAGGAAACTCTACCTAAAATAAACTCAAGATTCTTTTACCGTGAGTATTTGGTTCCAGTTTATAGATGTTGTGCAGGGACCTAAGTTTGAGCCAGAAAGGATTAAATGTAGCAGCTAAACTGTCTGTATTTACCAGTGGAACAAGAAGCCTACCTGCATATCTTCTACTTGCATCAATAAATGCCCCCTCCCCCATTTATTAAGCTTCTTTTTTTCATAACAGGCAATTGCATAGATTTCTTAATGTTCACTGAGTCATGGTTGTCTAGGCAAAGGGGGCAGCAAACTTGGCTCTCCAGATGTTCTTGAACTTCAATTGCCAGAAGCCCTGATCAACAGGTGTACTAACTTGGGCTTCTGGTAATTGAAATGCAAGAACACCTGGAGAGCCAGGTTTGCTGATCCCTCACCTAAAGACAACCATGACTCAGTGGACATTAAGAAATTGACTGAGCCTTCCTTTCACCTGTAGAAAGGGTGGGGGTCATACAAATCACCCAGGTTCCTCTTGCATGGTAATGAGCAGAATGTTGGTTTTACTCCAAACAAACAAAAAACAAACACACAAACAACAATTTGAAGCAGCAATTGCACAGTAAGACTACAAGTTTTGCTAGCAAATAGTGTGGCTTTAGCTAATATGTTTTTTGCCCTTTTATGCTGCGGCTCAAGTGGCTAAGATGCTGACTGGGAGGCGGAAGGTCAGCAGTTCGATTCCCTAGTATTGCAGGACAGAATGAGCACCCATCTCTGTCCCAGCTCCTGCCAACCAAGCAGTTCAAAAGCAAGAAATTGCAAGTAGATAAATAGGGACCACTTCGGTGGGAAGGTAACAGTGCTCTATGCGCTCCGGTGTCTAGTCATGCCTGCCACAGGACCACGGAAATGTCTGCAGAAGCAGACAGCGCTGGCTCTTTGGCTTGGAAACAGAGATGAGCACTGAACTCTAGAGTCAGATACAACTGACTTTCAAGCAAGGGAAACCTTTACCTTTACCTTTATGCTGAACAAATTACTAAGTAAGTGGGTGTGGAAGATTGTTGACTAAAATTGGGGACATTTGTGCTTCCATAGTGTTCTGAAAGTGTTGTTCTAGTTTATGTTTCTATACAATGCCACTATTAAACATGTTTTCAGTAAAAATCTGAGAGAGATCTATGGGAGGAACAATGAGCTGTTTTTTAAAGAAAATAATGATGTAGCCCATTTTAAGGTATCATTCTTGTGGTAACTTTTCAAACATTATTGTTTGAATGTTAAATTATAAGGATATTTTTTCTGATATCTGTCCAAAAAAGTAAGGAATCCGCAAATGTCAGATTAATGTGTTATTTCTAATATCTGAGAATAAATATCACCCTTTCTGTGAATATCTGCATGCTTATTCATATTTAGCAGAAAGACTGAGTAAGGAAATAGCATGATCTAGAATCCCTTCCTGACTCATAGTCCTTGACTATTCTGTTGCATAGAAGATAGAGAGATAAACAAATCTCTGTGACAGTGTCATTAGTAGCAGTCTTTAAATCTGCATTTTCTGAACATGAAACAAGTGCTTGTCTTGTGGGGAACAAATGTGCTTAACTCTCTCACCACTTCTAATTTGTCATGTTGTACCTCACTGAGTCATCTCCAGGAGAGGAAATATGTGATCTCTTGCAGGTGAGGGAAGCTAGAGCTGAATGGGAGCTCAATGGTCCAGTTGCAGTACTCTCTGAGAAGCTTTAGAAATGAGGGCAGTTTCCAGAGATGCCTCAGAGCACAAAGGAAGCTTGGTAGAGATAAGGGACATTTCTCCAAAAGAGCCCCACAAGCTCAAAGTATTGGCAAATGCACTGCCAGTGACACCAGACTTCTAAATAACCCATTTGAAGCATTCAGATGCCTGGGAAAGGCAATCTGAGAGCTATAAATTGTGCTTGCTTGCTCAAACAGCAGCTCAGTGATGGAGACAATCAGTGAAGTTGACTTTTCCACCTGCCAAGATTCTCTGGAACTTTCTACAGCCTGGGCTGACTGAGGAATAACATAAAATATAGAATACTAGCAGAGGTTGCCCGGCGTTGCTGGGCTGTTTTAAATGGTGTTGTAAGGTTTTTGTTTTATGTTTATGCAAGTGAGGTTAGTCTGTAATTGTGTTTTTTAAAATGTTTATTTATACGCACAGACTGTTTTTAACTGTGATCATTTTTTTGGGATTTTAAAAAGAGGAAAGGTTGATATAATTGTTTTCAATTATTGTATTTAAAAAATAATGTGTTACTATGTGAATTTTTGTTAATAGTTATACCTTGGATAACAATTTTAAAAATGTGTAAGTGTATGTTTTTTTAAAACTCAATGTTTTTTACTGTGCTTAGATGTTTTTTTTAGTGAAAACTTATTTATTTGTTTTGAATTATTTTTTATTATTGTGGATATTTTTGAATGTTTTTAAAAGTTATTTCCTTCATTTTGTTAAATCTTTGAGATTATTTTTAATATTTTGACTGTTATTTCTCCTGTGGCCATTGGGTGGTGCTGTTGAGTAATTTTTCAATTTTGACTGATTTTTCTCTACTGGCCTGTGGGTGTCGTGTCTTCTTCTGGTAGTCTCCTCCTTTTCTCATTTCAGTTCCGGTCGTCGATGCGGGAGGACGTCTCCTGGTAAGGTCTCTGGTTTATTTTTGTTAGGGGTTTTTTTTTTGATTTTTTGGGGGGTTCTGTGTGTTTCTCCTTGTTTATTTTTGGTTGTTTTTGGATGTTTTTGTGTTTCCTTTTTATGTTTATTATTTTTGTTTTTCATTATTTTTGAATGTTCTTGTTTGTGTTGGGGGTGGGGGTATTTCCATGGGCCGGCCTCGGTGGCTGGCCTGTGGAAATACCATGTGGCGGTGGGCAGCGGCGGCGGGGGGGTGTCTTTCCTTCTCACAGGCTGGGCTCGATGCCTGGCCCGTGGGAAGGAAGGGCAGTGGCGGTGGGGAGGTGGGAAGTTCCTTAACGCGGCGTGGCCTCTGTTGCTGGACCACGTTAAGGAAGGCCATCTGCAGGGTGGGGGATTTCCTTAACGCAGCGTGGCCTCTGTTGCCGTACCGCGTTAAGGAAGGCCATCGGCGGGGTGGGGGATTTCCTTAACGCGGCATAGCCTCTGTTGCCGGACCGCGTTAAGGAAGGCCATCGGCGGGGTGGGGGATTTCCTTAACGCGGAGTTGCCTCTGTTGCCAGACCGCGTTAAGGAAGGCCATCGGCGGGGTTGGGGATTTCCTTAACGTGGCGTGGCCTCTGTTGCCAGACCGTGTTAAGGAAGGCCATCTGCGGGATGGGGATTTCCTTAACGCAGGCAGTGCGTTTTTATTTTAATTTTTCACACTGCGCATTTCTCAGCGTTCTGCGCGCTCATGGCGCACAGGACACTGGGGATTGTAGTTTTTTCTCTTTGTGCTCATTTTTTTGATGCGGGTGGTTTTTGATTGGCCATGGTACGTTTCCCCACATTCTTTGTGCTCCCGCCTCTCAGCTTAATTGGCTGTGGTGCGGCGCAAAGAACGTTGGGAAATGAAGTTGTTTCCCTTTTTTCGTGTTTGTGGGCCTTTTGCCCCACTGGTGCATTTCTCAATCCTGTGTTTACCTGCGTACCCGGTTCAGGCTTGTGCACTAATGGTGAGTGCAGGCTAGTAGGGCCTGGCTAAGGAGCCTATGCGAAGTTCCAACGGTTAACCCTCGATTTTATAGGTAAAGATTCCAACTTGCTCTGCAAGGAAAGATCCCTGGGAAGAGAGGCCCTGGAAGTAGACAGACTTCATGGCTGAAGAGCCTGAGAGACTGGTGTGGCATGTCCTCAGAAGAACTGTTCCAAGGAGAACTCAGAACAACTATTCCAAGGAGTTAAGAACAGGAAGACTATCACCGTGTCATCTTCGGCTCCCTCCCCTGGCCCAGCTGGTCAGGGGAGGTGGGAGCTCAGCCCAGCTGTGCCTCGTCCTACTGCAGGGCTATGAAAGCTGCCACCATCGAGCTCCGGGAGCCACTGTGTCATCTTTGGCTCCCTCTCCTAGCCCTGCCGGTCAGGGGAGGTGGGAGCTCAGTCCAGCTGTGTCTTGTCCCACCGTGGGGTTATAAAATCGCTGTCATGAGCTCCGGGAGCTGCCACATCATCTTTGGTTCCCTCTCCTGGCCCTGCTGGTCAGGAGAGGTGGGAGCTCAGCCCAGCTGTGCCTTGTCCCACCATGGAGCTATGAAAGCTGCCGTCATCAAACTCCAGGAGCTGCTGCGTCATCATCGGCTCCCTCCCCTGGCCCTGCCGGTCAGGGGAGGTGGGAGCTCAGCTCAGCTGTGCCTCATTCCTGTGGTGGGGCCACAAATGCCACCACCGCCAGAGTCACTGGGACATTGTTGCCTCAGCTGGCTCAAGGCCAGTTCTTCTCTGGCTCTGTCATGGATGTTTGAGCCATGGGACTCCATCATGGACATTTGGGCCATGGGGCTCCGTCATTGATGTTTGATCCATGGGGCTCTGTCATGGACGTTGAGCCATGGGGCTCTGCTATGGACATTGGGTAGCCGAGGGTACTGTGCAATTAATTTTGTTATTCCAGTATTTAAATAGTGTTTATTTTATAACTGATATTTGTCTCGTCAACTGTGTAAGATGAAAACTGTACATTTTTGGTATTCCCTGTCAATGTTTTCTTATCTGTAACTGTACTATATTATAAATTATATTGTGTATTGTATACCTATGTTGTACGCCGCCTTGAGTCGCACGTGGTGTCGAGTGAGGTGGGATATAAATTTAATAAATAAATAAATAAATAAATAATAGCTGATATCCAGAATGTATACGGCACCTGAAGTAGAAGACAAAAGGGCTGACTGAAGACCACACTCCATCCATTCCCTGTTTAGAAGATGACTGAACAAAAGACTGCTTTAGTTGTTATCTCCCATGCTGAGCTGCCCGAACAAGTAGATATTCCTTGTTTTGAAATACTGGTTCTGCTTCTGTTTCAAAATTCTGAGCTTGCTGATAATCCTTTGGGGGGCAAATGGCCCTCCTGTTTCCAAGGCTTCCATTTTCCTTCCATTGAACCTCACTGGCAAAACCACCAACTGTGCTCCTTTATGAAGCTTCTCAGAAAGTGCTACCAGCTACCATTGAGCTCCCCTTCAGAATGACCTTCCTCCAGTTCGGAGGGTTTGCTTTTGCTCTAAAGACAGTTCAGTGATGTGAAGCGAGACAAAAATGGCTATCAGACTTTTTTTAAAAAAACAAATGAAACTTTTCTCCTCCTGCTCACCCTAATATGTCTGCCCACCTAAAAACTTAGGGAAATACTGTACAGAAATTTCCTGAAGCTTCACCTGATGTCTTGTGTTAGTAATCTATGCCTATAAATCCAAGCGTTAACTGTTGGAATTTGACAAAGGCTCCCTCACCTGTCCACACTAGCCCATACCGAGCCTCCTGCACTCACCCGAACCCAGTACAGAGGTAACTGTTGGGTTGAGAAATGCGCCAGTGGGGCAAGAGCCCCACGAATGCAAACAAAGAAAAAGGACTTGAATTCCCAACATTCTTTGCACCACGCCACGCCACAGCCAATCAGGCTGAGAGGCGTGAGGAAAAAGAACGTTGGGAAACACGTCGTGGCCAATTAAAATTGAGCCACAGAAAAAAACCACCGCATGAACGCAAACCACAAATGAAAAACTACAAGTCCCAGCATCCTGCACGCCCTGAGCGCAGAATGCTGAGAACGCCAATACGCAAAAAATAAACTTACAAAAAGCAACTGGAGCACAAGTCCCCAGCAGGCAGACTCAGTGCCTCACAGTCACACAAAATTAAACGCCACAAAACGCTACCGCGAAACACCTGCCGTCCTTCTTTCACGGAGCAATGGGGAGAAGAGGGACTCCCTCTCCTCCACACAATGCCACTGAAGACACGGCGAGACCACCACCAGTGTCAAGTAAAGTTGAGCCGGGGTGGTAAAAAACCCCCCAAAACAGGCAGTAGTTCGTCAGGGGAAGCACCCTCCCTGGCGGATGACTGGCTGATGCCTTTGTACTTCCGAATAAAAAAACAACAGTCAGCAATCAGCAAGGAAGAGCCCCACCCCTTATGGATTGCTGCCTGCCAATCTCTGGTTAGATAAGCCGGGAGAAAAAGGAGACAGAGAGGAGAGAACCATCGTTAGGCAAAGAAAGCTCTTCTCTGCCTCCTCCTCCTCCTTCTCCCCCAACCTACCTAACAAACCTTCCCAAGAGAAGAACGGGCTGACTGCCTCCTCCCTCCTTTCCTCCATTGCTACATCTAAACCAAAATTCAAAGCAGCAATGGGGAAAGCGGAACCGACAGGCAGCCTGTTCTTCAAACTAAAGTAAACACCAAAAACAAACACCAAAATTAATAAAAAAACAATAAACCAAAAATAAATCAATAATTAAAAAACAATTAATAAACAAAAAAATTAAACCACAAAATACACAAACAAAAACATCCACAATGACACAAAACCACATACAAAACAGCTAACTACAACACAAAAACCCTCACAAATTAAACAAACAACAACTAATTACACAAATAAACAACAACAAAATAAAACAAATTAAACACAACCAGAAATAACCAAACCAATTAAACAAACCTAAAACTAAACCAAAACAAAAAAGAACAAACAGAAACACCAAAAAAAAAAAACACCCAAAAAGCTGATCACAGTTTATAACAGCCCAGCAACACCGGGCAACCTATGCTAGTCCTTAATAATCCTTGTGTTTACATGTCATTGCTACATTATCATTCTGAATCTAAATGGTAATACTGAGAAAATTCATTTCATGTTTCGTTTTTAGATTTGTGGAATATAAAGTGTGTATATGTTATATTAAGGTAGAACTGTGCAAACCAACATTTTTGTATCATCTTTGATAGATGAAAAATATATGCTTTTCCTTGTCAGTCTAACAGGATTTAGAGCAATTAGACATTCTAACAAGAATGAATCATTGTGCAGTGCCTCTTCTCATGTGATTTTTTATAAGTGCTTTGTGAGCTTCATGAGAAAAATAAGGGAGTTTGGCCAAGTGTATAATTTATTCAGAAGCAATGGAACAATCCTGTGATGCCTCTCTCTTTGCCAGCATTTCTTCCCTAGGAATTTAACTGTAGTACAACCCTAGATTAGGGTTTCCCAATCCTGGGCCCCCAGATGTTCTTGGACTTCAATTCCCAGTAGTCCTGATCAGCAGGTGTACTGACTTGGGCTTCTGGTAGTTGAAGTCCAAGAACACCTGGAGGCCAAAGGTTGGGAGACCCTGCCTTAGAGACCTGTGGAATGGCCCATATTTTGGCTGACAGATCTCCACCTGGACAGCCTTTAACAGCATCTGGACCTATGAACCACAAGTCTATTAACTTGCATTTTAGACCACTGGTGATGCAGTCCAATATGGACTATTTGCCAGTGTTCACAAATCTACAAGAAATAACAGTCTAGCCAAAGGGTCAGCAAACTTGCCTCTCGAGATGTTCTTGGACTTCAATTCCCAGAAGCCCTGATCAGCAGGTGTACTGACTTGGCCTTCTGGTAACTGAAGTCCAAGGTTTGCTGACCTCTGGTCTAGCCTGATCTTCTTGGTCTGACAATAGGGCTTCTACTTTGCGTGGCTGGGCTAGAGTGATTCCCCAACATTGCTGAAGGGTTGCTTGAAAAGAAATTCCCCCTGGCAAAGCTATCCTTTTCAGTGCAATCAGACACACATTTTTCCTGCTATCTGATTATATGCTAAGTCTCCATAACTAGCAGTTTTGGCACCTGGGGCAAGCAACCCAATATGTGCCCCAAGACAAATTCATAATTACTGACCTGAAAATTATACAAGAGGTAATTACAGCACTCAAAATTTTGCCAGCATCTCCTCCACAGGCAATCAGCAGTGCTATCACAGATATAAAAACAAAACAAAAAAACAAAAAAAATCAGAAGTGTGTGTTATATATCTATATTTAGCACAACAAATGACAACATTACCAAAACCCATGGGAAATATTGCAAGATTGGGGTGGGTCCATTTGCATTCACCCCCTAACCCACCCCCCTCTGTTCAGACAATGCAATATGAAATGCAAATTGTCCTGGAGTACCGCTCCTGAAAAAGATAAATTTGTGGCCAAACCGTAATTCATAGAAGGGTGCCTGATCTCTCCCAATTAAATGCAACCAAGTCATGGCTGGCCTCATTACTTTATCATCTGAGTAGAACAAGAGAGAATGTCTGGCCGGACAGCCAATTATGGTAATGGAGTAGACCATATAGACAACAACTCAATGCCAAGTGTCAGGCGGCACTTAACCTGACTCCCTAAAGGGGCCAATAGTTATGGGCAGATGAGCCCCTTTTAGGTGGAGTGATAGTCCCCCTCAGTGGAGGAAATGCCGCTGGAAACCATCATATTGGGTCCAACGGCAAAATGAGTGGAGGAGGAACTCTGATTCCCAGCGGCCATGGAGGAAGAAGAGGTCATGCCAGATGGAGTGGCTGTGAAGGTGCACCTTGATAATATCCTCAAGGCTGCAGAAATCCATTGCAGTCACAGTGTTAAATCCTGCTGCAGGAGATGGCTCTGTGATCATAGCGTGTGTCACTTCATCATCATCAAGGGGGAAGAAATAAACCGTTTCTGAAGCGCTGATTGTAATAAAGAGTATATTCTAGTATAAATGATGAAGTTTCTTTGATATATATATTCTCAAAGTTAAAGATTCAATCTTGTAGCAATAAGTTTTAATTCCAATAAAGTTGTCAAACAAAAAAATCCTTAACTTCAGGTATTATAAATGAGATTATTTCAAAAATGCAAATCAAATATCCTTATTTACAGGTAAAGTAATGATGAAGTGATCTCAAAAATGTAATTCGAATCCTGTGCTGGCTGACAAAGTGCTTTTCTGAATCGAAGTTCTTTCCTCAGGAATCTAATAACAATTTAAAATAATAATAATAATATTTCCATATAGAATATATGAGTCTTAATAAGCTGAACAATTTACATGACTAAATGTATAATAATACTATATGAAATACACTTCTTACAATAACTATACATGACTGGTCTCTTCTAGGCAAAGCTCTTTAAAGTACATGCGGGTCCACACTCACCAATTTCAAAGGAGATCCTAGTATAAAAGAAATTTATAACACGTCTGTTATATCCTCAAGGCTGCAGAAGTCCATTGCAGTCCCAGTGTTAAATCCTGCTGCAGGAGATGGCTCCATGATCATAGTGTGTGTCACTTCTTCTTCTTCTTCTTCTTCTTCTTCTTCTTCTTCATCATCATCATCATCATCATCATCATCATCATCATCATCATCATCATAGTTTTATTTGTACCCTGCTTCCCTCAACCCACGGGTGACTCGAAGCGGCAAAAACAATAGTGGCAAAGCAATACAGAACAACAGAATAATACAAGGTAGATAAATCATAAAAAATAAATAATACATATCAGCTTCCTTAAATATACAATAAATACAGTAAAAATACATCAATACAAAATGATCCATATCAAAAACACAGGAGAGATAAGAGAACAACATCAAACCCCCCTCTATAGTCCAGCCGCAGGTCTACCATCAAACCGACAGCACCTAACTCCCATTCTGCTGTGGTGGCAGCAGGGCAGCATCTCTGGCATCCTTTAGACTCCCCACCCGGGCAGGCCAAGGGGAGGGGCACTGGGTGCAGCTTCCTCCCATCCTGAGGCCATTGACGTGAGCCCCGAGAGAGGCTCGCAAGTCCTCCAGCTGTGGCGGCAGCGGGGCAGTGTCTCAGCGCCCTTTATACTCCCTGCCTGGGTGGGCCAAGAGGAGAGGCTCAGCTGGGCTCCTATTCCCTCCCCTGACCGGCCGGGCCAAAGGAGAAGCCCGAAGATGGTGCAGGCCACTTCATGACAAGCTGGGATCCACCTTAAACAAATTCATGCCCATGGCATTTTTTCTGCTTGAGGAAAAAATGCATTCTCCGATACGAGTTGACAAGAGTAAATAAGTTGCACCACAGTTAATTATGTACAGATCTTGAACTAACAAACATTATCTTTTTTAGTGTGGTTTCCTTTAATCCAGAATGAAGGTCATGACTGTAAACCAATGAAATCCATACTAAATGCAAATTTGTACAGGAGTTGAGCTAATACCTTTAATATTTAAAAAGCCTCTTCCATTTAATGCATACTTCCTACTGAACATCACCTAGGCAAACCAACAGAGTCACAATTACCAGAATATTTTCTGTGTAGCTACTCAAAGCCAGTAATTGTACTGTCCATCATTTATTTATTTATTTATTTTTCAAATTTCTATTGCCACCCAACTCAACACCAACTCTGGGCGGCTAACGGCATAAAAACAATATTACCATCATAACTAAAGCCTTTTTAAAAAACCATAAAAATACCCAAAAAGATTACCCACCCCACCCCATCAGTTAAAAGAGACATAGAGCAATATTGTTATATGAGCCAGCAGGCGGGGGTCACCACTCCCCTGGTGCCCCACACCTGCTTTGCCAACCAGGTTTTTAGCTCTTTCCTGAAGGGCAGCAACTTCGTCTGTAGCTGCAACTCAGTTGGCAAGAGGTTCCATAGGGCTAGAGCAGACACTGAGAAGGCCCGCCTTCTTGTGCTAGAGAGACGGGCCTCTCTAGCTGATGGCACGATTAGAGAGCCCCTCCGGTCTGCTCTGGTGGGACAGACAGATGTTCTTGGGGTGATGTGGTCTTTTAAGTATCCTGGCCCACTACCATGTAGGGCTTTAAAGGTAATTACCAGCACCTTGAATTGTACCCGGAGGCATACAGGTAACCAGTTCAGCTCCTGAAGCAGCAGTGAGGCATGGGCGTAACACCCGCACCCCATCACCGCCTGGGCAGCTGCATTCTGGACCAGCTGCAGCCTCTGAATGGTCATCAGGGCAGTCCTATGTAGAGCACATTACAATAGCCCAGTCTGGAGGTGACCAGAGCATGTGTGACCATGAGCAAGGAGTCCCGGTCTAGGAGCGGGCGTAATAGGCATATATAGCCATGACTGTCACCTGCTCATCAGGAGTCACGAGTCCAGGAGGACCTGCAAATTACACACTGGGTCTGTCTGGGGCAAAATCCAGTACCAAAGATGGTCACTCCCGAGATAATGTGGGGCCCCTGACCCACAGCCATTCAGTCTTGCCAGGATTCAGTTGTAGCCTGTTATCCCCCATCTAGACCCTCACAGCCTCCAGGCACCTGGATAGGACTTCAACAGCATCGTTTGAATGACCACAGGCAGTGATATACAGTTGAGTATCATCTTCGCACTGATGATACCTCACCTTGTGGGAATGGATGATCTCACCCAGGGGCTCATGTAGATATTAAATAGGAGAGGTGAGAGTACCGAGTCCTGAGACACCCCATATTGAAGAGGCCTAGGGCTGGACCTCCCATCCTCCAACCACACTGACTGGGTCCAGCCTTTCAGAAATGAGGAAAACCAGGATCCCCAATCCTCAGAGTCGTTTCAGAAGGATACCGTGGTTGACGTTATTGAAAGCCGCTGAGAGGTCAAGAAGAGCAAGGATGGATAGATGACCTCTGTCCCGCTCCTGCCAGAGATCATCCAACAACGTAACTTTGATGTTCTGGTAGAAATGCGAAGCAGCCAGCATAACAGGCAGTCAGAACATGGAGAGCAATGGTGCAGCACTGCTAAATATATACATTTGGGCAGGAAACAACAGGATTGGATGGGAGAGGAGTGGGGTGACTGGAAGGTCAATGGACTGGAGTGAAGACTTTACATGACTACATAGTTAAGGTGGTAACGCAAGTCATGCGATACTTTACGACCAAGAAGAAGAAGACAAAATGGAGGATCATACAACCTTACAGCAATATATGTATTCAAACACAACAGCGACCAATGCCATCTCTGTATCATATCCAGGCCTGAATCCTGACTGAAAAGGGTCCAGATAATCTGTTTCATCCAGAAACCCGTGTAACTGCTGTGCAGAAATAAAATGACAGTTCCATGTACATTAATCCCATAATCTGTATTTCCATTTCAATATAAATGATCAGTGTCCCTTTTCTCCAGAGGCCTGGGTGCACACCGGCATTCCTTCAAGCTCTCAAGTAACTGAAGAGTCCTTGAGAAGTGATGCTGAACCCAAATCACAATCAACCACCATCTCATCCATCCCTTTGCCAGGCAGTATTCCTGACTGCATGGATGATCTGCAAACCCGTCCTTCATGTGCAGTTAAAAACATGGACTCTGATGAGGAATCTGGGCATGGTAAGTATTCAGTCACTGGTTAACAAAATTACAGCATTCATATTTGTCTTGTATGCTCAAGAAATCTTCAGTGTGCAATTAGATTCACTAGCAGAATACTTACAAAGTTCGTTGGAGTTGGTGGACACTATATTCTAAAACATCTGGAAAGGCTACTTAGGAGAGAACTGCCCTTAACATTAGGCTTGTTACATATTTCAACACAACCTGTAGTTGCAAGCAAAAATATTTTGAGTGTATTTTCCCATTTTGGTTTTTTGGGTGGAGCAGGTTAAGGAAAAGATACTGCATATTATAATCTGATAAATGTTTTCTGTTAAAATATATTGACAGTTTAATATAGAATTGTAAAAGGTTTCCCATTTTGCTTTACAATTTTCACAGGTGAAATAAGGTGGGGACAATTTCTGTTGAATAAATTAAGATTGGATGAGAACAAGCTGTCATCTGTAAAATGCCTGACTGAAAAGAATAACAACAAAACAGCTGTGCAGAAAGGTATTTCAACAGTAGCAACTGTGCTGCTTGACATTCTATAGCGGGGGTTCTCTACCTTTTCAAGCCAGGAGGCCAGGTCACACTCTCTCACTCAGCTTTGAGGGCTGGACGGCCATTTTGCCCTGCCTGCACAATAGGGGTGGCCATTTTGTCCCAACAGCTTCAAAGGGGTAACCATTTTGTTTCTCAATTGTCCTTGGAGGGGTGGGGGCCACATGAAATGGTGCCATGGGCCGGATCTGCCTCACGGGCCTTAGGTTGGGAAATCCTGTTCTATAGTAAGGTTCCAACAGTGTAGTGTATGCATTTCCTTTGGCACATCTTACACTTCTATTAAGTGTGCATAGCATAACATAACATAGGGAACATTTTTGTTGAGAAAGAACAATGCTTTAATTAACAGTGTTTCCAGTGGAGCCAATTCATGAGCACTCTTGAAAGATCTTTGCCTGCTTGGCAGGGGATCATTTACTCTGGTTTCTGGCTTAAATCAGATGGATGGAGGCATTTGTCACTATACCCCCCTCCATTTGTATGACTCTAATATGCCATGGTTCGCTGTTTTCCCACAGTTTTGGGCATCCATAGAAAATCTTGGAATGTATCCTATGCTACTCCCAGGGGCGGGGTCTACTCTATCACTAAAATATAGAGATGACTATTAAAATAGAATTAAACTCATTATTGTATTAAAATACAGATTAAAACACTTTAAAACTTCCAATTTAAAATACCAATGACACTTTAACAAGAGAAATAAACCAGCACATTAACTAAAGCCCTGTTGATTTGAGGACTGTTAATGTTTGAAGGCCTGCCTAAATGACAGTAATGGCCAGGAGGGCTTTTGCTCAAGTTCAAGTGATTCGCCAGTTACGCCTGTTCCTTGACCAGGACTCCTTGCTCATGGTCACTAATGCACTGGTCACCTTCCAGTTAGATTATTGTAACATGCTCTACATAGGGCTTCCCTTGAGGACTATTCAGAGGCTGCAACTGGTGTGAAATATGGCGGCCCACACGGTGATGGGGTGTGGTCGTTACAACCATGCCATACCCTTGTTGCGTGAGCTTCATTAGTTGCCAGTGTGCCTCTGGGTGCAATTCAAGGTGCTGGTTATGACCTTTAAAGTCCTACATGGTAGTGGACCAGGTTACTTAAGAGGCCGTGTCACCCCGAGAACATCTGCCCATCTCACTAGAGTGGACCGGAGGGGCTCTCTCCAGCACCAGACAGAGGGCCTTTTCAGTATCCACTCCGGCCCTTTGGAACCTCCTCCACCTCCAACCTCAACTGCTGGCCTTGAGAAGAGATTTAAAGACATGGTTGGCCCAGTGAGTGTGGGGTGCTGCTACTGGACCTCCCCGCTCCACTGGCTCATAAGATTATTGCTCAATTCTGCCATCTAGATTTTACATTTTTAGAGTTGAGATTTTAAGATTTTAGAGTTTTATGATGTTTGATTTATGCATATTGTGTGTCTGAGTATTTTATGTTAGTGTTGTTTTCTGTATTGTAAACCACCCAGAGTCACCTTGGCAAGGGGGCAGTTAAATAAGTTTAAATGAATTAATGAATGCTAGGTCCAAAGTCCTGGGAATTACCTTGTTTTAGGGATGTCTGGAAATTAATCTCTTCTGTCAAACAGTGCTGCTTTTGAATAATTTGGCACACATGGGCAGAATATGAACAAGATACAACAGCTTGGGCTAGGCAGATGACCCTCTCTCTATTGCCAATGCTGGACTTTCTTAATCACCATCACCATCACCATCATCATCCTTTATTAACTGATTAGTCACCTGACCATGTCAGGTTAAAATGTAGTGAGATACATTAGATAAAATATCATTACATAGATTGGAATAAAAATAGGTTAAAATAGAATGATACAATAGCAATAAAATGAGAAAATTTAATTAATAAAATTATCCACCTTTGCATTAAAACCCTATCTGGTCAATAAAATGTTTGAATAGCCCCATTTATAAACTCAACAGTTCTAATATTTACATATTTATTTGTGCCCTGAAAGGAGGAAGTTAGTCTTTTATTAGATAGCTTTCTTCTCTATCTTTTTAATGATTTGAGTTTAACTTCTCTTAAAACAATTCTAGCGCACACATGCTGTGTATTTTCCTTTCATGGTCTGTGTCCCAAAATAAACTAGTAACTCTTTCTTCACAGTAGTTGGATTGATTTGTTACTTTGAAACAGCTTCCCAAGTTTAAGAGTAAAAATCACTGTTAAAGGGTTAGAGCAAAGCATTGGAAATCAGTTTGTCATTACGTTAAAAGACAGAGATAAGGAAATTAGCTAATTGCCATTGTTGTCTGAAATTGAAATAATTTAATTTGATGGATTTATGTTCTTGAAATAAACACTGGGATTTATAGAGAATGGCACATGAATGGCCACCATTGACCCTGATGGAAAGTTTGTGGTCCTTCAAAAATGCTTTTCTACTGGATAAGCAGAGTTGGGGGACATGTTATCCTTTCCCTCTAAAACAGGAGTGCCCAAACATTTTGGGCTGTGGGCTGGTCACTATGGCCCATGGACTGCATCCGGCCCTGATGACAATTAATCCGGCCCCCAAAACCCGTGTTGCTCCAGGAGCAATTATTATGCCGGATGAATTGGCATCAGGGGCCAGATGTGGCCCTTGGGCCATATTTTGGCCACTCCTGCTTTAAAATCATACATACAGTATTACTATGTAAGCACTGGACACTACATTTACAAAACCAAAAATAAACAGTATTTATTCTGTTGAAAGGGGGCAGATTTCATTAAAATATAAGAGGAATAACACCATTCATTGGGAATCTTCAGGAAATAAACAATCAAAATTGTATTTTATTTTTATCACAACTGTATTACATTGTAAGACCAAAGGTGGTTGAAAACATGACTCAAAATTCCGATACAGGTAAAGAAATAAGATATAATATTAAAATATAATATTATGATAGAAATGGTCAAAAGCCAGTTGCATCTAACTCTAAGTTTCAGTGCTCATCTCTGTTAATAGCCAAAGAGCCAGTACTGTCTGCATCTGCAGATGTTTCCATGGTCATGTGACAAGCATGACTAGATGCCAAAGTGCACAGAATGCTGTTACCTTTCTTGTCGAACTGGTGCCTGTTTATCTACTTGCAATTGCTTGCTTTCAAACTGCTAGGCTGGCATGAGCTGGGACAGAGGACAGGCACTCATTCCATCATGCAGCAGCCGGGTATCGAACTGTTGACCTGCCAATCTTCCAGTCATGAAGCTCAGAATCTTAACCAATAAGCTAGAAATAAGCATTGGGTTAATATGGTTAAATCATTTTAAAGCATAGCAAGAGAAAAGAAGAGGCCAACAAGCGGAGAGGGGCTCAAATATCATATACAGTCAACCCTCACACAACATGTTCAGATAGCATCATTTTCGCTTAGCAACATGTCATTATGCATCACGTGTTCTCCCGCATAACAACGTTTTTACTGTCATTGTCCGGACAACAACCCTAAAATAACCATCATTATCTGGACAACGACGCTAAAAACGTCATTATGTGGGAAACTCCATAGAAACCCGCATAACAACAAAAATCGCTTAGCAACGCTACTTGGGGAACCAAGTAACATTGTTATGCGAGGGTCTACTGTATAAGTGAATGTTTACTTCCTGGTAACAGCACATAGAACCACAGTCTGATAAACTTCATTACTCTCTGATAAACTGAGCTATAGTATAAAATAAGTATCCTGTATAAGGCTTAATGTTTTAATAAGCCTATGGCAGATCCAATGAGTAAGGCTCTGTTTTTGTGGTTGGACTACATAGTGTCCTAATGAATAGGTTTTATTTAAAGATGTTAGAAATAAGTAATGGTTCAGTTTAGAGTGATAATTCTTGAGCTTTAGATGTTAGATCATTGGTTGTGCTGGTCAGGGTGTACAAAATTATAACCTAAAAACAGGTGGGGCATGGAGGTTGAAAACCACAATGATCTAAAACCCATCTTCAGTTAGAGGTGTGTGGATCCCTACCAGCTTCTTTGTGGGAGGAGTATAAAAACAAATTTTTCTGCGAAGGTCACATCATGACTATTTCAAGCAGCAGGAAAAGTTATTTGGTCTCAGGGCCAAACTGCAGTTTGAGAAAGGCTTTGCCACAATCCAGAAATGGATGGGGTAAAGGCAGGCCAAGAACATACTAGGAGGAAGTGGGGAAAGCCAGACATGATTTTTATCAACATAGATGTTTTCCCATCCAGCGTAAAACCACAATTCAGTTCTCTCTGTGTGTGCTCAGAACTAAATCTCGGTGTAATAAATTTCAAGCAAGAAAAGTACAGAACAGTTCTGTGCATGTCTATTTAGGAGCCAACCTCCCATGCAACAGGTCCCAGGCATGCAATTTACAATGCATTTTTGTGCATAGCTACTCAGCTGTTTAAATACCCAGGTCTTTATGTTTAAACATGTTTAAGAGAGAGGGTTTGTATGGCTAAATGGCTTTAAATACCCTGTTATCTCTAGTTATTGATTGGAGATAACACTGGATTTTCCCTCTGCAGTGACAAAGAAGTGCTGTTTTTCTCCCATCCTGAGCAGGAAAAAAAGTGTTTCTATCCCATCAGGGATCATTGATAAACACAATGTTGTAGAGCAAGATAGCAGTGTTTGTTGAAAAAGCTCATCTCCTGGACAAGTAGATCCTATAGTTTGGGGGTTTGACTTCCCTGTACTATAGGAACTTCCAGGTTCAAATATTTCTCTTTCATGCATTACCTTTCTTTTCGTTAAGTCTCCCACAATCATGGATGATATCTTTTTGTATATATTGTAGGTCACCCAAAGTCTCCAGAACTGGTTTCATATGATAACCAAATACAAGGATATCTCTCCAAAGAACAGCAACCATATATTCCATACAGATTGGCTAAATTATATATCACAAAGGTAAACTGATAAAGTAATTTCAATTTTTTTAAAAAATGAACCAGAGTGTAGGGGTCCTCAACCTTTGGTTTTTGGACTTCAATTCTCAGAAACCTAAGACAGGACATTGGCTGATCAGAGCTTTGGGCAATTGACTTAGGCTTCAGGGAATTGAAATCCAAAAACCAAAAGTTGGGTACCCCTGTATTAAAGAATGTGTTGCTAATATCTAGAAGGGATAAAATCAGGAATGAGGTTACAATGGGAAAAAATTGGAACAGAAACAATCTTGCACTACATACAAAGACAACAAATAAAGTGGTTTGCCCATTTGGAGAGAATGTCTTGGAATACCATACCTGTTGTGGCCTGGGGTCCTGGGTGCAAGGAGGAGGACAGTTGGCCGGCCCGGTTGCCTGCTGCTGGCTCCAATCTGGAGCCTGAGCCTGAGCCTGAGGAGGACCTGTTGCCATTCCCTCTGGCCATGGACAGCCCAGATCAGGACGCTGAACAGGAGGACATGGATCTGACTCCAGCCAGTTTGGAGCTGGCTCCTCAGGGCCAAGGCTGGCAAGGCGATCAGAGCTTGTCAGTTAGGGATGGTGCCAGCGCTCAGGAGGATCAAGAGCAAACCAGCACCTCTGAGAGGTGCAGGGCCTCGTTAAGACAAACTCTGCATACAGCTGAGGGGCCTGCGTCCCCTTAAAGGAAGGGCGTGCTGGCAAGCTCTTGTTGGACCAATTTCCTTACTTGGACCCTGACACTGCAAGACTTGGACCAGAACCTTTGGAACACTGAACCCCTGCATGTGACCTTGATGGAAAACCCTTGAATCTTCAGTTACTCTTGACCGGCTTTTGACCCTGAACTCCTGACAACTACCCTGCTTCAACCTTGTAAACTGACTGTTAGATTCCCTCTTAACTTTCAGTGTAGCGATTGCTGGCTGGGCAGCTCAGTCGGAGATGGGGCCATAACAATACAGTGGTACCTCGGATAAAGTATGATTCGGATAAAGTCCAATTTGGATAAAGTCACAGTTTTCATGCACACATGATGCATTGCATAAAGTCCAAAACCGCTAAAAAAAATGGACGTTATCCAAGGTATTTGGTATAGGAACCTCAGATAAAGGCCATTTTTTTGGACGTTATCCGATGCATTGCCCATTTGATTCGGATAAAGTCCAAACTTGTGGAACAGAGTTTGGACTTTATCCAAGGTTCTACTGTACCTTACAAGGCATATGCGGAAAGAGGAGAAAGACAAAGTTCACGAGGAAGACCCAGAGAAAGGTGAGAGATAACATCAAAGAAATATTATAAAACCACCAGGTAACTCTGTTGGAGGCCGCTAGAAGTTGCAGAACAAGAACCTTGCATCTCCCTCATAATCTGATGGAATAAAAGAGGAAGCAAAGTAGAAGATTGCTAATACCTTAGTATTGTTTCTTTCTTTTTTTACTATACAGTAAAACCCCTACTTATGTGAAAAAAGTCTGTTCTGCAGGCTTTTGCTTAAATTGGTTTTTTACGTAACTAAAAGCAAACCCATAGGAAAAAAATGAAATTTATATGTAAATCAAAGCAAACCCATGGGGAAATGAATTTTTAAATACTCAAAGCAAACCCATAGGAAAAAGAATCTTTATGTAACTCAAAGCAAACCCATAGGAAATCGTGTAAATCGGGACATGATTTTAGCACAAAATCATTATGTAAGTTGAATTTTATGTAACTCGAGGCATATGTAAGTCAGGGTTTTACTGTACTTTTCAGATGAATCCATATTTCTTCTACTGTTCTTACTGGATGAAACTTTTCCTCTGGCCTTTTGTTCATTTATGATGGGACGGGCTATTTTAGCCACTCTGGACATGCTGTTGATGAGACTAGGTTTCTACTGAGTTTGTTCATGAATTCTGGCTACTGACGGGACTTAATGGAGAATTTCTGCATTTACTTACAGCTTGCGAAAGACATGCAGCAGATGAAAATTGAATACACAAAAGTAATCCACAAGCTGGAGTGTGCTAGAAGAGAAAGCCAGGTGATTTGTCCCAAGGGGACAGTTCTTCTGCTTGACTGTAAGAACCTACACAGCTTCACGAACAGCAGTACCTCTTGCACAAGAAGCATCAAAGGGTTGAAAGGGCTGAGTGTGTGCATGTGTAATCTTTTAGAAAAAAAGAAATATAATTTACTTATTTAGGGTATATTCTTGTTACTTACCTGAGAAAAAGGCTGTGGTGTGAAAATTACTCGTGTTTTTCTAAATCGTATGGACAAAAAGTCTAGTTTTATCATGAAAGTCAAATGCAACAAAATATTTTCCATCACTGCCTGGGAGTAAGTCTGATTGCAATCAGTTAATTTTAAGTTTTAGATGTCAACATAGTTGGAGTGTTTATGTACTGCCTAATCCCTTGATGGTGAACCTTGGCACTCCAGATGTTCTTGGACTTCAATTCCAAAAAGTACAAGCTCCTGTGAATCCATATGAATGGGTTTAATGAAATTCATAAGGCCCACGCTGCCCTCGTCGCTCCCAGAAGCGGAAGTAAAACGTGCCCATACAGGCACATTTTACTTCTGCTTCCAGGAGCAACAAGGGTGGCATGGGCCAGATGAATCACAGCAAACCCATTCGTGTGGATTCACAGGAGCTTGGACGTCTGAGAATTGAAGTCCAAGAACATCTGGAGTGCCAAAGTTCATGGGCCTAATCTTATGTTGAACTAGGCATAATTTAGCTATGGAAAGCATGAGGAGGAAGCTCTCAATTTCAGCAGAGAAGAAGTCTATATTTCTGGGATTATCATATTAATTTTAAAAGAATGACATTATTTCACTTCATTTCTGTCCCACCTTACTCTTTTGTTGGGCCTGAGGTGGCTTACAACATATATCTTTTTAAAAATGACTGAAACCCTCAATAAATAAATGTTATATTCACCATGCTAATCTGAATATCAAGTACAGTGGTACCTCATACAACTATTTTAATTCGTCCCACAGCGCCCATTGTTGCATGAAAAAATTGCTATACAATGCATCATATAGCAATTTTCCCTATGGGATGCATTGTACCACGAATATCAATATGGAAAAAATCGTACAACAAAAATTCATTGTACGATTTTCCCCATAGAAATGTATTGAATCGTATAACAATTTTAGTTATTATATGGGACACAATGTTTTTTCAAATACTCATTGTTGTGCAATTTAATTGCTGTATGAGTCATTTGTTATACAGGGGTTCTGTACAGTACTAGCAGAGCACAAACTTAAGCTCTAGTTTTCATGTGAGGCAATAGCTCTCTCTGGTGGCTTCTCTTTTTAATGCATCAACACAAGTGACTCGGCCTATGGCCTGATTTATGCCATGCTCAAAGAAAAAGTCCTATGTTGAAGATCCACCACCTAGAACCTATTTTTGTCATTTAGAATGTGTTGCATATTAAAGCTTAATTCGCATATTAAAAACACATTAAAAACACATTTTAAAAATACAAAAGCCCTAATGAGGGTGGGGAGAGACCAAATAGCGCTAAGACATTGTCTAAACATTCTCAAAGGCCTCTTTAAAAAGAAACAATTTAAGCTGCTTTTTAAATATAGACATGAATGGGATCTGGCACAGTTCAACTGGGAGAGAGTTCCATAAAGTTCCTGCCACCACCGAGAAGGCTCTTCTCCAAGTCATGGCCTTCCTTGCCAATCTCAGGGTCAGCACTCGGAGCTGCGCTGTCTGGGAGGATCGAGTGATGCAGGCTGATGTCCTGAGGGAAACTAGGAAGGTCCCAAATCGTTTAGGGTTTTAAAAGTTAGAGCTAACACTTTGAACCTGATATGGAAAGGGACGGGTAACCAATGCCACAGAGAGAGAGAGAGAGAGAGTGAGAGAATGAGTGAGAGTGAGAGTGAGTCTTCTCACATGGATTTGAGATAAGCAGCCAAATCTTGGTATGTAGACTTTGTACTGCCTTCCACAGCTCCAAAATAATTATTTCATGAAAATCTTAGATAACCCTTATGTGCCCAAGTTGCTTGTACTATTCCATTGATGGTGAACCTTTTAGAGACTGAGTGCTCAAACTGCAACCCAAAACCCACTTATTTATCACAAAGTGCCAACACAGCAACAGGGGAGGAAGGAAATGCTCCCATTGGGTTGCTGGGCAGAGGGGCGGGGTGAATTCTGTGCTGGGGGAGGGAGGAAGCATTCCCATTGGTTTCTAGACAGAGGGGTGGTACAAACTCTGTGCTGGGGTGGCTGCACAGGTGCTCACAGAGAGGGTTTCGAGTGCCACCTCAGGCATGCATGCCATAGGTTTGCCGATACTGTGCTATTCTATTGCTATCAATTACTACTGATAGCAAGTGCTTCTTACCTCATGGAACATCTTCCCTTTAGGTCTGTAGCCTGCATCACTCACTCCTCTTCATCAGTGCAGCTTCAGGTGCCATCCCTGAGATTGGCTAGGAAGAATGGGACAAGGAGAAGAGCCTTCTTGGTGGCGGCACCAATCTTGTGGAATGCTATTACACTTGAGCTGTGGCAGGCTTCCTTGCTCCAGTCTTTTAAAAAGCAATTGAAGACTATGCTTTTTGAGGAGGCCTTTGTAAATGTTTCAGCTATCCCTGGCTTTTAGACTGGGTCCTAGCTTATATTTTCCCAGTTTGGTTGCTTAGGACATTGGTCTGCTAAATTTTGGCCCATTTTTATAGTCTGTTTTACTGTCTGCTTTTATTGTAGCTTGTTTTTATTATAGTTTTATGGGGGGTACTTTTAATAAGTGTGTTTGCTGTATGGGGGATTATTAACTGTGTTTTCTGACAGGAGTAGAATGTATCTTTTCTCATGTATCTATTCTTATGCAAATAAGTGGATTGAAAAATGTGCACACTCTGTTAGCCAATGGACTTGTTGTATTATTGTTACTGTTACTGTTTATAGTGTATATAAGTCCAAGTTTTGCCCCATCCAAACTGTGTTCAGGGGTGGCACGTTGTTTTGCCAGGTACACATCTTAGAAATGCATGTTGAACAACAGCAGAAGGTCTTCTTGGTGTTATCAAACCACTCCCAGAGGAAGCTAGACACTTGCTCCTCTCCACACGGCCCTCTCCAAAGCTTCATCTTCCTTTTGTGGCCAGATGTTCCAATAAATATTTATGAATCTTAACATTTCAGTGTGAGCCCCGAGGCTAAGCTTAAATGCTGATTTATGGTCAAGTAATTTCCCGCAAGGTCCACTTACTGTTTATTAAAAATTACTATATATATAAAAAATGGATGCCAATGTAGAATTGAGTGTCATCATTAGTATAGTGGGTACACCTCATACCAGAGTGCTGAATGACTTTCCCCAGTGGTTTCATATAGATTTTAAGTACAGTAAACCCCGACTTACAAATGCCTCGAGTTACATAAAATTCAACTTACATAATGATTTTGTGCTAAAACCATGTCCTGATTTACACGATTTCCTATGGGTTTGCTTTGAGTTACATAAAGATTCTTTTCCCTATAGGTTTGCTTTGATTTACATAAAAATTTCATTTTTCCTATGGGTTTGCTTCGAGTTACGTAAAAAAATAATTTTTCCTATGGGTTTGCTTTGAGTTACAAAAAAATTGATTTAAGCAAAAGCCTACAGAAAGGACTTTTTTTTGTAAGTAAGGGTTTTACTGTAATACTGAATAATGTGACACGAAAGTCGTTTGGTCAGAAAGAAAATCTCAGACTGAAGTCAGTTTTTTTTATCTCTAGATTGGTTTATGACAATGATGGTGTGGTGAAACTTTTCATTCAGGAACTGGAGCTGAGCAGAATTCATGGTTCTTCCAAGTAAAAATCCACCCTAGTGGTCACAATGTCAATTTATTTTAGTAGTAGAAAGTGAAGTGGAGGAAGTACAGTAACTGTGTTGCTCCTTGCGTTCAGCAATTAAGAATCAGAAATAGAGATCTGTGACAAACCCATGCTCGTGTGATGGGCTTAAAACAACACAACCATTTCCTTCATTCACACTTTCAGGCCAGTCTGGAAACTGTACACAGTTTACACTTCAGTATCCCTATACTGATGGAAGGTTATGGATGCATCTGGGAAGAAGAATGTACACATTTGAAAAAAGCACACAGTAAATGTGCACATTTCAAATGTAGGAAAAACATTGTATGTACACATTTTAGTGGGTGAGGAGGAAGGAGTTCAAACAACAGGTACAATTTAAACCATGCAGACAACGTGATGGGTAAGCCAAATATAGGATAAGTTCTTGTAAACTCTCCCCTCAGAAGCTCAGCAGAAGCAAAAACAACTGGAAAGCAGGAAAGGAAACAAGTATACAGCTGCAATCTTCTCAGATAGCCATGGACTCCATAGTCAGAAATCCTTGCCAACCTAGTGGTAAGTGCCCAGGGTTGTCTCAGGAGATCTTCTACCTTCTGCTAAGGACATCAAGCTAACATGCAAGGTTGTCTATTACAAAGAATCAATATGAAATATGGAAGATACCAGGGTTTGGGTCTGAAAGCACTGTGGCCCTGTTATTTGCCTTCAGAAATCTTTCTTTTTTTCTTCTTCCCTGTAATGGATAGGAGGAAGCCCTAACAGCTGTGAAAACTCAGTACAACAACAAAATGAAGACCTTGGCAGCCCAGCTCAAAGCTTATCAGGAGATGGTAGCAAAGAAAAACCAATACTGGCAAGACAGAACAATGGTAAAAAGGAAAATATATTTGCTTTGAATGACGGGGTCAGAATTCCATAACCAGGAAGTATTTGCAGTATGAACAGTTGACTGCAACTTTTGGTGTTTTGTGAACAATATTAAGGACCAGATAATTAGTTGGTGCAGGTCCACTGAAATCACATTTAACTAGTTCAGTCTGCAAGAGCCTCCTCACAAATTATGGTATTTTTGAAACACAATCAAGCGTACCCTGGTAATGGCAACCTTGTGTTGCTGGCTAATATTTCTCACACTAGGTCAGGCGAAAGGAACTGCAGAATGGATTCACCAAAAGGTGCTTTCATTTTTGCAGTTTCATGTCTGGCTTAGACACGGAAGAAGAAGAAGAAGAAGAAGTTGCACATTTGCAGCAGAGTTTCCTTATTAAGGAAATAAAAGGAGAATATGAACACACACGCACAGAAAGATGACCTATAGTGATCACATAGGCAAGGAGAGGACATGTCTACCATGGTTCTACACACAGAAGCCACCTAGAATGGCTCTTTGAACCTCCAACCCTGGCAAAAGGCCTTTGCCACACCCAAGGGTGTAAATCACTGATAAACTAAAATAAGATGAACAAGATTGCCATATGACTCCAAACCGGGTAGGCTTTGAGACGTTGTTAATATTACATGAGACGCATTGAAATTACAGCTGATGGTGACCAAGCCTTTTCCCAAGAATTCATATGTTATTCTACTAATTTGGATACAACTTTTATGTTATCATTAATGCATGAGAAGTTATCGTTGCATGAACACTACAGCTGGGGTCACCATGCAGTTTCAAGACTTTTTGCTGACTTTCAATTGTGGATTTACAGACTCCGAAAAAATTTATTTAAGACTTTCCTGCCATCTCCGTATTGTTATTTCCAAAAGGCTTGTTATACGCTTATTTATTGAGTCACTTTGGATCAATATCTATGAGTCGTGACAGTTATTAGTTTTGAACTGGGAATATATAAAACTTCATTCGTTGAGAAGTGCATTGAACTAGGGAAGATATTTGTTTTGTGTTTATAGACTTGATTACTTTAAATTTACATTACATGAGCTTTAGATTCACTGATATTTGCCTCAAATGGTTTACTTCTGGTCTCGCATGTTTCACCGTTTGGCCTCTCCATGTTGTTCATATAACTCCTGCAGCACATAGAAAAAGAAGCAAGCTTTTCTTTTCATAAACTCTGCCAGGTTGTCGTTTATGTTTTATCATGCATTTAGAAACTAGAAGATGAAAATAGAAAGCTAAGACGAGAAAATGAAGAATTTGTAAACCAACTCACACTGCAAAAGGAGGCATGGAATGAAGAAAAGGTAATTAAAAATTAGTCTAGATTGTTTATTTTCACGAAGATGCCACAAGTGAGGTGCGGAGCAACAAAATATTGAACTAAATCTATTCCCTACCTTTCTTGTGTGCTTGACAAAGATTCACACTCATGCATTTGATTTTAATAAGATCCTGAAACAGTGGTTCTTAGACCAATTCACTTGTATCAGATTTTTTGATTTAATGGAAAGCTGTGCCTTTTGTGCTTTGGTATTTTACCAAGTGTATCCCCTTCTTGGTAAACCATGGCCAGCAGAAGATGTGTGATAAATCTGTTTGATTTTAGTTAAATATCAAATGAAATCTGTAGTGTGTTCATAATACACCAGCCTCTATCAATTAAAGTCACCTTTTCCCCCTTTCTCTTCTTCACCTCAGCCATCAATATCCTTTACTCCAGGGAAACTAATAAACAATATCTTGAAAACAAGGTTATGAAGTAAACATGTATTAGGTAAAGGTCACCCTTACTCAAAAGCCAGTCATATCCAACTCTAGGGTTCAGTGCTCATCTCTATTTATAGCCAAAGAGCCAACACTGTCTGTGTATGCAGATGTTTCCGTGGACATGTGGCAGGCATGGCTAGGCACCAGAATGCATGGAATGCTGTTTACCTTTTCCCACCAAAATCATACCTTTTTATCTACTTGTGATTTCTTGTTTTTGAACTGCTATGTTGGCAGGAGCTGGGTCAGAGATGGGAGCTCACTCTGTCATGCAGCACTCGGGTCTTGAACTGCTGACCTGCTGACCTTTCAGTCATCAACTTCAGCATTTTAATCACTAAACCACCATAGTTCCTGGCTTAGGTTATAAACCAATGTTTATTAATAGCACTTTAATATTTCCCTGTCTTAAAGTCAGTCCTTACTTATGGCAACCCTTTCCAGGTTTTTTTTACGTAGATAATACATAGAGGTGGTTTACAATTCCCTTCTTTTGGGAGGTGGAGTGGAGCCCTGGGACTGTGGAGCTTGCTCATAAATACATAGTTTGGCTCTTCCCCCAGGAGGCAGAGTGGGGAATTGAACTCAAACCTCTGGCTCAATTGCACTTTAAATCATTAAAAACAGCAAAGTAATTATATATCTAAAGTAATTATGTAGAGTAAAAACAATTCAGGAATCAACCCAATGCACAAGACATAAGACCCTCTGTGTTTCATGATACTATAGGTTCCACTGAACTTTATAGGACTTTGGAGTACAGGTACATATGCTTAGGACTGCACAGTTGGGCTGCATTCCTACACATATTTACCTGCAAGATCCCCATTAAGCACAGGGAGTCATGATTACACAAAAGCCTGTGATCTTTAGCACTATCTGCTTCAGCTCAGGTTGGGAGTAGGGTTGGGTTTGTTTGCCTGTTTGTTGTTGGACACAAAATGTAAAGTTGGAAACGGATGGCTAAACCCTAACGCCTCACTGTTAGAGCCACCCCATTTCTTCAAGTTGATCTCTGTCATTTTCCAACTCCACATTTTTTCAGGTTACACATTTTGCATCCAACTGCATAGGAAGGAAGAAAGAAAGAAAGAAAATGTTTGAGGAAAAATCCAGAGTAAGACATGCTAGGATGACCTCAGTGCACAGGCAGACCAACACTGACAAAAAATGTTTCTTCAAGTGTGTAAGACCCAGCCATGCAAAACCATTGTTTGGAACTGTGTTTGGAAATGGAGAATATGAAGAAAAAGGCTCTTGGGGTTAAAACAACTTAGCATATCAGGAGAGGTTATGTTTGGGTTGAGTGTGTGGGGTGGGTGAGATTTACTACACATGATAAATGCATGGTGTAGAGAAAATGGAGGTAGAATGGACTATCCATTGAATCTGAAAGGTGAGAAAACAAAAGGGAAGATAGACTTCTTCACAGAGAGCATGGCCAAAACAAAACAGTCTGGTCTGTGAGTAAAGTCCAAAGTCAGGAGTAGAGGGTAATGTCTTTATTATTATATCATGGTGTAGTGAATAAAGTGACAGACTGGGACTCAGGAGACCTGGGTTTAGTTTCCTATGGAAACTCACTAGAGAGGTGACAACGGTAAAACAATTCCTTATATACCTCACATATGATAAATTAAGGTCACCATAAGTCAAACTTGACTTGACAGCACATAACATACAACAACAAAAAGCTTTACCTGGCCACTGAAACCTTATCAAAAGGTAGGTTTTCAAGTCCTTAGGACTTTCTTACCTGAGGAACCTTGAGAATTAAAATTCTTGTCTTTTTGGATTGTTTTAGTGGCCCAATAAAAGTTTTACCTAAATCTGGCTTTAATTAAAATTATGGAATTCATTGCCGCAGGTGCAGTAATGGCTGTCAGGTCAGTCAGTCATTTGTAAATGGGGATGAGAATAATTCATGGAGAATAAGGCTATCAGTGGTTAGTGTATATTCAGTCACATAGGCAGCGTGGATCTAAATACCTGTGTTAGGGGAACGTGAGTGGAAGTATATTATTACATTCATGTCCTTCTTGTGGGCTTCCCAGAGGCCTCTGCATGGCCCCTATGGGAACAAAATTCTGGCCATGCGATCCACTCTTACCCAGATTTTTCTTTTGTTATTGTAATGAGTAACTGATAAACTGGTTTTATGAACTGTTGAGGCCTGCTCTTTTCAGCTAAATTGGTTTATAATCTGTAAACTGAAGAAATCTCAGAGGCAATGTCTACTCTGGAATGAAGGTCAATAGCTGTAGGGCCGTGATGGTGAACCTTGGCACTCCAGATGTTCTTGAACTTCAATTCCCAGAAGCCCAAACACCCTGTGAATCCACATGAATGGATTTACTGTAATTCATTCGGCCCACACTGCCCTCATCGCTTCCAGAAGTGGAAATAAAACGGACGCATTTTACTTCCATATGGGTGTGTTTTACTTCCGCTTCCGGGAGTGACGAGGGCAGTGCGGGCTGGATGAATCACAGTAAATCCATTCATGTGGATTCATAAGGTGCTTCGGCTTCTGGGAATTGAAGTCCAAGAACATCTGGAGTGCCAAGGTTCACTATCATAGCTTTAGGGGAAGGAACTAAAGATGATCTTAAATCTATCTTTCTCTTCTCTTACACTTCAGTCTGAGTTTCTTGTTTTTCTTATCTCTCTCAAGTTAGAACATGTATGATTTCTCATCCAATATTAGTAATATACAGTATACTGAATAATACTGGACTGAGTTGAATACAACATTAGAATTACAGCTCTTATCTGTGAAAGAACAGAATTATTAATGTCTACTTGAACTATTATTGCGGTTTTTTTTGCAGGCTTTGCTTCTTAAAAGTACTTCTCAAAAGCTGGACTGTCTCTGTACTGAGCACATCTTAAGTAAGGTTTGCCTCAAAACAATGCTGTGTTACAAACAAGGCTCCTTTCATGCATTTCTGAATTATTCCTTTGCATGCTGTAGCTTCTGTCAAATGCCTTTGGCCACTTTCCATCCTGGCATCTAGTAGTATTACAGTTTAAAAATTAAATAAAAAAGAATCAGCCCTTGCTGGTCAATCTGCAGAATATATTGTATGGAATTTAATTCTATCTGGGAAAGTCCATTGCAGGCGCACCCCCCCCCCCCCCCCCAATGATGGACTCAGACACAAATGAAAGTGGATAACGGCATGGGCCACATTTATTGATTCAAGCCCTAGTCCGAATTATAAATTTCTATTGGTAAAACGACCAATCATAATTCTTAAGGCAAGCAGGCCGAAGTAACACTGGTAAGGTACCACCCAAAATTGCCAACGGCAATTGTTACAATGTATCTATTTGTATCAATTTGTTTGTTGACAACAAACAAATTGTTGACCGTAGTCAATATCTAACTAATGACCCCACCCTCTGACGTGTATCCGTGAAATCAGGGGGTGATTCCAGCTGTCTAGTGGTAACCATCACCCCCTTGCCTGGTTCGTCGTTGACCGGACAACGTTTAAACAACTTATGCCTATCTAGTGTTGTCCAGTCAATTGCGAACCTGCCGGATACCTGTGGGTCATAAATGTTTACCTTACCAGTGCTACCCGCCACCCGGAGAGGCTTCAATAAAGGCTCGACGCCCCCCCCCAAGACCGTCAGCTCGGTCGACAGGCCTGCTCGCCAATCACCCAGCAGGAGGTCCATACCTCCTCGCGACAGATGGACCCCATCCCCTGAATAAAGCCCAAAATTTTGCAAACTAATGGCGGGATGATGACTGACCCGCCCCCAGCCCTTGGTCGAAAGGAATCGGGCCACCGCCCTGTTTACCATGCGCCGAGCGCGGTCCAGGGCCTGGAGGTCGAAGCCTCCCCGATAAGCGTGCCGTGGGACCATATCTGACCAAACAAGGGTTGTGGCGGGCCATACGTAATGTAAGTAGGCGAGGTCCGCGCAAATCGCATGCTTCAGCGATAAGCCAGTGACCTGACCCAAGTCATTACCCCCAAGGTGTATGATCAGAATGTCGGGTGGGTCGGCACTCCTCGACGAAAAGAGGAATGGCAAAAGCTCCCGCCACAACATACCGGGCTTACCGTGCCATGTGAAATGTGCGTATGCACCCAGTCCCAGTCGGGGTCCCCAATCTGTCGCCGCAGCGTAACGCGCTGCCCTGTGCACGTAGCTATGGCCCACCAGCCATACTGTCACCGGTGTGATATGACACCCAGGGTCTGTCAAGGGAAAAAACAGGGAAGGAGAGATACATGGTGACTCAGAAGGTACTCACGGTGGGAGTGGGCGAACATAAAACTGGAAACAGTGTGAGTCCCACCTCCCCATGCTGTGTATGTCAGCCCCGGAGTACCCATAAGCAGCCGCAGTAGAGGCCGCCCCAATTCTAAATGAATGGGTGCCGTAACGGGCCCCAGGGAGGCCGACTCTGGCCAGTGCCTTCCCTGTCACCTTCCAAAACTGAAATTTAGTGAGGGGAGACCCATCTTGGTGACAGAAAAACGGGCCATGGTGCGTGCCACGCAGTGCAAGGAACTCCTGTAGGGCACCAACCGGACAGATGTCTGCCAAGGAACATCGTAGCAGTCTTACTCCACTGCCTACGCCATGCTGATCTGTTTTAGAGGAGCGTATCCTCAACTGAGCCCAATCATTGCAAACATAGACATCTTCGAGTTCCAGTGCCCTACGACTTGCATCCGCCTTAGACAGCATCACAAGCTCGCTGATGCGGAGCGCTCCAAAAAAGGCCACCGTTGTAGCCGCACGAAACAGGGCTGCCTCATACCTATCGAAACATAGGTCATGCCAGCCTCGTGCCAGTTGGGTAAGTACCCCAGGGGAAATTGGGTGACGGTCGTCCAGGCAACGCCCACGTTCCCGCACCCACCCCTCCAAAACATGTCTCACACGGAAATCAGCGGTACTGTCCGCATGACCTCCCACCTTGGCCATAAAAGCCAGCGCTGATAGCCTAGATGCTATGGTGCGTGGTGCCAGGCCCTGGGCGTGCAGGTAAACCATAAAACGGAGGATGTGGGCCACTGGGATCGGCCAGGTATCTGGCAAGCAATATTGGGAACAAAAGGTCCGAAATGAAACCAACGCGTGGTGATACGCCTTACGTGTGCGTGGCGCCAGTGACATGCCTATCGCCCGGTTCACCTCTCCTTGCCAATGGTCCATATCTCCTGCGGTAGTGGCGAGGGAAATTCCTCCGCATCCGGAGCCAAGGCACGGAACCGGGAGATCTGCAGGCGGGACAAAGCGTCAGCAATATCATTATTCACCCCCGGGACATGCCTGGCTCTGAACAGTACATTGAGGCGCAGGCTGCGCAATACAAACTGGCGCACAAGATCCATGACCCTGGGAGATTTAGAGGTCTGTGAGTTGACAATGTGGACAACAGCCGCATTGTCACACCAGAAATGCACCACAGAGTTGGCCCACTCCTCACCCCATAGCATCAAGGCCCCCCAGTATGGGAAAAAATTCCAAATATGTGAGATCCCTCAGGCGACCCGTGCCTGACCAGGCTGGTGGCCATCCACCATATGCCCACTTCCCATTGAAGTACATCCCATAACCCAGGGATCCCGAGGCATCAGACTGAATTTGAAATTGGGGCGAAGCCAGGAGGTCAGACCTCCAAAATGAGACCCCATTGAACTCCCTCAAGAACTGGAGCCATACGTGCAGATCTGCCCTGATGCCCCGTGTCAGTCTCACCCTATGATGGGGCCTGGATAAGCCTGCCATGGCGTCGCACAAGCGCCGAGCAAAGGCCCTGCCAGGTGCGACCACCCTGCAAGCGAAATTGAGGTGGCCATGTAGCACCTGCAATTCCCGAAGGGATGCCTTGCGCTTAGCCAGTAAGTCCGATATAAGGGCAACTATCCTTGCCACCTTGTCTGCGGGCAACCTAGAAGCCTGCGCTACCGTGTCAATTTCCACCCCCAGGAATATTAACTTATCAGACTGGCCTTCGGTCTTTTCGGGCGCTAAAGGGACACCGAGTTCCTCCATTAGTGTCTGAAATGTGTTGAGGAGACGTGTACACGTGTCCCAGCCCCGTTCACCCCCGAATAAAAAGTCATCCAGGTAATGGGCTACAGACCGAGACCCTGACCTATGGACAAATGCCCACTACAGGAAGGTACTGAAACGCTCGAAAGCCGAGCAGGATATGGAACAGCCGAATGGCATGGCTTTGTCAAAATAATATTCACCCCGGAATTTGAAACCCAGCAACTCGAAGTCACCCGGGTGCACGGGTAAGAGGCGAAACGCCGACTTAATGTCACACTTAGCCAACAGTGCACCCGGGCCACATGAGCGCACCATGCGCAATGCCTGGTCAAAGGATGTATACCTGACAGAACAAAGGTCATCAGGGATAGCATCATTGACCGAGTGGCCGGCTGGGTAGGACAAATGGTGAATCAGGCGGAACTCGCCGGGGACTTCTTGGGCACTAGTCCTAGCGGAGACACTTTAAGGTTGGGGAACGGGGGTGCGGGGAAAGGGCCGGCGACCCTGCCCGCAGCAATCTCCTTATTAATGCTGGCGGCAGCCACCTCCTCCCTTCCCCTAAGTGACAAAAGGTTAGGTGCATCCTGCGGTGACCTATCCCCCGTGAAACGAATACGAAAACCCAGTTGAAAACCCTGAAGGAGGTACACAGCGTCTGCTCTCCTCGGGTACGATGCGAGCCAACGCTCCAGCATGTCGACATTAATTGGGGAGGGGGCCTTTTGGTGAACCCGCTCCCTCCATGGCAGTCTTGCCTGCCCCTTGTCCGCCCCTACCCCTGCCCCTGTATCCTCCTGGCCTGGGACAGGCGGAGGCAGCATGGGGGCCAGAACAAGAGGGGCACTCATGCTTGTACTTGCAATTTTTCCTGTTGCAAGAACCATTGGACGAGAAGGTCCAGCACAGCAGGCGGGCTGGAACCCCCTGCCCCGCCACTTGGTGGGGTACCTGCACTGGGGCCGCTCGTTGGACCGCATGTCCACAATTGTATCTCTCCCCAGGCGCCGGGCGCGTGGGGGTCATATACAGAAGCCACAGCTTCTGGCAGGGCTCATCCCACCTCATCTCTGGGTGCAGCGGAATTCTCATGCGGAACTCTTCGTCGTAAGCCAGCCATGACGGACCCGGGAAGTCAACCATAGCCCGGTAAATATTGTCCAGATATTGGACCATGGGAATAGCCAAATCCGGCCTAGCCCTGAGGTAAACGGCTATGTAAATCAGGTACGCTGGCAGCCAATTTGCCCACGTGCGTGGCGGCTTACGACGACGTGCCTGCTCCTTATCCTTCTCGTCCAGCCCTTCCCTCTCCTCCTTGGTCGGCTCCCTATTTAGAAGTGAGAAGATATCTACGTACTCGCCCCTCCAAATCTTTTCCTTGGTAGACTGGGCCAAATGGTCCCCCAAGGGCAAGGAATACCCTGCTGTTGGCAAAGCCGACACCGGCACCGAGGGAACTACGGGTAAAGTAAAATGAGCCTGAGCCAGCCCGGGGATCCCCAACACATTTCCAAGCACATTGGGGGCACCACCCCGCCCCAAGCCCTGTGTCATGGGCAAAGTCGCTGGGTGGGCCGGGGGCCATTGGGCCGCCGTGCCACCCGAGCGAGGCCAAGGCCATTGAACAGCCCCCCCAATGAAGTCAGTTGTGTGGGTGCATTAGCTTGGACTGCATACTCACCCGCTGCACCCCCGCGGGCCACCCCCACCGGGGGTTCCGGCTCGCTGGGGGCGTCGGAGCTCACGACCGAAGCTGAGCTCGTCGACGGAGCCAAACCAGCACCAGACTGCTGCACCTGTGGGGTGGGGAGCTGCGAGGCAGTGGCCACCACCGGCCCACACACCTCAGGCGGCTCAACCCGACCCATCACCGGCCGTTGTTCGGCGGCCAAAGGGGGTACCTGAAAACCCAGAGATACCCCTGTTTGGTTGGCCCTCGCCAAGGACGCTTCAAGGGCCGCTACCCGGGCAAGGAGGGCCTCCACGTCGACATAGGGCCCGGCCCCGACAGGGGGCAATTGGGCAACCGGCCCATAATTCACGGGTACCTGTCCAGGTCCCTGAGCCCCAGGGGCCAGATAAGGCCAAGAGCCCATGCCCAGCCCCTGGGAAGCCGTAGGAACGCCTTGTAAAGGCAGGGAACCCAACCACCCTCCGTGGCTCGCACCCCCCATAGGGAACTGCGCACCCGGGCAAGACGGCCCCACCGCACGAACCATGGCAGGGGCCGTGTTCATCGTTTGCGGGCCAAGGGCCGAGGCCCCGTCTGGGGCCGCGGGTATGCTCCGCGCATCAGGCCAAGGAGCTACCGATCCCATCCCACCGTTCCCGGTGGAGTCCGCTAGAGGTGGCTGCGGAACGGGCGCAGTCGCGGTCCTCCGACCCGGCTGACGCCTCCGCGCCGATCGAGCCACGTTCGCGGCTGCCTTCTTCTTCGAGGGCATGGCTAATGTAGCTAGGAAGCCTAAAAACAAAAGGAGAAAGCTGCCCGAAAAGGCTTCCCTCAAGAAGACACGAGCGACGGAGGTAAGGAGGAAAAACTTCTCCGCTCCGTCGGTTCGCCAAAATGGCAGCACGGCTGCCTCGTGGCCAGCCCTTTTATTAGGGTGCTGGCCACGCCCCTAACTACCCGGATGGTTTCGTCCGGTGGGGGGGGGGGCCCCGCAAAGAGCGCGGCGGCCATTTTGGCGCCGCGCTTCCAGTAGTTAAAGGAACTAAAAACTACTGTATTTGCCGGTGTACAAGATGCACGTCCCCCTTAAAATACACTAGAAAAATTGAGTACATCTTGTGTGCCAGTAATCAAAATTATCATGTTGAAAATTCAGTCAGTCTACCTCTCTCAGGTTTAAAAGACCCCCTCCCCCGGCTCCAGTGGTAGCTGGAGTTGAATGAAGGAGCTCTCTTCCCCTGCCGATACTGCCCACTCTGGCTCCTGGTGACCAATGTAGGGTGGAGCTGGATGAAGGGGCTTCAAAAAGAGCCCTCTTCCCCAACCAATCCCACCTTCCCCAAGTCCTGGCGATAGGTGGTGGCTGGAGCCGGGCGAAGGGTGGCTTCAAAAACACAAACACAGAGAGTGAAGGAAATTCATAAAAAAATGGAGAAAATTATTTTTCCCCTTTAAAATGTGTCTTAAAACATGCATCTTCTGTGCCGGCAAATATGGTATATTGCAGTGAAAAAAACGTTATTATCTTTTAGAGTTAAGGGTACTGTATTTAAGTTTTATCTGCATCCATGGTGAGTAAATAAGAGGCAGTTTTCAGTTTAAGCGGGAAAAGATGATCTGCAAGATAAAACAGGAATCTATATACAGTAACTGGCTTTCCCTTTTAGTATTCACTGCAGTACCCTACTAAGCTGAAAGAGGGAAAGGAGCCCTTCACCTGCGCTTACAGGTTGAACTCCCCTGGCTCAAGGACAAAGGCTAACCTTACCTCTAGCTTTAACCCAGTCCAGCTCAGATAAGTAATTGTTGAGGAGTGCTTGCCTACATTATCCTAATACAGCCTTTGTATAAATTACTTAAGTGGGTTTACATGGATAATATGATGATGAAATGAAAAGAACATAAAGTTTCTCATTCTTAGCGAATCTTTCTCACCACTCTTGGAGTGCATGCTGTGACTTCCCCCAATATGGTTTCCCCATGCCCATCAGGGCATGGAAACGGCTCTGGCAGAGGCCACTTCGGGAGAAGACTCCTTGAGCCGTGGGCTCTGCGAGCAGACAAATTAAGGGGGGGTGGATAAAGTGATAGGGGTTGATTCACCCAATTCCTCTGACCTGACCAACGAGCCTGCTGAGAAGGCGAATACCTAACCTGGCTAAATCATTCATCTCCGTGTCTCTGTGTTATCCCCGGCACAAACAGATGCCATGTTTGCCCCTGCCTAATCCCTGAACAATGAGACTCCTAAGTCCATGTTTGCCCCAGTTAATTAACTTCCCTTTGAGGTGTTCCTCATTAACCCGGGTACGTGGGTGAGGTAATTTTCCAGTCAGATGACAGCCTGCCACCGTTGCTCTTTTTTCCCTATAAATGATGTTGCCTTTTCTCAATAAAGTACTGATCTGATCTCGCTCCGTTTGCCTCGTGTCGTTACTTGATCAGTCCTCCTCCGGGCCCCCCGGCCCTCAGTGGCCCCGATTCCTTCATCTGGTGACCCTGACGTGATTTACTCGTGAGTAAAGGGACCCCGGAGAGGTCTACTCGCGAGTAACGATCCACGCGGTCCGGTTCTGCGCTTGAACCGCGACCAAAACCAGCCCGGAGGACAGCGCGGCGCTCTGGTCGGCAGCCAGCCGGACAGAGAGACGGCCGCGGCGAGGCATTCCGAAGAGGCATTCCTACAGCTTGCTCCCAGCTTTCGGGGAGGCTTGCGCAAAGGGAAAAACGCGTTCCGCTCAGGGCAGGCTGTGAGCCCCTGACAGCGCAGAGGCCGCCGAGGGCCCGTGGCAGAAGGTCCACGCTCCGAGGTCTACCCCAGACACCCGACGCCCGAACCTGTTGCCTGCAAAGACGCGTCGATCTTCGTCCCGAGGGGGAAACTCCAGAGGACCATCGCAGGTAATATGGGGACTTGTTCTCATGGACCAAGTCCGTCCGCTAGCCAAAGAACTCGTGAGGAAGAGTTCAGAATCCTGGCCAGGGTATTTCAGTTACGATTTCACAGCAGGGAACTAGCGAGACTTTTGGCGTACCTCAGGGAACACTGCCTACTTTACCCAGAAGTAGGTACGTTAACCCTGCAGCTCTGGGATCAGATAGGAGACTGCATTCAGCAACCCCCCAAAGCTCCAGGAGGGATAGTTCGTCCTTGGAGGAAGTGTAGGAAACTCTTAGAACAGATCGAACCAGTCCGGATAGAGGCCAATGAACCCCCGTTAGAGAAGTCATCAGGCAGGCCAGTCGAGCCGACTGCGCCCACGGCACTCTGTCCGTCATTTAGCTATCAGCATAGTAGCGCAGGGAGCCTTCCCGCGGTGACAGCTGCAGACGTCACCGAAGGAATGCAAGGAATGAGAAACGCAGGCGCTTCTCTGACAGCTCCAAGCTCCCTAGTCGTGAAGAGTGCCCTTCAGCGCACAGCAGAGATAGAACTCAAAAAGGGGGAATTGTCAGCGGAAGAACTAGCTGAGCTTAGACAGATATGTCCAATCCGAATGGAGATGGACGCGCTCACGGGCGCCCAACAAATCGTTCATTCCCCAGTCCCGTACAAGCTCCTCATGGCTTTGCGGAAGGCGATCTCAGAGACAGGGCTCCAAAGCCGTTTTACCAGGGGCACGCTTCAGCAGGCGTGCGAAACCACCATGTGGATTCCTCATGATTGGAAAGCCGTCATGAGGATGATGCTAACCCCTAGCCAGTACATGATCTGGGACAGCGAGTATCGGCTCGAGGCTCAGGCCAGAGCCGCCAGGATGGGAGGCGCGGTAATTGCTGAACAGCTATATGGTTCAGGTGCCTTTGAGTCCATCCAGGCACAGATCGCCTTGCCTCTAGCCACCCTAGAGATGTCGGCCGAAGCCGCCTATAGGGCATACTTCAAGGTCCCAGCGACTAGCAAAACGGCCAAAAATTACACTGCGATCAAGCAGGGAGCCCAGGAGCCCTACATGGACTTCATCAATCGCTTGGAAGAAGCAATCACCAGGCAGATTGATAATGAGCAAGCCCAGCAAGAGCTCATGATTAAGCTAGCCAAGGACAATGCCAACTTGGACTGCCGTAAAGTTTTGCAGTCGCTAGGCAATCGTCCTGACTTGACCTTAACGGACATGATCCGAGCATGTGCTGACGTTGGCACGGATTCCTATAAGATGGGTCTGCTAGCGGCAGCCGTGCAAGGGGGTAGAAGATCCCATCCTAATGGAGGAAAGACTAAAGGGGCATGTCACACTTGTGGCAAGGTCGGCCACTTCGCTAGGGAGTGCCGATCCAAGGGAGGCGGACAAAAGTCCGGCCATTCCAAGGCTCCGAACACCCTCTGTCCGAAGTGCAAGAGAGGCTATCATTGGGCCAGGTTTTGTCCGAGTTCGGGAAACCGGAATCCGGGCACGTCTCTGGCCCCAGTCCAAACAGAGGCTTCCTTCACCCAGATCCAGAACTCCCCAGAGCTAGACTAGATTCTAGGCACATTCCAGGCACTGCGAGGGCACAGGCCAGCCCCAAGGGTAGTACAGGGCTAGAATTGACTTGCCAGGCAGACGTTACATGCGACCTGCCAGGCACAGTCTATCTGGTCAATTCCCAGTACATGGGTCCCCTGCCCAGAGGCTTTTTAGGTTTAGTTTTGCCCCGTAGTGTAGCTGGTGCACGTGGAATTTTCATAATTCCAGGAGTCATCGACTCGAATTTTTCAGGCGTTCTCCAGGTCCAGCTTTGGACACACCTGCCCCAAACAATCCATAAGGGAGACACCTTAGCGCAACTGATCATGGTTCCTTGTCACTCGTCAGCAGGCAGCCAGGGAAGGCTCAGTGACAGCGCAAGTGAGGCAGTGCAAGGATACCAGGTCTTAGCGACAGTGGAGACCAACATTGAGTGGAAGCAGCGCCCCGTTATCGAGGTATTTTTGAACAAAAGAGTGTTCTCAGGGTTACTCGATACCGGAGCGGATGTGAGCGTGGTAAGCAGGAGTCAGTGGCCTAGGGAGTGGGCCATTGAGCCGGTCTCCGATGTGTGGGGGGTAGGTGGAGTTCAGGAAGCGTTTAGGAGCCGAGAGTGGGTGGAAGTCACAATCCCAAAGGCTGAGGGCACAGCGGTAATTCGGCCGCACATTCTTGACGTGCACGTCAACCTTTGGGGGCGAGACATTCTCCAGCAGTACGGTGCCACCCTTACCTTCGGGTAATGGCGTTGCCACTTAAATGGCTCACCGATACTCCGGTCTGGGTAGAACAATGGCTGGTAATGGGAGAGAAATTAGTTGCTCTCAAGCAGCTAGTGAAGGAACAGCTAGACGCAGGACATATAGAGCAGTCCACGAGTCCCTGGAACTCGCCAATTTTTGTTATTAAGAAAAAGTCGGGGAAGTGGCGACTCCTCCACGATCTCAGAGAGATCAATAAATGTATTCAGCCGATGGGTCCGCTTCAATGCGGCATCCCTAATCCTAATATGATTCCCGAGGGGTGGGAGATTCTTGTCGTAGATCTCAAGGATTGCTTTCATACAATCCCCTTAGACCCCAGGGACCGGGAGAGGTTTGCCTTTACGGTGCCGGTCGTGAACCACAGTGAGCCCACGCTCCGTTACGCGTGGAAATTTTTGCCACAGGGCATGCTCAATTCGCCCACCCTGTGCCAAATCTACGTTCACGACGCACTGGCAAGGTTTCGAAACCTCTACCCACAAGCCATAGTTTGTCACTTTATGGATGATATTTTAGTAGTGTTGCCACAGCTTGGCAGCACAGTGTTTTCAGACCTCCAGGCCAGCCTGGGGGACAAAGGCTTACTCATTGCCCCTGAGAAAGTGCAGAGAACCGAGCCCTTCTCATACTTGGGCCATCGGCTTCTCCGCTCTTTTGCAGTGCCAGTTTTGCCTCAGATAAATCTACAGGACTCAGTCACCCTCGTAGAACTACAGCAGATTTTAGGAAACATTAATTGGGCCAGACCGTACTTCCGATTGGATACGGATCTTCTAAAACCGCTCTTCTCGCTGCTAACCTTAGGTAAGCAGCCGGCAGACCGGATAAAAATCTCTCGAGACGCGCGCTTGGCGCTCGAGAAAGTTAACCAAGCTCTCAGCCAGAGGTGGGTGGATAGGATCGCCCAGGGGCCATATGCCCCGATCCTGAATTTGTACATTGTACGGTCAGGATCCATGTTCACTGGGGCGCTAGGAGCAGACTCAGAGAAGGGGGCGAAAATTGTGGAATGGGTCTACTTGCCCAATACATCTTCACGGAACATCGTTCCGCCCCAGGAGCTGGTTTCCGCGGTGATTTACGCGGCAGACTGAGAGCTAGGGATATTTCAGGAAATGATTTGGCCAAAATTGTGGTTCCGTTCACCAAGGAACAAATTCATCAGTTAATGCAGCTAGGTGACTCGCTTCCGATAGCTTTGGAAGGCTTCACTGGGAGTTTAGCATACCATTTGCCCAAAGACCCTAGACTCGTTTCACTTCAGACAGGAACAGTCAGCTTGTTCGAATTGCTCTCGCTGGTCCCACTTCAGGGGGCCAGAACAGTTTTCTCTGATGGCGGTCGCACCTATGGTGTTCTGACCTGGCAGGAGGGCGAAGCTTGGCACACGCTGCTAACTCTTCCACAGAAGTCCGCTCAGCGGGCAGAGTTGGCAGCCGTGAACCTTGCCTTGCGCACCTTCGCCACAGAACGGTTAAATATCATTACTGACAGTCTGTATGTAAGGAATTTGCTTCACAGTCTACCGGGAGCTTACATTACTCCCGCGATAGACAAAAATTTACTTAGTCTGTTTCTCACTGCTCAATTTCATTTGCGAAACCGCACGGAACCGCTCTATATTGCCCACATTCGAAGTCACCAGGACCTGCCGGGTCCGATTTCCGCGGGCAATAGCAGAGCGGCCGCGGCCGCAAAGGAAATTCAGCAACGTTCAGTTTTGGGAGTTTTTACTACTCCAATCCAAAGTCATGCCTTTTTCCATCAAAACGCCAAGGCACTCGCCAGACAGTTCAATCTGCCACTTTCTCAAGCCCAAGGCATAGTTCGCTCTTGCCAGCATTGTGCAGGGGCACCGGGGGGGCCCTCGTGGGGGGTCAACCCACGAGGGACAGAGGCCAATCAGGTATGGCAGATGGATGTCACGCATGTGCCGCAGTTTGGCAGGTGGCAATACATGCATGTCTGCATAGACACCTTTTCCCAGTTCGTTTGGGCCACGGCGCAGAAAGGGGAAACTGCGACCCACGTGGAGCAGCACCTCCTTTCCTGCATAGCTGCCATGGGCAAACCACGGCACGTGAAAACGGACAACGCGCCCTCCTACAGCTCTAGGCAATTGGCCGCCTTCATGGCCACTTGGGACATCAAGCATACTTTTGGGATTCCCTACAATCCGCAAGGGCAGGCGATTGTAGAGCGGGTCAATCGGACGCTAAAGTCCTATATTGACAAACAAACAGAAAGGGGGGAGCCACCAGCCCTCCCCAAGTCACAGGGAGAAGCTCAGTTCTGTCTCAACAAGGTATTGTTCACTTACAATCACCTTAATGTTTTTTCGGATTGTACGCCGCAGGAGAGGCATTTCCGCCGTTCGGAAGCTCTCCCGCGACCTATGGTCCGGTACCGAGTGCCACCAGACCCTTCTTGGAGGGGCCCGGTGCCGCTCATAACCTGGGGAAGAGGGTATGCTGCAGTTATGTCTCCTACAGGTGTCGTTTGGATTCCAGCTCGGTGCGTCAAACCTCACTTGGAACCTCATGGCGTGGACCCAGACCGACCCGAGTCCGATCCCGGAGATGGAGGGTCTCACACTGACCGACAGGACCCGCCGGAGGAGACGGCCACCGACGGCGCCGAGGATCACCTGGGGGATGGTCAAGGCTCTTTGCAGTGAGGCTAAGGATGCCCTCCAATGCGAGGAGAAGGAGCCGACACCGGAGAACCTCGTAGCAGCAGTCTTTGCCCAGATTAATGCCAACTCCATGGCAGTCACCATCATCCTGATCCTTTCCCTATTTTGGGGGGGAGGCGTTCAGGCTATTCCAATCCAGGCCGACGGTTTGCCGCCTGGTGAAGATCTTTCTACACGAATGCAGTACAACTTGTGGGAAAGGTTGGCGGGCCTCGTCAACCAGTCCGATTTTTGCTTAAAGCAGGACATTGGTTCTGCATCTATCCTCAGCACCTGTCTCATCCCTGTGTGCCACACTCTGGACGCGCGCACCAAGGATGGCGACTGGTTGTTGAAGGCATTCTTTGGCCCACACACTCCCACCACCTTCTCAGCATATGCACGCTGGGGGGGATTGCGACTTGCACCAACCTTGCCGGCTGACGCAGCCACTCTTCATACCCCTCGAGTGGCGGTCAGCCCGGACGCTGCTTGCACCCGAATGACCGGCTGCACCTCAGGCGGTCCGACTCGGCGCCGCTGCCTTGACCCCGGCAGCGGCAACTGGACTTGTAATAAACCAGAGACACTCATTTCGCTGTACGCTCATGTCACCCTGCCTTCAGGGTGGTTTTTCACCTGCAACCAGTTCACATGCGCCGCCCCAGGACCATCGGCGCAGCTGCGGGGGGGCCCCGCCCTCCTCCCCCGTCCCTTGTGCGGGGAGATAAAGGGCCGTGGGCCGCCGGGCCAGGCCCAGGACTGCCGCCGCCCCAGGACCATCGGCGCAGCTGCGGGGGGCCCCCGCCCTCCTCCCCCGTCCCTTGTGCGGGGAGTTAAAGGGCCGTGGGCCGCCGGGCCAGGCCCAGGACTGCCGCCGCCCCAGGTCCATTGGCGCAGCTGCGGGGGGGCCCCGCCCTCCTCCCCCGTCCCTTGTGCGGGGAGATAAAGGGCCGTGGGCCGCCGGGCCAGGCCCAGGACTGCCGCCGCCCCAGGACCATCGGCGCAGCTGCGGGGGGGCCCCGCCCTCCTCCCCCGTCCCTTGTGCGGGGAGATAAAGGGCCGTGGGCCGCCGGGCCAGGCCCAGGACTGCCGCCGCCCCAGGACCATCGGCGCAGCTGCGGGGGGGCCCCGCCCTCCTCCCCCGTCCCTTGCGTGGGGAGATAAAGGGCCATGGGCCGCCGGGCCAGGCCCAGGACTGCCGCCGCCCCAGGACCATCGGCGCAGCTGCGGGGGGGGGGGCCCGCCCTCCTCCCCCGTCCCTTGCGCGGGGAGATAAAGGGCCGTGGGCCGCCGGGCCAGGCCCAGGACTGCCGCCGCCCCAGGACCATCGGCGCAGCTGCGGGGGGGCCCCGCCCTCCTCCCCCGTCCCTTGTGCGGGGAGATAAAGGGCCGTGGGCCGCCGGGCCAGGCCCAGGACTGCCGCCGCCCCAGGACCATCGGCGCAGCTGCGGGGGGGCCCTGCCCTCCTCCCCCGTCCCTTGTGCGGGGAGATAAATGGCCGTGGGCCGCCGGGCCAGGCCCAGGACTGCCGCCGCCCCAGGACCATCGGCGCAGCTGCGGGGGGGCCCCGCCCTCCTCCCCCGTCCCTTGTGCGGGGAGATAAAGGGCCGTGGGCCGCCGGGCCAGGCCCAGGACTGCCGCCGCCCAGGAGCATCGCTGTCTTTGGCTCCTTGCTGTGGCTGCCTTGGCTCATGTTGAGACGGAGACGTGGACCTCCTTCCCCAAGCTGTTGGGGGAGTGGTAGCTCCTACGACTGTTCTCCAGTGGACATGGGGGTCTTGCTATGTTGGGTTTGCTGTAGTATAATTATATTTATTGCATTTTATGACCTAATTATGTAGTCTAGTTTCTGTATTATGATATTATGCTTATCTGGATTGTTTTCCATTTTGAACTTGTTGTTTCTCTGTATTATCCTTTTATTGTTACTTTGTTGGATTATGTTGTTAGCCGCCTCGAGTTGGTCTCGGCTGAGGAAGGCGGGATATAAATTAAACTGATTGATTGATTGATTGATTGATATCCCTGCAAATCTGTCGGACTCAATGTGTTGTCTCAGCCGTTTGACACTGTTACTTCCTACTAAGGACATGGTTGCCCCAAGTGCAAATGACTCAAATGTATCAGATGTTGATGTTTCCCCACTCATACGGCACACACGCACAACCCAGTTAGACAGCTCTTGTGACAGCAGCTTTAGGGTAATGAGTCCCGCTGAGTATGTATCACTAGCAGTCAGCCTTGTCGGCGTGCCAGGCTTGGCCGTCGGCAACGCACGGAGGATTGGCCGCTTGGCTTGCGGTTTGGCTAAAGCCATTAACCATACCTCCACGGCGATAGCGCTCCTCAATCAGGAGCAGGCAGAACTTCGCCATGCCGTTCTCGACAACCGAGCGGCTATCGACTACCTCCTCTTGCTGCACCACCTGGGCTGCGAATCTTTTCATGGAATGTGTTGTTTCAATCTCACTGATAACTCCCGTAAAATCCAAAGCCAGATCACGGATCTCCACACCATAGTTGCAGGCATTACAGAAGGCTCCGCGTGGGGAGCCTGGTGGAGTTCCCTGTGGAATTGGATGTGGTCATGGATCCCCTGGGGGTGGCTGCAAACGGTGCTTAAGGTAGCGGTGGGGATAGTCATACTAGGCATCACGATTTGTTGCCTTGCTCAGTGCATTCCCTCGCTGATCTCTAAGTGCCGCCCCAAAGAGAAACTCCGTGACGTCACTCACGCTCAACAGCTGATGCCACTCTTACGCAGGCTCGCCGGTCAGGCTCTTAAATAAAACAGAAAGGGGAAATATGGTTTCCCCATGCCCATCAGGGCATGGAAACGGCTCTGGCAGAGGCCACTTCGGGAGAAGACTCCTTGAGCCGTGGGCTCTGCGAGCAGACAAATTAAGGGGGGGTGGATAAAGTGATAGGGGTTGATTCACCCAATTCCTCTGACCTGACCAACGAGCCTGCTGAGAAGGCGAATACCTAACCTGGCTAAATCATTCATCTCCGTGTCTCTGTGTTATCCCCGGCACAAACAGATGCCATGTTTGCCCCTGCCTAATCCCTGAACAATGAGACTCCTAAGTCCATGTTTGCCCCAGTTAATTAACTTCCCTTTGAGGTGTTCCCCATTAACCCAGGTACGTGGGTGAGGTAATTTTCCAGTCAGATGACAGCCTGCCACCGTTGCTCTTTTTTCCCTATAAATGATGTTGCCTTTTCTCAATAAAGTACTGATCTGATCTCGCTCCGTTTGCCTCGTGTCGTTACTTGATCAGTCCTCCTCCGGGCCCCCCGGCCCTCAGTGGCCCCGATTCCTTCACCCCAAAACACATTAAAAAAATTCTTGCTTTCTGAAAAAAAAACTTATTTTATGTTGCTTATTTGTGGTTGTTCTGTGCCAAAAACTGCCAAAGGCTGCACCATTGGATGAACCTTCCAGTATAGGAAATACGTTATTCTGTGCAGAAATTGTAACAATCCTGTGTAACAATCCTATTATGCCCTTCAGCAAAAGAGTGGCTACAACTTTTAAAAGAAATCCTGGGAACTTCCCTATTAGCTTTCTTAAGGAAACATTGTTCCATTCTGAGGAGAAAAGCACCCCCCCCCCATGTTTCTTTCTCAGAATCAGCAATAGTGAGATTCACATTGCTATTTTAGGCACACACCAAGTGAAAGTTCTGCCCCCACCCTATTGCCATAAAGCTGTAGACATCAATACTGGTGTCATTGACATCAGCTGAAATTCTGGGTGACCAGAAGTAGGGGTTAGAAATTTTCCACATGGCCTTGAAAATCAGCATCTACTCATTCTATATGGATCTAAAGGATGAGGGTCAAGTGTCAAAACCATCTGACAACACAGAGAGGAATGTTATGGGAGCAGGAGTATCTCACCTCACTTCCTTCCTTGCTATAAATGCAGACCACTCCTTCTGCAGAGGTTGCCACTTGTCTTTTCTTGTGCTTGATGCAAAAAGCACAATTCATCCACCCAGCTAACTGGGTGTCATGAAGAGGTGACAACATGATTTCCATAGTTACATCTATGGAACTTGGAAGTTATGCTGAAAGGCTTTGCAAAACTAAAAGTCTAAAACATCCTTAGAAGAGAGTGCTGTTTTTATTTCCAATATTTCCATGATTAGGACATTTCATGGACTAAGGCTTCAGATTATCCAAGGAGGGAATTGAAGCCAGCATTGAGGTTTGCAGAAGGGTTGTAGCATTAGTGGGCATCAGCAGGTTCACAAAAGTTCACTAGAACCAGTAGCAGAAAATCTGGCTGGACGCACCCATCCAAGTTTTGAAACAAAGTAATCCTAATTTAGGTGCAACACAGGGCTTCCCCCTGGCCACGCACACCATACCATGCCCACAGTGTGGTAGTAATTTTTTTTGGAGCCCACCACTGGTTGGTAGCAATTATATAGACCGGCCCAGCTGTTGATGTTTCCTCAGCTGAGGATGTTGAGCTGGGGCTTCGTCTGGGACGTGAGCTGTGCTCCGTCACCAGGGGACTTTGCATATAATTTTTTTTAAAAAATTGTGATGTGATATTTTGTATTTTGGGGGTTATTATATTGTAATTAGTGACTGTTTTTGTACTGAATTTACCTCTGTATTATTGTTTGATTATTGTAATATTGTATTGACATGTTGTTGCCGCCTTGAGTCAGCCTTGGCTGAGAAAGGCGGGGTATAAATTAAAATTGACGATGATGATGAATTGAGGTGGACAATCAAGGTCAGATAAATCAGCAATAAAATAGTAAGAGGAAAAGCATTGTAGACTAAGATACAGAGGGATGCTACTAGATTTAATTTTTAATAGTGCTTTGAGAAAGATGTCTCTTAATATTACCAATCAAAATGTTTTATAGAAATAATCCACAACTTCCTCATTAATATTTGGGGTTAGTTTTTTTAAAAAATAAAAGTAGGAAGAAAAGTGGAACAAACAGGAAAATACATGATGGTTATAAATGAAAATAATATATTAGCCTTCTGTAATATTCCATGAAGAAGGTAGGACAATGGTGCAATAAAACCCTTATTCAGAAGTGGCTCTAAAGTTATTTGGAAGCATAATGTCTCTGCTGTTTATATACAGCTAATTCTCATTTATAATTTGCTTTTAAGCTTTGTCCTGAAAGCTATACTTTGATGTCATGTGCATGTGATAATGTAAGTCTTTTGTTGTTGTTGTTGAAATTATTGTTTTCCTGTTGTTGTTATTTTTAAAAAACTACATTTCCTTTCCATCCCTCTCCCCCATATTCTTGTTCCTCAGCTATCAAGGAACTTCAGAGGATTAGGCTGAATCTTGAGAACATTCAGAAAATTGTAGATTTCCAGATGGATTTGCCTTGTGATCAGCAAAGAACATTTGTTGTATCCAATGCGGTAAATGCTCATGTTTCAAACGAATAATTCAATATGCTGTTTAAAATATGTAAACATATATAAATATGTGAACAGGTTACTGTTTTCCCACTATTGAAACACTGTCTTGAATGACCATGTAAATTCTGTAAATTCCAAGTTAATATTAACTTATTGGACCGTTACCTTGTTATGGCTTCAGTGGGTGTTAGGTTCTTTGGGTTATTAATTCATGGGTCATTGTAGGCCAAAAAGCACTTGACAGAAGATAATAACAGCAATCAACTGTTAACAACGCCTACCTTGGTTTTTTGTATGGGCAACAAAGGGTAAGATGAATCTCTATTTATGAAATGCTAAGGTTTGTTTCTTTGCTTACCCAGATAACAGAAAACAGAGCCACAGGCAAGAATGCTAGTAACAAGGTATCTGCTGCCCTAGCACAGGGTTTGGGGACTGCAAAACCTAGCAAAAGTTCTGCCTCTTTTGTGGTAAGCTTTCAATTTACTCCTCAGTGTCTGACCACAAAAATGGGCTAGAGATAGAGTTGGTGTTTATACCTTCCTTATGTAGTGGAATTGATTTGCAACCTGATTGATGAGCAACAATGTGCTTAACAGCAGCAGTAGTAATTGCACTTATACTGTATACCACTTAGTGCACTATCTGGGCAGTTAACAGGGAATTAGCATTTTGTCCCCAATATGCTGGGTACTCATTTTACCAACCTTGTAAGGATGGAATGCTGTGTCAACCTTGATCCCCATCAAGATCAAACTCACAATGTTTTGGCTGCAGTACAGCAGTATAACCACTGCACCACCTAGGCTCTTTTATATAAAAGTTATATAAAAAGTAAAACTATTTGGTCAGAAAATAAAATTTGACAAAGCTACTTAACTGGTTGATCTCAACAGCAAATTATACTTAAGCATCAAAGCCGAGTCTATCTTCTTGATTTTTAGATGTGAATTTTTAGATGTTTTTGCCTAGTATTCTAGAGAAGGTGATCAAGATTTGTTGGTATTTCTTAGGTGGAGATGGAGGCAATGCATGATGGTTTGCTGCAAAAGAAACTTCTGTTGGAGGTGAAAACCACTCTGGAGCTTGTGAAAGGATCTTTACAGAAAAGAGCGACAGAGATCAGTGAACTTTTGCAAAGTGAAGAAAACTATTGTTAACTCTCAGATTAGAAATATCTTAAAACCCAGATGAGTGGGCAAATTCTATATATAACAAATAAAAACATTCCTTTATTCTTCCAGAAATTTCCCTTCTCCCTGAAGAAGAGTATTGTAATCTGCAAATATACTAAGAGTCAAACCCAGAAATATGAATGTTGTACATTTTGATGTTTCATATTCTATACTATCAAATTGGCATTTAAAAATTGTTCAGGATTCCAAAACCACCTTCTGTGAATATATAAGCACTGCTTAAGGATATGCATTCTCCTGTAGAATTCTTATACTCTCTGAAGCATCACACATGAGTGTTGTCTAGACTGCGGAGGGGATAATCGGGTGTACTCTTCCCACTCTAGATCAAATCTATGCCACCAGGTGTTATAAAAAAGCTGTAGAGATTGTGCAAGATAGTACACACCCCGGAAATGATCTCTTTCAGCTTCTGCCTTCTAGAAGAAGGTATAGGGTCATAAAGACCAGGACCAGCTGCTTGAGAAATAGTTTCTACCCAAAAGCGGTTCTGGCTTTGAATGCAGCACAATGCAGTCTATGAAGTAGCTTCTGTATATAGTTTTTAGAGTTTTAGAGTTTTAAAGTTTTAGAGTTTTAAAGTTTTAGAGCTTTTTAGGGGTTAAATGTGTATATGTGGGGTGAGAGTATGTTGATAATTTTGTATAATTGTATTTTTCTTAGGTTTTGTTGGGTTGATAAGTGTCCCCCCCCCCCCAATCTTGTTGTTCTGTGCAGGACAATGACAATAAAGATTTATCTTATATTATCAGGGGTCAGCAAACTTGGCTCTCCAGATGTTCTTGGACTTCAATTCCCAGAAACCCTGATCAGTAGATGTACTGACTTGGCCTTCTGGTAATTGAAGTCCAAGAACACCTGGAGAGCCATGCTTGCTGACCTAGGTCTTGAACAGACCAGAAGGAATTCTGATGCAGGATGAATTGCTGAAGAAGATAAGGGGTTGGCTTCCCAGCAGGCAGAAAATAGCATGTGATTAAATAGCATGGCAATGGCTGTAGGAAGTATTATCAGCTCCTCAGCTGAGGAAAGAAAAACGCATGCCAAGCAGCTGCTCTCATGCACCCCATCTTCTGCTTTATGGACCCTTTTCCATTGCCAGAGTTGAAATGAGGTGCAAGTCCCCCTCTAGCTATCTGCTCCACACAGGACAGAGGGAACCACTAACTCCTCCTTTGCCTCTGGCAAAAGGCCTAACCAGGACTCCTTGAAAATGAGCATATATCATCCATAAAAAAGTAGGTGTAAGCCTACTCAAGGATGAGTGCCACCACTCCCACATTAAGCACCCCCTTGTCATTAAGGCATTTTCAAGCACTTAACCCCTCAGCGGTTAAGAAGCTTGCCTTGTTAGCTGGAAGGTTGGCAAGTCGGCAGTTCGAGACCTGAGTACTGCATGACAGATTGAATGCCCATCTCTGTCCCAACCCTTGGGGACATGAAAGGAGTCTCATTTGGGTGTTCCCTGAGCAGAATTTCTTCCGCACAAATCCTTTCAACCCAGAATAATTTTTGACATGAAAATTTTATTATAAGCACTTTAAAAAGGTGCACTTAAAAACAGCATACTGGTATGTCCCTACTTGTATTCTGCATTAAATCATGTAATTCTTTTTGAAATTAGAAATTTTCAAAGGTAAAAGTATGTTGTCTTTTTCTTTGAAATGTATGCAAATTGAACTTTCCCAGTTTTATATTTGAAGGGCTTCACAGGTTCCTGTTAAACATAAGAGAAATTGCTACCATTCCACTTAGAATAGGGAATAATGAAGTCTAAGCAATATGATTTTTTTTTTTAAAAAAAAGCTTGCTCACCTCTGTCAAGACCTTAAAGAAACAAAGGAAAGCTTACCTTACATTTTTTACCAATTACTATTAAGGTGCACTATTTACACAGCCACTTAGACCATTTTCCTGAAAATTTAGGAAACACCAGTGAGGAACAAGGTGAAAGATTTCACCAGGATATTAAAACTATGGAGGACCGCTAGCAAAGAAGATGGGATACATACATGATAGCAGTTTACTGCTGGAGTTTTAAAAGGGACTGTTCCAAAATACATTCAAGAATGTCATGGAAAAGAAGCTTCCGAAGTGTTCAGTGACTAGTTGGTTTCATCAATGACTTTTTCCTCTATCTTTGTATATAATAATAATAATTGTATACTATAATAATAAAAATTTCGTGTTTAGTTTTTTTATTTGTTCCATGGATTTAACGTAAGATAGTGTAACGTATATTTCCCTAAAATGTTATATCTTAGAAATTTGAGCAAAAACAAATGCCATATTTGAATTCAGGGGATAAAATTCAGATGAAATCAGTTTAAAAAAAAAAAAACCCAGCACCAAAGCAACTGTTGGCCTGTAGCATTCACCAGTGTTGAAAATCAAGGCTTTTGTTAAAAACTGACAGCTCAGCCAACGTGCCTCTTTAGAAAATGGTTTCCAGGCTGCAATCCTATGCACATTTATGAGGAAACAAGTTCTATTGTATACAATGTGGCTATCCTCTGAGTAAGCATACATAGGATTGCAATGTAATTTTTTAAAAAAACTTGATTGCAATATTTTTGTTTTAAAAACAGCATTTAAAATATCAACTACTGTAGCGAATTTAATACCTACAAAATGAATAAAATAATCTGATATTTTAACAACTTTGTACTAAATTAAGAATAAAGTTTAGATCTGATGAACATATTAAAATGCACTAGAATAAACAATGCTTACTAACACAAAGACCTGATAAACTGAACTTACTTACATTTTGATGTTGTTTTTTAAATGTTTATTTGCAATTTCTAATAAACTGGAAGGCCAATGCATATGTAAGGTAAAACCTGGCTATGCCAGCAGGTGTGGGGCATGTTTGACTCCACTGCGCAAGCCCGCTGGCTCATTTAGCCTGTCTGAGGGATCCTGTTTGTTTTGTTTTCTGCTGCTATTTTATTATGGGAGGGTGAGGGTAGTTTTTAATGTTTATCTGATTAGGTCTGGGTGTTTTAATTCTGTTTTTAGTGTGTGTGGGTGTTATTAACCATTTTTAGCTACTGTTGCTTTTAACTATTGTTGTATTGTTGTATCTCATATTTGTATTACATGTTGTTAGCTGCCCTGAGTGGTATTCCCATCAGGAGGGCGGGATACAAATCCATAAAATAAATAAATAAAATAAAAATATAAAGTGGGAAATAATATGAGAAATTGCAAATACTATAAGACAGTCAAAATATTATGATCTTCATAATAAACGTACATAACAAGATCATTGATTATTTAAATCATCATTAGCCGCAATTGGATCTGAGCATACTTTTCCCCCCTGCCCCAGGTGCTGGGAGGCCTGGTCTTGGAGGCTGGCTGGTTCTGGGCCCCTTTCGCCCTCCGAGGCAAGCAGGAAAAATGTCACTGGCTTGAATTTGTTTAAGGTGGATCCCAGCTTGCCAAGAAGTGATCTCAGAACCATCTCCTGCAGCACATATGGAATGTGACATGTAGGATTTAACACTGGGACTGCAATGGACTGCCCAGAACCAGCCAGCCTCCAAGACCAGGCCTCCCAGTGCCTAGGGCCAGAGGAAAAAGTATGCTTGGATCGAATTGCGGACTGCAATGGTCTGCTGCAGCCTTGAGGATATTATCAAAGTGCACCTTCACAGCCAATGCACCTGGCATGGCCTCTTCCGCCTCCATGACTGTTAGGAACCAGAGTTCCTCCTAAACTCATTTTGCCTTTGGACCCAATATGATGGTTTCCAGTGGCATTTTCTCCACTGAGGGGGACCATCACCCCACCTAAAGGGGCTCATCCTCCTGTAGCCGTTGGCCACTTTAGGGAGTCAGGTTATTTACTGCCGCCCAACACTCAGCATTGAGTTGCTGGCTGTACGATTTAAATAAACTGATTTGAATATCTATTTGAAAATTTAACCTTTGTTCAAAACTTATCAGTACAGAGTTATTCATTAACGCTTCTAACAGCTTCTCATTTATTAAGACAAATGTCATCCATGCTAGCTATATAACTGGCATTTTGCTACAGAAGGCTCTTTGATTTTATCTGCAAAATTCATGTGGTTATTGGAAAAGACTAATTAGCCCTGGCAGACTATACAGACCAAGCTGAACAAGCAACTCTGAACTTAAAATTGACTGGATCAAAGGTTTTTTTAAAGATGAATTATTGAAGAAAGATAACACTCTTAGATCTTGAAAATTTGGAGTCTAAAATTCAGGGAGGAGGCTGTAATTTTCAATGAAACCACTTTTATGGTTCAAAAGGAGGCATCTTAATTTATAGGACTATCAGTTATGCATTTTGGTGAATTTGTAATTCCACAGCAGGCAATTTATATGTATGTATGTATGTATGTATGTATGTATGTATGTATGTATGTATGTATGCACAGATTTATGTAAAGTCACCCTTGCTTGAAAGCCAGTTGTATCTTATTCTAGGGGTCAGTGCTCATCTCTCTTTATAGCCAAAGAACCAGCACTGTCTACATCTGCAGACGTTTCCGTGGACATGCGTCAGGCATGACTAGATACTGGAGTGTACAGAAAGCTGTTTACCTTCCCACTGAAGTTGGCAGGAGCTGGGACAGAAATGGGAGCTCACTCCGTCATACTCGGGTCTTGAACTGCTGACCCCCCCGCCCTCTCTCTGTGTGTGTGAGATTGGCCATTCTCATTGGTTGATTTGCAACCTGAGCAAGATCAGCTCACTGCAACAAATTAAGTAGAGGGGAGTATCACCATAAGTCAGAGGTAGATACAGGTATTGTATTAATCTTGCATAGTGTCTACATCTCCCCCTCAAAATACCATTTATATTGGGGGAAGGGAGATACTGCCATTTGATAATATTTTATATCCCATCCTGAGAAAATTCCATTGTGTTGAACAGTGGTGTGGAACATTTTCTTTTATATCACATGGTGAACAAAAAATTATTATTATTATTTATTAGACTTATACCCACCCATGTGTGATACACTCCAACACTGGGTGGCTCACAATGTTAAAAAGAGCAAAACAGACACAATAAAACCATGGTAAAACCACCACCACCACAGTAAAATCAGAACCAAGGACCACTAGCCTGAGTGGCAAAAAACGATGGGAGGGTCTCCTATTTGGTCTTCAACAAGCTACCAAAGGCCTCCTCAAAAAGAAAGGTTTTCAGTTGCTTCTTGAAGGTCCCTAAAATGTCAATCAAACTCAGTTCACCAGGTAAAGAGTTCCAGTTAGCTGGAACTGCCATGGAGAAAGCCCTCCAGTGGGTAACTGACTTTCTAGCCAACCTGGGAGTTGGTACTTGGAGTTGAGTTGTCAGAGAAGAGCAAGTGAAGCAGGCCTGATTTCTGAGGGGTAGATGCTCTGCAAAGTAGGAAGATCCCAAACAGTTTGAGGCTTTGAAGGTTAGCACAGCCACCTTGAACCTGAGATGGAACTCAATGGAAAGCCAATACAATTCCATCAGGACTGGGAAGACATGTATGAATTTTCTCGCCCCCAGTAACCAGCCTGGCAGCCACATTCTATACCCTTTGAAGTTTCCATATCAGGGAAATGGGGAGTCACACGTAGAGAGCATTATAGTAATCAATACAAGAGATTACCAGCAAGAGAACTAGCATTATGAGGGGTCACCTTTCCAAGTAGGGACGCAACTGAGCTACTTGGTAAAGATGGAAAAAAGCAGCTTTACACACTTCTGCAATTTGTACTTTCAGGGCCAGATGGTGATCTAATATGACTCCCAAGTTGCATACTTGGTCCTTAGGGGACAAGACAATACCATCTAGTGTTGAGGTCAGGATTCCTAGTCGAGCAGATGGACCCTCCAACACCAGCACCTCCATCTTACCCAGGTTCAGTTTCAACTTGCTAGCTTCGGTCAATTCCAGCACTGTGGCCAGGTTTTCATACAGGCACCAGACTGAATCCATTGCAGATGATGTAAAGAAGAAAAAGAGTTGCATGTCATCTACATATTGGTGACAGCATACTTCGAATCTCCAGATGACCCCTCCCAGCGGTTTCACATAGATATTAAATAGCATTGGGGAAATGGTCAACCCCGGAGGAACACCACATTGGAGTGTACATGGTGCCAACAAGCATTCCCCAAACTGGACTCTCGGGGGATGATCTTCAAGGAAGGAACAAAACCACCATGAAAAAGGGCCTCAGACCTCCAACTCTGACGATCACCCCAGGAAGATACTGTGGTGAAAGGTATCAAAAGCAAAAAAATGTATTTCTCATAACCTCACACGTCACTCACACTTACTGTGATGAGAAAAAGTGACTGGAAACCCACTATGTAAGGTATGACTACATGGCAAGAGAAATGCTAATTCACATGCATTGACTTGCAGTGAAGTTGTATCAGGGAATACAATGTTCCTAACCTAGTAGTTTGAAAGCAAGACATTGCAAGTAGATAAATAGATACCACATTGTTGGAAAGGTAAACAACATTCTGTGCACTCCAGTGTCCAGGGCTGTAGCCAGGGAGTTCAGGGTGGGCATTGCCCACTCTGAGTTAGCAGTTTGCCCACCCTCAAACTCCTGGCTGCTTAAATGAGAGAAAGAAACCGATTGAGGCAGAAGTATCTGTCAAGTATCTTTTACTGCAAGAATGTGAAGGAGTGAAAAAATAACATATGCATCACCAAAACTGTTCCGGTATTGCCAGTTTTTCAAAAGAATTTTTCTTCAGGATATAACCTTAAGGATTTTTCTGTAAATAATAGAATGAAATAATAGAATGAAAACAAAATCATATAACACATTATATGACAACACATTATAGTTTGGTATAAGCCTTAAACCAAGTTATCTAAACATAATACATACCAAGAGTTTTTTTTACGTGTCTACTAGCTTCAGGGAGGAATACATCCTATCATAATGAGCTTCAAGATGTTAAAACATATGGTACAATGTTTGTATATATTGTGTGTCAAGTGATGTATTCATGAGGGATAATTTTCTTTTTCTTTTAAAGATACAGTAAGGAGACAGAAATGGCTTAATTTTTAAAGTGGCAGCATGCTCAGAATTATAAAACCATGCAAATGATTATAAAAAACAAGAAAGGTCCAACTCATTATTCAAATCTGATGGAACCAAAGTCTTTAGACGGTGAATATAAAATGCTTCTCTCTGCAACAACAATTTATCAATATTGGTTTTTCCAAATGGTTTAGGTTGCAAACTTCAAGAACTACAAACTTGAAATGCTCGTATGTGTGACCCTCCTTGATATAGTGCATGACTAAAGGTGCTTGTAATACCTGGTTTCTAATTCTGGACCTATGTTCTCCAATTCAGAACTTAATGGGTCTTGAAGATTTTCCAACATATTTCTTACCTCAAGGACAAATCCATAAATAAATGCAATTAATGCTATTACAGTTTGAAAAGTTTTTGAGTTTAAGATGGAAATCAACTTCTGGAAAAGATACAGCCTTTGTTTCCCAGAGAAATTTGCATATGACACTGTTGTGACATCTGTAATGACCACATATAATATTCTGTGTTAGTCCCTGTCTGGCCATGCACTCAATATGTGTTAATATATTGCCCAGAGATCTGGTCCTTCTAAAACCTATAACTGGTTTATCAGAGACCAATTGATTCCAAATTTGCTGGTTTTCTTTTTTATCAGGATGCAATGATAAACCTGGTAAGAAAAGAAAACCAGCAAATTTGGAATCAACCGAGTTCTCTCTGTTGGCCAATGATATTAAAAAGATTATACATAAACACTGGCATATCCTTGGTGACATACCATGATGCAATGATAAACCAACAGTTTTATCATTGCATCCTGATATGCAGTTCTACTTAAAGCTCTGCAGGTGGCACTGTTATACAAAGAAACTACCTAATAACCTGTAAACAAGAGTTTCCTTCTGTTACCTTTTTCATATTATAAAAAGTGGCAGGGAACCATTTATGCAATATTTTTCGTAGAATTATCTGTAAAGAAAAGGCTATAAACTGTTATTTGTAGTACAATGCAGCCACTTTCTAGCTAAACTTAATGTGTCAAAGCTGCCCAGATAATTGGCTATGAGCCAATTTAGCAGAACTCATAGAGTTTCACCCAAGTCTTGACTGTATAGAATTTAAAAACAAAAACAAAATTGTTGTTATAAAAGCTGTGACCATGAGCCCAAAAATTCTCAATGGAGAAGTTGCACATGACAGTATGCTGGGATACAGCTATAGGGTCACATGTTTTGCTAATGCCTTCACTATCGCCTGTCATACGGAGAACTGGCACAGCTCCACCAGGAAAATGTTTATTAGATTTTTCTTTGTAACTTGCATTTTAAACTATAGAAGATGTGCCTTGGATTGTATCAGGGTCTGAGGCAGCTTCAGGGATCCATCTGCTAGGAAAGGGCTCTGGTACTCGCAAGATGAGACCCACAGCCTGCTTATGTTGTTAGAGCTCTCATGAGCTCCATGTAGGAGCCCTATGGGAAGAATTATATAAGATTTGCATGAATCTTGCCCTCAAAGCCTCCTTGTTTTGTTTTGTTTTGTGTGTGTGGACTCTTTCCTGCACTCGCTCCATCCCTAAAGGTACCCTGCTTCTTTTGCTCCCTTGGTTGTCTGACTCATGGCCTGTTTCAATGTGGATAAAGTTTACTATTTAACCTTTAACTTAGTTACCTTTGGTCCTGATACCAGTTCTGCTAGTTGGCCACCTATGTACTACCTAGACTCTGATAGATTGGTTCTTAAAACATGTTTGAAGTTAAAGGAATTTTTTAAAAAATTTAGATGCCTTTACACTAGTGTTTCCTAACCTTTGTTTTTTGGACTTCAATTCCCAGAGGATTAAGTCAATTCCCCAAAGAACTGATCAGCCAATGTACTGACTTAGGCTTCTGGGAATTGAAGCCCCCCTGTTGGGCTTCAACCACTGCTTTATACTCTTAATCTTTTTGTGAGAAGTATTTTTGTAATTCTTTGAAGACTTTATCATTTATACCTGGAAAATTGTACAGTGAACCCCCGCTTTACAGAATTAATCCGTTCTGCAGGGTTTTCTTTATAGTTATTTTTCCTTAAAGCAAACTGTGGTTTCCCATAGGAATGCATTGAAAACCAATATTTCCATTCTGGATGTTAGAAAGGAGCCAAGGAAACAAATTTTTTTCTGTTCAAAGCTCTTTCTAAAGTGGCAAAAACACAACGAAAAATTCCAAAGTGTACTTTGGAAAGAGTTTTGAGAGGAGGGGATACTTTTTTGGCTTTTTAGTGAGTCTCAGAACTGTTTTTTTTTTTTTGTTTCCAATGCATATTCAGCACATATAGTGGCCAGCCCTGGTAATTGCAGGGAAAGTACCCACGGAACAGCTGATGAAGGGAGAGGGGAATTTCGGCACTTCCTGGGTGCGGGGAATGCTTCTGAAGGTGCCAAAACTCGATGAAAAATTTCAAAAGCAGAGCAGAAATGTTCCAAACACCCTCCCACCATCATGGGAAGCATTGGAACACCCCACCCCCCCAAAAAAACCTCCGTTCTGTAGAGCATTTTTTCCTTGAAGCGGACCATTATTTCCTATGGATTTCTTTTCCTGAAATGTGTTTTCTGGTAAGAGAGCAGTCCGTAAAGTGAGGGTTCACTGTATTTCTGTTTGCTTTTCAATTGTTTGCTTTGCTTCCCTCCCAACCCTGAGATGAAGAGGCAGCACACAGGGAAATTTCATGTCAACCTGGGCCACAACTTTATTGAGATTTGAATGAAACACCTGACCTGCAGAGGTGCCTGGTAGCATTGAAGCTGGTTTTAGAACAGGCAAATTCCTCTTCACCTCTATACCCCAGATTGGCAAATCCCCAGCCCTTGTGCAGTGCTGATCCTTGCCAGCTACTGCACAGGCCATCTGAGTCAGTTTCCAACTCTATTTGCAGGAATGGATGTTGGTTGTATTGTGCTGTCCCATAGTGTCCTACTGCATGCCCTACCAATTTGCATAAATTATTTCGAGCACAAAGTCTTCACCTCAGCCAATAACGCCCTGAGGAATTCACCTCTACCACCCTAACACTATCTACCACCAGAGAGGGCCAGCCCATGTTTGGCTCTTCTAACCCAAACTCCCTTCCAGGACAGTTAAAATGGCCCTCCACAGGACATCCTCTGCATCAGCGAAATGTACCCCATCTTCTGAAACAGCAGGGGGACCAGCGAGAATCCATTTTTCTAACAGCACAGGGGTGCCTTTGGCTGGAAAAGTGCTTTCCCAGGGGTAAAGGGATTATCTGGCCAAAGGCACCCCTGCGCTGTTAGTGAAAGGGATTCTTGGTGCTCCATTTGCCGAAAACAGCAAAGGGACCACTGAGAATCCCTTTTGCTAACAGCGCTGGGCTGCTTTCCCCTGGGAATACACTTCCCAGAAGGAAAGCAGCCCAGCACTGCTAGTTCACAAAGGGGCATTGGGGTGGCAGGGGAAAGGCTTCCCCATGCCACCTCAAAGCCACCCGGGTTCTGCCTTTTTTTTTTAAAAAAAGAAAAATTTGTATAATTATATGGGGTTTTACTGTATCTATATTTTAGATTAGTTTTCAATTGCTATTTTAATATGGAACCTAGAGATGAATCACTCTGTCTAAAGTCAGCTGCTGCTGTTACTAAGGAAAAGCCTCCAGCTGGCTTCCTTCAACTTTCTAAACTTAGAAATTCCTGTTATGTTGTGTAACTGTAAGAGGAACACTGTATAAATTATGTCCATTTGGTGGAGAAAGAAGCCACTAATCTTCAATCAGTGATCAGCATAAACAGGCTAGAAGGCAGGTATGGCATTTTCAAGGGAATATAACAATAGTAATATACCCTTGTAATAAATAAAAGTTGGATTATATGTTTTTGGTTTCAGAAATATATGTATTTGTAAAAGATAAGATTTTAGCTGCTGGGAGCTAAAAGAGTTCTGTGATAGTGATACTTTAGCAGGCAGCTTCATATTCTTCCCTTTGTTTAGATGAGTAAATATCCGTTTACTATAGGAAAGAATTAATGGGCTGCTTAAGGCCAACACATAAAACAGTTTTGGGGCTACTTTTACATTTTCCTCTCTGAGTAGAACAGCAAAAGACCTTGGAAGCAGCAAAAGATTGGAAGGATGTCCATTCTACATTAACTCCAGTGCCCATCTATCCTGTGCCCTAGGTGTGCTACTGTAATTTGCAGATCTTTTTCATTGTTCACTATGGGTGGACTATTGGTTATGCATGTGGTTTTGCTTACAGTCAAAATGCACTACACTATGTATATGTACTGGTTGCTTATCACTCTGAAAAGCAATTATAGAGACATTAGGCAATTATAAAGCATTTTATTTAATGGTTCTCTCTGTGTTACCTTAACATCTTGTTGCTTCTGTAATTGCATTCATAAGCACACCATAATTTTTGTTCCATTCCTTCCCTAAACATCATGTGTGCTAAAAGCATGTTGTTATTGTTGCTGAGCTCTATTGTGGTTGCTATGTCTGTGGTTTACCAAGTGAGAGGACAGTGAGTTGCTTTGTTTTTCCAGACAGAAAATCTGGCCCTTTTAAGATCGAGGTCAATCACATCATGTAGTGCAGTTGGCAAAATTTATTTCTGACCCTTCCCAAGAAGGACACTTGGCTGCCTCAAGCAGAGAAGCAAATACTGCCCCCCCCTCATTTATGCATCCAATTCAAGCTGTGTATCAAGTTATTTTCACATATGAGAAAAATATCCTATAACACAGGTCTACAAGAATTTTTTTTGTTGATGCCTAGGATTTTAGAACTGATTTTAGCTGTATTTGGGTCACTGAATCTAAATATAAAATCAGTTTTTCTCTATCTGCTCTACTTTTTAAGATTTTTTTAAACGTGCAGTTCTACACAAAATGTGCAGTTCTAACTCCATTTTGTGCAGTTCTAAATCTATATATGTAAAATCAAAGTTACGTGGAGTATGTTCCTCATACCCATCAACACCGCTGCACCGATCATGCTGGAAACTGCACTGGGCAGGATGGCTGGCGCGGGGGACCGGCAGCACATTTTAGGGTTTGTCACCCCAAAAATGGCCCACAAAGGCCCCCAACCAGCCAGCTGAGACAGTCAAGGGAGGCAGTAATGCGCATGTGTGAGAGTCCACACAGGTGGCTAGCCCCCATTAGGGATGGTGGCAATGGTGGCGAGTATGTTTTGAAAGCGCAGTGCGGCGCCTGGGCAGGCCAGCCCAAGGGACGTCAGCCACATGGCTGGCCCTGCTGCAAAGTGCCAGCACAGCTCCAGAGTCCCTGACTGACCACCCATCCCACCTTGCCTCACTATGGCCATCGCCGCCGCTGACCCCCCTATCGACTACTGCTGGTGGGGCAGGCAGCCATCACAGCCTGGCTGCACTCCTGGGGGGTGCCTCAGGTGGTAAGGTGGTCCCACTCAGGGGAGGGCAGAGCCCAGAGCTGTGACCAGGTTACCGCCAACCGCCTGGGGCGCCCCTCAGGGGGAAGATGAAGCCAGGCTGCGATGGCTGCCCCCTCTGACAGTAGTCACTGAGGAGGCTGAGGCAAGGTGGGATGGGGGGTCGGGCATGGCCGCCAGTATGGGTGGTGGCACTTACGGCCATGATGGCCGACACTGCCCCAATGACTACTGTTGGTGGGTGGACACTATGGCCTGGCTCCTCCACACTCCTGAGGTGTGCCTTGGGGGGAAGGGAGGACCCACAGCTGGGGGTGGGCAGAAGACGGGACCAGGCTGCTGCTTTCTGCAGGCCTCACATCTGTGGAAGTTAGAGACTCAGCCCCATCCTCTGCCCACCCCCCAAATGGAGCTTCCCTTCTGCCTGAGGCAACAGAGGGTGGGGGAGCCAGGCTGTGATGGCCAACCGCCAACTGTAGTCGCTGGGGAGGGTGCCACTGCCACCTGGAGTCAGGCAAGCCATCACGAGCAGTCAGCCAGGGGGCCCTGTACAGGCTGCACCCCTGGCTGAGACGGTGCCTCGTGGCAGGGCTGGGAGAGTCACTGCCTCCCCATGGCCTGGCCTGCCCGGGCACCAAGCCATGCTATCTATGCAACCCAGCACCATCCTTTGCAGCCCCCCTGGCTCTGCCTCCAGGCCTGTCCTGTGTTGGGCCCAGCCCCATCGAGGCCTAGGCCACCGTTGCCAGCACCATCATGAGGGCGACACCAGCAGACAAAAGGTAATGCAACTGGGGTGGAGTGGGGGCAGGGGGCACCAGGCCCATGTCTCTCCTTGGCCCAGGTTTGGTACCCCCGGGCAACGCCTGGTCCTCTTCTAGTCACATATACAAGGATTGGTTCCTGTATATTTGCCCTATTGTCATTCTGCCATCCAGTTAGTTCCAGGAAAATCCACCAGATGGAGTAAGTATCCGGTAACTGATTTGACCTTCAACGCTTCATAAGAACATAAGAACAGCCTTGCTGAAACAGGCCACAGCCCATCCAGTCCAGCATTCTGTCTCACACAGTGGCTCACCATTTGCTTCAGGGTATTCCCAAGGAGATGCCTTCACCTGCTTAGGATTCCCTGGAAATGGCATTGAGAGATATCCTGCCTATCTCTCCAACACGGAGGTTGTCCTTAAGTATCCATAATTATAGCCATTGATACCCTTGTCCTCCATGTCTAATCCTTTCTTAAAGCTGTTAAGACTAACAGCTGTCACCACTTCTTCTGGCAGGGAGTTCCATAGACCAGTAATCCTCTGGGTGAAAAAGTACTTTCTCTTATTTGTTTGAGAACTAGTATCCAAAAGTTTCATGGAGTGTCCCCTAGTTCTAGTGTTATGCGATAGGGAAAACAGTTTTTCCTTATCTACTTTGTTCATACCGTGCATGATTTTATAAACTTCAATCAGGTCACCTCTTAGATGCCGTTGTTCAAGAGTGAAAAGGCCCAACCGTTGCAGCCTCAGATGGTAAGGAAGGTGTTCCAGTCCCCTAATCATTTTGGTTTCCCTCCTCTGCACTTTTTCCAACTCCATAATATCCTTCTGGAGGTATGGCGACCAGAACTCTACACAGTATTACAGATGGGGCCTCACCATAGATTTATAAAGAGACAAAATTACACTTGCTGACTTATTTTCTATACCCTTCCTAATGATCCCTAGCATTGAGTTTGCTTTTTTCACTGCTGAGGCACACTGGGTTGACACCTTCATTGAGCTTCAACTAGAGTTGAGGTTAGTTTGTGAGTTCTCGCCGTGCAGGGAAGAACGAAGTGGGCCCCATGTTATATTTGTGTTTAGGAAAGAGTTGTTATAAAGTTAACCTAAAACGTACTGTGTTCTAGATTGTTGTATTTGTGTTGTTGAATAGAAAAAAATGAGTTCAAGTAGAAGTTGTGTAAATCATCCTGATTCTCCTACATATGCGGAGAATACACGTTAAAAGAAAACAGAAAAACTGTTAGTGACTTTGTAAAGAGAGCTTATCTTGGATACTTTGGTGTTAGGCTTGGTGATCAGGATAAAACCTGGGCACCGCATCAGGTCTGCAAAACTTGTACAGAACATTTATGACAGTGGACTACCAGGAAAAGAAAAAGTCTGAAATTTGGCATACCGATGGTTTGGAGAGAACCCAAAAACCACTTCGATGACTGTTATTTCTGCCTAGTAATTATTAATGGAATCACTCGAAACAGCTGTAGCAAGTGGACTTATCCTGATTTAGTCTCTGCAAGATGCCTGGTCCCTCATTCAGAGGAAGTGCTGATCGCATCGTTTCACCAGCTACCAGAGCTCTGTGAGGATGAGTATTATCCCTCTGATCACCCTTCTGATACTAATGAAGGTGACTGTGATTATGAGGGGATACCATCAATTCCTCAACATTTCAACCAGGATGAGTTAAATGACCTCACCGGAGATCTCAACCTATCTAAAGAAGCTTCCAGGTTGAACAACAAAATTTACTGGAACAAGGAACTAAAATTACCTTTTACCATACAAGAAAAAATGTTCTGCTACCCTTCTTCTGTCAAGAAGACAATCTTGTATTTTGTCATGAAATTAGAGGACTCCTGGAAAAAATGGGTCTTCCTGAATATTTTCTAGATGATTGGCGCCTATTTGACAGCTCAAAGTAAATTTAGAAATGTGTCCTTCTACACAATGGGAACAAATATAGTTCAATACCAATTGCTCACTCAATGAAAATGAAAGAAGAATATAACTCCATAGCTTTGGTCTTGGAGAAGATAAAATATCATGAACATCAATGGGTGATTTGTGTGGACTTTAAAATGGTAAACTTTCTCCTTGGACAGCAAAGTAGCTACACCAAATATCTTTGCTTCTTGTGTCTCTGGGATAGCAGAGACAAAACACACAACTAGGTTAGAAAAGAGTGGCCCAAGAGAGAATACATGGAAGTTGGGGAAAAGAATGTAATTAATGCTCCCTTAGTTGAACGAGAGAAAATCATCTTTCCTCTGTTGCATATCATGCTGGGCCTTATGAAGCAGTTTGTAAAGGCTCTTGATAAGAACGGATCATGCTTTGCATATATAGGGGGGGAAATGACTCAATTGAGTATGAAAAAAATTAAAGTAGGAATATTTGATGGCCCACAAATAAGACAACTCATTAAGAATCCTGTCTTTGTAAATTCGATGAATGAGGCTGAATGAAAAGCCTGGACTTCATTTGTTGCAGTTGTCGAAAATTTTCTAGGCAAATAGAAAGCTGAAAACTATGTTGAACTGGTAAACGAGATGCTTAACAGTTTCAAATCCCTTGAGTGTAACATGAGAATTAAGGTGCACTATTTACACAGCCACTTAGACAATTTTCCTGAAAATTTAAAATATTCCAGTGAGGAACAAGGTGAAAGATTTCACCAGGATATTAAAACTATGGAGGACTGCTACCAAGGAAGATGGGATACGCACATGATTTAATTTAATTTAATTTTTACTGCTGGAGTTTAAAAAGGGACTGTTCCAAAATACATTTAAGAATGTCATGGAAAAAAAGCTTCCAAAATGTTCAGCGACTAGTTGGTTTCATCAATGACTTTTCCCTCTATCTTTGTATATAATAATATTTGTATAGTATAATAATAAAAATTCCATGTTTAGTTTTTTTATTTGTTCCATGGATTCAACTTAAGATAGTGTAACATATATTTCACTAAAATGTTATATCTTAGAAATTTGAGCTCCTAGGCAAAACCTAATGCCACATTTGAATTCAGGGGATCAAATTCATATGAAATCAGCTCAAAAAACCCTGGCACCAAAGCAACTGTTGTCCAGTGTAATCTATATATATAAAACAGAGGTGTTATCTTGTATGTGATGTATACAAAACCGCACCCATGTACTGACTGTGCTGAAACTTCGGACGCACCTACCTTGAGTGTGCAAGAACACAACAGCAGGGGTCCAGCAGTCCAAATATGGGTTTGTACCACCAGAAATAGGTCGCACAGGGGGCACCCCTACACACCAGGACAAACAGCCAGGGAATATGGAAATGGGCATGCACGAAGGTCCGTGCGTGAAACACACCCTCACCAGTGATCCAAGCATCAAGAAGGCGGTGGTGGAGATGGCAGGGCCCAAAGGGCTGTGAGGAGGCAGTGGTGGTGGTGGACCAGAGTAACAAAGAGCAACCGCTGGGTGGCGGCCCTGCTCCAGTGTAACACCACCACAGCCAACACTGGGCACCCTGAAGCCACCACACACCCTGGTCCAGTGCCGGCCTGGAGGACAGAGTGGCGAGTGGCAGCAATGGCGCAGCAGCCATGTCCATTATCCCACTACCACCACAGATGGGCCAGATGCCTTGGCGGGGGCCCAGATGGCCAGGCCGGCAGGGAAGCCAGGCCCCACCTGGCTGGTAAGCTCAGGTGCAACCCCCGGGCAAGGCCGGGTAATCGGCTAGTTTAAAAAAAGATGAATGAAAATATAAATAACTAACATTTGCTGCTCTTTTGGGACACTTCAAATGTGCTGCCTGCCTCGTTCTGCCTAATGGCATGTCTCACCCTTTTTCTGAAGTAAATTTGCAGGTAAGGGAGCCATGTGGTTTCAGATTTTCTGGAACAAACAAAATTTGATGATTTGAAGCAAGAAGAGATCCTGGAGCCCTCTCAAGACATTCAAATACTGTATGTGTAGAAAACTCATGCAAAGAAGGAAAAATCCATCCCTAGATCCCTCTAGTACCACTTTCCCTCATCCTCCTACTAGCAGAGGGTGACAAGTGTGAAAAGGAAGAGCTCTGCTTCTCATTGACATGAGCGAAAGCCCTATTAAATCAGGTTTCAAATTATGGTCAGCAGAGGGTCCTTGCTTCAGACTGACCATTTTGCACCTGGAAGAGAGTGCCAAAACTGGAGAGACATAGAATACAGAACTAAAACTCTCCCCTCTTCTCATGAGTTTTTAATAACTGAATTGGGCTTGTATGGAAATCCATCTTGACCATAGGTGAGTAGCCCTTGTCTCTGAAATGTTTGCAGGAATGGAATATGCTTTCAGTCCCACATCTCAACTCTGGTGTGTATTCTTCTTCTTTCATGTCACGATCAAACCCTGGACTGCCAAAATGAAGCCACCTTCTTGGCTTTGTCATTGGCCAAACTTAAGTTCTCATGGGTGCATGTTTCGGGCTGTAATTGGCAGACCAGTAAATGAGTTGGATTCTGAATCTCTCCACATTCACACCATGTGTTGTTATCTGCCAGCAGCCCCCATTTGAGCATGTTGGTCTTACGTTTAGGTTCTCCAACCCTCAGCCTATTCAGGGTCCTCCAAGTGATGAAGGGGAGGTTGACTTCCTCAGCTATTTCTTCCTTTAATGATGTTACTTGCCTAATGAGCTCCTTCCCCCATCTTTTAATTAGGGTTTGCTCTTGTGTATGCACCCTCAATAAAGTTTGTTCTTGTCATAAAGCTGTTCCTGGATCTGAGCTGGCAGACTTGAGGCTCATACCTTTTTAGATGATGTCAAGGGTCATTCTCTTGCTTAGTTCTCTCGGTGTCTGCTGCTACCTCTCTCCTGATCTTACATGGAGTGATAACAACAAGAGGGTATATTTTCTCAACTGGTGTAGGTTTGAGTCATCCTGTCACTATATACATGGCTTCATTTGCAGCAATGTCAATTTGGTTTTTGTGTGTGTGTGGATGCAATCCATAGTGGAGCAGCATACTCTGCTGTGGAGATGCTCAGGGCTAAAGCTGATGTACGCAGCATGGATGGTTGAGATCCCCATTTGTAGTTTGCAAGTTTCCTGATGATGTTGTTCCTTGTACTAACTTTAGCTTTGGTATTCAGGCAGTGCTGCTTAAAAGAGAGTGTCCTATCAAGTGTCACACTGAAGTATTTTGGTGCTGGGCAATGCTGTAATCAGTTCCCTTGCCATGTAATGTCCAACTCAACCCTTGCCTCTTGGTTTCAAAGGCGGAAAACACACACTTGAGTCTTGCTTGGATTAGGCTTCAAATGGTTGAC